>JAVKLA010000040.1:20218374-20265110 GCA_034782735.1 Sagittarius serpentarius
TCGCCCAGAGAGGTGGTAGAAGCCCCGTCCCTGGGGGTGTCCAAGGCCAGGCTGGATGGGGCTTTGGGCAACCTGGGCTAGCGGAAGGTGTCCCTGCCCGTGGCAGGGGGGTTGGAACGAGTCGATCTTTCAGGTCCCTTCCAACCCAAAGCATTCTGTGATTCTATGGTTATATGATGCTGTGATTCCATTAAACAAGAAAATTACAAAAAAGCTTTTTGTCCCCTCCATAATTGCCTTCTCAAAGAAAAAATTTGCAGTCAAAATGATTTTAGGTTTCTCAGCTGCAAGCTACAGATGGTCATGGTGTAAGATGTAGCTTCACATCATTACAACAACTGATCAATAGATGATTAAAATGCTAGTTTAATTTCAAAGCTATTGTCTCCATTTCCTTCATGTCAGAAAGCTCCTCGCATGTGAAGGTAAGCATTAGCTGGAGGGTGCGTGTGGAGTCTGACGTGCAGAATGACATGATGATTATAGAGAGGATAATTGCAAGAGCATTTAATGAATCTCGAGAGCCAGAGCTCAAACGCCGTGGGTCGCAGGTTTTATAACCCGTGGTCTTGTGATGAAGGCTTTTTACCGCAATTGCCTGTTTTGCTGGTGGCTCAATCCAATTATATTTTAAAAGCACGCAAGAAATATGTCAAAACTATTTGCCTGACTGCACTGGAATGAGCTCTGCACTGGGACAGATTTTTTTTTCCTTGCATCTCCCTTCTGGGAAAGGTGTAGATAACTCAATGAAAACATCATAACTCTGAGGACATGTTGAGATCAACCCTCTGGAGGTCTTGAGGGCTTTATTTTGTAATTTCTTACAAATCCAAACAATAAATATTCCACAGAAAGGAATGATAATAAAATGGCTTAATTTAATACTGTATCAGCTTCTCAATAGCGAATTGATTCAAATGATGGGTGTTACATGACACAAGTTAAGGAATTTGGCATAACACAAGAGTATCTTATTTATAAAGAAAAATGTATGTAATCAAGGTCAGGTCTAATTTGATCCGCAGCTATTATTTTAAATGATACGGAGGATTAGTATGTATCACTTACATTCAGTCTAGAATCAACGGATTTCAATTTATTTATTGCATTTGTCTATTATAGTGAAGGCATCTGCTTTAACTGGGTGGAAGATAAGTGCTTGGGCTCTTCTCTGTATGGGAAACTGCATGGTATAATGTAATTTTACTGGCAAACAGAGTAATGTGCTGAATTTCTGAACCTTACTGCCCTAAGGCACTATCCAGGGACATCATCCTGTTGCTAACAAAATCAGCTTTAGGGATGTTGTCCCTCTGCAAAGAGAAAAGAAGAAAGGGTTGGAAAGGAGAATATGTTTGGGCGAAATGAAACATGCTTTATCATCAAACCACCCAGGAGCAACTTTTGACTTAATCAGAGTTGATGCCTGGAGGCTCGGTGGGGTATTTTGTGTTGCACCACAAAAACAACAGCTCTTGTGTTCCAGCACAAAGTTCTAGAGAAGGAGAAGAGTGTGTGTTTATTTATGGAAAATAAATGAAAGAAAATTTAAACCAAAGATCAGTATGTACCACATACACAATCATTTAATCTTGTTTTTGCCTCAAATACTGTTTGGAGGAGTGCATTTCATTCACTGTCAGGTCAGCGCAGGTGTGCCGTGATTGACCAAAGATGGAGTCACTGCTTCTTTGGGATCTGTAGTACTGCTTAAGAGGATGTAGAGGGATTTGCATTGTTAACCTCTACTCCGTTAGACTTTGGGTCCAAATTTTAGAAGAGCATCCCAAGAGACTGGGACTATGATTTAACCAGAGGAACAGCCATATTCCTTTCAGTCTGTGAATGAACATTGACACAAACATTCAAAGCATCTCTAACCCATTTAGAGACTGGTAACTTCAAAGCTTCCAATAAAAAAGTTCAATTTATGGCTATTATCTTACAGCCTTAGGAAGTCAGAGAGATATATTTATTGCCACTCTTCAATGGCAATGCTTGAGAATTTAAAGAACAATTACGAAGCAACCAATATTGTGTGGTCACTTGCAATACCATAGAATTGGGCATGATGACCCCTGAGGTGCCTTTTATTCCTCTGTTCCTAACCTAACAGCAAATGCAATCTTTTTTCTTTTTCTTTTTTAATTTGAAATTGTTTTTCCTGAACAACTTCGCAGCTGCATTGTAAAGTCAATGAAGGCAGAGAAGGTTTGTCTGCCACCCAACTGGCATGCCCCTGAGAGCCTTCACTCCTGTGTGGCGGCTTCAGGCATGTTGCTGCGACTTTCCCCTTTGCCCTGACTCACCCTGAAAAGGAGCCCACCTGCCTGTTTATCTAAGCAGCCCACTGACTTTTGGAGGCTGTCTTTCTTTTCCGAGGCAAATTGCAAAGAGCAGCTGGGGGCTGCAAACGGTAGTTTGTGCATGCCCGGTGTGGGAGCAGGCACGCAAACCTGCGTCTTCCAGCAGCTCCTAGCAAATATGCACTACAGCTGGCTCTGACGTTTGAAGCACAAGGATCTTACAGAGCCTCAAAAAGCACAGCTGGGAGGGTCTGAAACTGCTGGATGAGAGGCTCTGTCACTGAAGCTGTATTTCACAGGAGAGGGATTTTTGCTCTCTCATGTCCTGGAGACGTGCATATGCTTTTCTGTTTAGCAATGGTGATAGAAAGTATTTAGTCGCTTTAAAGGGAAAAATAAAATTTGATAAATTACCCCATGATTTACGACCGAATCAAATCACTGGTGTATAATTTTCACAGTTTGTGCATAAGTACTGTCAGGAAGGGAGAAATTGGCTTTACCACTATCATTAAAGTCTTATGTAATGAATCAGATGAGGTATCAGGAAATGGCATAATATACTTTATTTATTATCAGTTTAGATGAATAGGTTTCTTGATGTAACTGCAGAAATCTTGAGCAGGACTCAGCCACTGTGAAATCTTATTCCTCTAGACTTTGCCAGTCCATTTATGCGTACTTGGGCTACTGCAGTTTTTACTGCAACACAAGACAAGAAGAAAGCTTTACAAGCTGCCCTCCTTGCCTGGTACGAAATGCCTTCTTCCTCTTTAGTGTTTCAGGGCAAATACTGAAGCTCCATTTCAAAATTTGCCCTGACCTAAACAGCGTCTGAAAGTCAGCCCAGACTGTGGCTTTCCACTTACCAGACTTAAAACCCCTTACAGGAATTGAGACCATCCCTAAGGGCTATGCAACACCTTAAAACACTAAACGGCAGGTGTCAATTGTTCATTACAAAGGGACCCACATGCAAAAATACTGAGAAACTAGAGTTGGGAGTTGCAGCGAAGGGAATTGAAACATTTGCTTATGAGAAGGAAGCACACAGGCAGCCTGGAGGGAATAGTGTCTTTCTTTGCCAGAATTCCCGTTGAAATGAGGGGACTGGAGTTTTTGAGGATCTTTCACCCTCTGGGCGGCTGTCAAAGCCCATTTGTCTTTGCTGCTGGCATCATTCAGGAATACATGACTTCACAAACAGTCTTCAAGGTCTGAAGTATTTGGCACTGTTGGAAAATATTTTGAATGGGTTGTATTGTTTACCTTTGACATCAGTAATACATTTGTTATCACAAACCACACAAATGGTCAGCCAAATCATGTTTTATGTCTGTCTGGAAGTCAAAGCATTCAACTTTCTAGTATAAGTGTATTTTTGTACTTATGAACAAGAGTGTTCATTGATGAATTACTTCAAATACCCACCAAACATTGACACCAACAGTAAATTAAAACTTATTTATAAAACCACACAGGTTGTGGTTCATCTCCCGTAACTCTGGCTGAAAAAAAGTTAAATACCTCTCCCCAGCAAGTCATCTGACCTCCCTTCATAACGAGCAGGAGAGTCAGGGACCTCTGGAGAAGGAGTCATCCCTCTCTGTAGGTGAGTTATCCATCTTTTAGACAGTGATCTGGGAAAAGAACAAATTGCTCTGGGACGAGACCCCTCTCCCTAGACTCCCTAAAGAAGATAGAGGCAGATATGGCACAACTCACATGCATACAACTGTCCCTAAGTTTCAATTAGGTTTTTTTTAAAGCTGGAAAACAGAGCCCTTCGTGTTAAGGCTGGGAAAAAAGTCCTGGCTCAGGCCCCGTAGGACAGTCTTCATCTGTTCATCTCAATGTGTGTCCTCATAAAATCATGCAACATTTTTCTCTATTTCACTCACAGGTTGGACTGCTCTCCACCGGCTGAGCAGATATTCTATATTTTGTTTTCTCTTGTTTCTCAGTGTGTCAGCCAGGCTCGATTTGCTCCACACGTTTCAAACCTTGCTCTGAAGACAGAATTATTAATTTCCTGTAGGCTTTTTCTCTGATGCATCTTGCTACAGTGGCTGAACAGTTCACAAATTCAATCTGGTTATTTTCTAGCCGCCTCTGTGTGATAAGAGACAATTATTAACCCTTGTTTTCAGACAGGGAAGTGAGGCACAATAAGATTACATTTACAGTTATTTGCTGATTTTGGATACCCAGGCTAGGACCCCTTGGATCTGATATTTCAAGGTGCTTAGCTGCATTTAGCACTTTTTATTCAAAGTGCAATTCCCTCCGACTTCAGCTGCAGCTGCGAATACTCAGCGTATCTGCAAACCGATCGCCAGGGTCTTACTCCGGTACCTGGAAAAGGAGGACAGCATAAAATGGTCGCCACCTGCAGAAAATGTGGGAGGTGAGATAATTTGATGAAAAAGCATAGATTCCCAAGTGCAGGGCCTAATTTTAGGTACCTGGTGTGAGGAGAGAAAGCTAAACAAGAAAACTAGGTACCTACGTGTTCACTTAAGTACCTTAAGTCTCAGCAGCCCTTATTCACAGCACAGCCAAGAGAAAAAAAACAGAGATCAAGGCTGATCTCCTGAATCCCACCTTTCTTTGGGCATACTCATGAATTCAGCAATTTGCACCTATCTATGCTCCTAATTCGCTGTTTTCCATCTAAATGTGCCCTGAGAGCGCGTGCCAGCGTGTTCAGGAGAGGAGGAGGCAAAGGGTGGCCGAGATTGCAGCAGCCTCGTGCGGAGGGAGAGCCCTCGCCAGGAAACACCAGAGACACGTTGGAGTCTCTTGGCAGCCTGATGGGATTTCAGTGCATGCTCCCTAACGCCATTTGGTTTTAGCAAGCAGGCTTATCAACAGCTAGATTTAGATAAATCAAAAAACCCAGTTAAATACAAATTCTTTAACTGGATTCATCCTTTTGACAGCGTCACAGAAATATTAACGTTACAGAAAATGCTGTACGGTGGCAGAATAGCGGTTCGCAGTCCTTTGTTAGGAATCATGGATTAAATTATCTGACAAAAGCCAAATCCTATGCTCTTCCTTTATTTACAGCTGATCTTTCTGGCTTTGAAAACAAGATAAAGCACAGATGTCAAGGATCTTTTATCCAGAAAGCATTACCTTTCCTCTGTGAACATGATCTTTTAATCCATAAACTGCATAATATGTATGTGCATTTCAAGCAACAGTAATTGATTAGTAACTTCATGATATGCTTAGTATATGACTTGTCCTATTGATTAATGTTGCAGTAACATAACATCACCAGAATCACAATGTTGCTAAAGATAACTTTGAAAAGATCACAGTCCAGTGTTGCTACTGCTTTATAAATAGAGGTGATGCTAGAAAAATCTCCATTACCTCATTTACAAACATTTCAGACAAATATATGTGTGTTCCGCAAGACTGATTGGCCTGGTTACTCTGTTAGAAGTTACAGCATAAACTTTGCTCCTTTAAACTGGTCCAAAGTACTTGAATGAGTCTGGGAAATGGGTTTTTCTTATCACTACCTCTTTCCTTCCCCTTCTTTTACTCTGCTCCCCCTCATGCCATGTGGTGGTGTGGCCTGGCAGTGGAAACATTCTTCTTTTAACCTTCTCATGAAAAAAAAAAAAAAAAAAAAAGACAAACCCATAGGCAATTTAAAATAAGTGCTTTGCTGTGAAGTGCCAGCCAGCCAGGGAGAGGTGGTACTGCCCTTCCCGTGCATCCAGGTAGTGAGACGCCTTGACGTTAGCGGGGCTAAGCAGCAGAGCGGTGGGTCCGGGAAGGATCTCAAGGACTGCAGACGGAGTTAAAAAATGGGCGCTTTATGGCTGGACTAAAACAAAGCTTCCGTTAAATGCAATAAATAGGACGGGGTCTCTTGTAGCCACAGGCTGGACTGAAGAGTCCAAGCCACCTCCAGTTGTGTCCTCAGGCCACAGAGACCTGCTTGCCTAACAGGGGGTCAGCTCTGGCCAGCAGACGTGGGGCTGGCTGCGACCGTGACGGTGGCCGGGGCGAAAGCGGCGTTGTGTTTTGGGGGAGCAGTGCAGAGCTCTCGGAAACTGCCTGGCGAATACGCTGCAGTCCCCTTGCAGGGCTGCTAGACTCCACTAGTGCTGCTAATCAGAGTAGCTGCACCGATATCCACAGGCTATACTGATGTACAGCCACAGGAGCTGCTGCCTTTACAGTGTAAAAAAAGCCTCTGTTTCCTTGCTTACATGACATCCGTTACATTTCTTCCCTGGGAATATTCCGGCAATGAGCCATCAAGTTTATCCCGTTCACAGGGAAATGCTCCCCGTTCTTGGGCATTCACCGTATTCTCAGGTCATGTTGTAGACAAGGCGAGGCAGCCAAAACTGTTGCACGCAATTTTGATGTAATGGGTGTATTACGTGGATTATTGCTTTTAACTGTCCCTTCAGGGGGCTTCCCCAAGGGGATTAATTAGCGTGTCCTGGCATGAATTACAGCCAGAGGACACATCATAGACTGCCTCAAAGACTCAGAGCTTCCTGCCCTTAGAGAGATACAGGAGTGAAGGGAAAGAAAAGGATTTTGGTTTTCTGTTTTGAAAGTCAAAGCTCATGAACAAAACTCACCACTGATAAATAATCAATGTTTATTCCAAAAGCGCAAAGACAGCTGAGGTTTGTTAATGCTAATTGCTAATGAAAACTCCCAACACTGTCAGCTTTCTGTATTGGGACATGAACGACGTGAAGGTTGTGCATCAGTCAGAGCTATTTTTCTTCAGGTTTTTCTATAAGTGTTATTATTATAACTGATCAAAGCAAAAGTCTTTGGAAGGGAAGAGGAAAATGAGAGTAATGGTGGGGGATCTTTCCATCTGTCTTAGGTCCTGCTGTGTTTTCAAGTCTATCACCCTCAGATTTACTTGGAGACAGAGAGAAATGCCAGAGAGATGAAGAAACCTACACAGGAGTTGAGGGCATCTTTCGTTCTTTTTTCCATTGTGCTTTTTTTTTTTGTTAAAAGAAATATAAGGGAAATTAATCAGTTTGTATGTATCAGGGAAATCTGCACAAATTCAGATTAAAGTTTTTTCCTGTGGAAAGCCTGGCACCCTACTCGCCCGCAGTCACAGGCTTTGAGGGGTGTCGGGGATAGGAAAAGCAACTACAGCTTTAAACAAAAACATGCTGATATCCCGCTGGAGTTGTGGGTTTCTCAGCCTTGTCCTCAGGTCAACCAGTCTGCCTGACAAAATGCGCCCCAGCAAAGGCTTACAGAGGAGCCCAGCAGGAGATCACTTCTTGTCCTGAAGGAACAGGATTGAATTTTTAAACTTTGAAACTTTTGGCAAGGGGGATTACCCACTCCTAGGAGTAGCCCTCTGAAGGGCTAAGTAGTCACTGGGTCAAACTATGTGTCAAAGAACATATTGTCTGGGCATCTGTTGGGCTCTTGTCTAGAAACTTTTCCATTAGCAACCTGGTTTTAGAAGGCTTTAAGAAAATATGAAACCGAGAAGAGTTTTTATCACTCTGTCACCAGGGTGCTTTGTCAAACTTATACAAGCACAGACAATACATGACTTTCTACATTATTTTCCAGTGAAAAGCAAAATGACTTTATGGATCTTTTCTTCAGGATGGGTGGAGGGGTGTAAAAAGGAACGGTCGTAGCCGCTGACATGTGAAGGTGGGCTGTAAAAAGTAGAAGTAGAAATCTGCTCTGAACAGGTTTAAGCAATAAGAGACCCTACAGGGAACTGTCAAGATGGACAGAAACTACTTTCTGACAAGCCGGCTCTGGAAAAGATGCAGAAGAGAAATGGTGAGAAGATGCCCAAGATAAATCAGAAAAAAAGATATGAAAGCTCTGCCTAGTCAATGGATGAGGGAGAATGCATAGGGAATAATTATGCATTGGCATGGAGGTGAACTATAGAGCAATTTATTCTGTTTTTTTCCATGGCTCTTACAAACTCTAAATTCATAGTCTGAGCCCTTCAAATCAGGCAAGGTCTCATAGCACACTTTCATCATCCAGTGATGCTGCAAGACAGAGATGAGGCTGTTATGCTCTGCTATGAACTTTGTGGTCAGGTTACTGGATTAAATTTGATTGGAGAATTAGGAAAGGGTCATGTCTGCTCTGGCAGTCCCTCTGGGCTATGTTAAATACAAGACACAATCACATGCAACAGCTTCACATCGGTACCAGCCCTGTACCTTCACGTGGACAATAACACAATTTCCAGCTCTTATCTAGTAAATTATTAGAAGCATCAGCTTCCTTCCAAAAGGCGGAAAGAAACAGACTTTGGTTTTAGGTTCCTTCGGTTCTGTGCATTACTGTTTTGGACCCAATTGTTCCTCAACACAGTCAGTAGGAATTCTTGATTATTTCAGATTAAATAACACCAAAATTTCACTGCTCATTACTGTAAAATTTGCCCTCACAGCACCCACAAGCAGAGGAACACCACAATAAAAAAACTGAGCCATGGTGCCTCTGGGCTGAATATTTTAAGGCATTTGAAAACAGGAGCACGCTGGGAATTTCATATGCACTCAACCTGTCAAAACTCCCACTAAATACTGTTACGGTCATCTCAGTCATGTTAAAAAATAGTGTTCAACAGTGTAGTGACTAATATTGTCAACAATAACTATACACACAGACAAGGTAATCAACAGTTAGGGTTATCCTACACTGGATGGTCGATCTAGGACAACGTAACAAGATTTTCGTTTTCCACACGCTGCTTCATCTGTCTTCCAGAATCTTAATTCCCTTTAGAAAAAGAGTCCATCAAGAACTGAAGTAAAGGCACTTCATTACATTTCTCCCTGGTGATGGTGCCTGTTCTTTCTAAAAACTGTTTAGCAAGTGATCGTTTTATTGAAAGTAAGCGGACTTTTGGTTTTGTTATTATATTTTAATTGAATATAGTGTATTACAATAGTCCTTCAAGGGAGAAAGAAGAGGACTTATTTTTACCCCAGTCTGGGTACAAACCTGCCCTTAATATGTTCCACCATTCCCGTAACATCCTGCTTTCCAGCACAGTAACTGGACTGTTCGGTATAATTTTTTTCCTAATTGTACTGCATAGTGATGGATGACAAAACCAGGGACTGCAGTTTGATTCCTTGATGAAACCCATTTTTAAGCTCAAATATTGGTTCCAATTCAGCTTAATTCTGCTTTAAAGTCAAAAGTGCTTTTTCAAGCATGAACTATGTGGAGATTTATCACAGCACTGCCGCACAAAGGCTGATACTTCATGTCTAAGAGTGGACTTGCAGGATGGACTGAAGTTTTGATTCAGGAAACACAGTCCTATCTCACACCAATTTGTTTTTGTTGCTGTTGGTTGGTTGGGGTTTTTTTCCCCCATAAAGCTTTAGGGAAAAGAGTAAAGACTCTTCTCAGCCTCCCAACCTCACCCATCTACTTGGGACAGATTCTGCTACTAGAAGGGAGAAAGCGGGAGTTATACTCACCTCATTTACCGTCTAGATGATCAGATCAGATGCAATCTTCCTCCAAATACCATCACAAATAACTGTTCTTTCAGCAAATTACATGCTTAACTTTAAACACATGAATTATCCCGCCCCTGCTCAGCAAAATCTCATAAGCAGGTGCTCAGATCCTGAAGAAGTTGAGTCTTTGCCTGAATCAAGCATGAATATGCATAATAGTTGAACAATTTGGCTTTCAGTACAGGATTATGCAAATTGCAGATTACACGCACAAATGAATTGCCACTCCTTGATTCACAATTAATCACTTCAACCGTTTCTCCATCTGCTTTTGTTCCACTTTTATTGTTCCTTTCATTTCTCTAGTATATCAATCTGCACTTTTCTGCAGGGAAACGGTTGCATTAACTCAGCCTTGAAAATAGAAAGCATCTCTTTTCCACTACAAATTCCAAACTTTTGAAAATGTGAGATCCTATTTCTCAAGAAAAAGCTTTTTCTCTGAAATTACCAATGAAATTCCTTTCCTCTCTAGCTCAGGGAACTTCCCGAAGGAGGCTGATGCAGCAGCAGAGGTGATCAAGCAGAGGTACTTCAGCCCAGGCAACAGAAGAGGCTTCATGCCAAATGCAACATGCAATTAGCATTCAAAGTCAGAAAAGCTGGCTGCATCAGAAAAATGTCATTTAAACCTCAGCATGCACCTGTCAGGCCAACAGCACCTCTCTGAGTTTTATGAGCTGTAAACTACCCAGAGAATTAGTTGCTCTGTATTTCAAATTGCAGCACATTGAAACACACTCTCTCTCTCCCCCCACTCTTTCTCTCCTTACTTATCTTTGGCTGGCTCCACCTATGTGATATTCCTAATCTGCTTTGAGTTCTTCTTGTGCTTAAGTTCACTTGGCCTTTGCAGTTGAGGCTCTCAACATCAGCCAGGAAGGTTCAGTCTTTACTAGGATGAGTCACTAACAATAATGATGGTAGGAGGGAGGGAAGAGTGGGATCTTGGCTGGAAAACGAAGGTTTGGGGATAATAACTGAGTGTAGTGAAGGCTCAAGTGGTTCAGCAGCTGGCTCAGCACACCCACTATGGCAAAGAGGCTGCTGCTATGCTATAACTAGCACAGTAATTTATCAGTAGGTGCCTGGTGTTCAGTGCACATCTTTTCATCCATATGGAATAACTGTGCATTTGTTCAGGGGTTGCTTTCTTAAAGTATGAATTCCTTTGAGTTGTTAAAGTATGGGTTGCTTTCAGTTAGCAAAGTATAGGTTGCTTTGAGTTGTTAAAGTATGGGTCTTCCTGGCTGCTGTAGAAGGTATGAGCACTGTCTTTTGCATTTGATCAAAGAAAGAGCGGTTATGGTAGCACCAAAACTTCACAGGTAACGTTCAAGGGCTGGCACTCACATGGACAGTGCCAACGAGCACCGTTGTCTACTAGGATTGACACAGGGCACCCGAAGGATTGGTCCACACAGACCACTGGCTCTGCCAGTTTCTGTCACAAAAAGCTGCGTCTTTAATGCTCAGACAGGTCCATTTGAGGTGCTAATTTTTGCCTAAGGCCATATTCCCCAAAATCCCGAGTCACGTGGCACGTGAGATGGACAGCTGTCCTACCATGGGAGCTGTTAGGCTGCTGCCAGTTGTGTGTCTCTGCTACGCAAAGGCTTGAGACACCCAAGGCCATGTGTTGCGAAGCAGCGTTGGAAAATGAAAAGTAAGGATTATTTTTCTTTCTACTTAGGGGAAAGTTAAATGGCTTCTCTGCTTCGAGATGGTGAATAAGTTTTCAGTAAAGCTTTCCATAAGAGCTTTCACCTGCTTTCGAAGAAAAAAAGAAATCGATAATTCCTTCTGGCTACTGTCTATATTAATGGTAGGAAAAATTGTACTTATTGGTGTATCAATTACCACAATTAACTAGCTAATGGCCTGACATACTCCTCTGTGCTCAGGAGATTTGGCTGTTGGCTACTTCCATTAGGTTTTCTGAAACATGTGAGGTGGCCTTTCCTATAAAGGGAGGAGTTAGGATTTTGCATGGACAACCCCCCTGATTCTTTGTGTTACCCCAGGGAACACAGGGTATCTAATGAAGGTCATTAATGCTGTGTTGGCTAGAATTTTGTTATTAAGAGGATAAATATGTGTGGGGTTATCTCTTTCCTCTGAATTAATCAAACTGGTCAAGAGTGCTGAATAAAAGATAAGAAATATTCTTGCATTTTTAAGTGCTTTTGCATTAGTACAGCAAGTGCCTTGGAGAGTTGTGGTTTAACTGCCCTCCACGATAAAGAAGCATTTCTACGTCTTTAACTGCCCTCCATGATAAAGAAGCATTTCTACGTCAGACTTGCAGATGTCAAAAGTCGTTGGAATATCTCTGGGTAAGGAGTTGCTGTAGCCCACTCTCCCCTTCTGCAACCAGGAGGTGGTCAGCCTGTTCCTGTCTCCATGACAACCAGGATTTTGGAAATCACCTCAGTGCCTGTTTTAGATGATGCTTCATCCTAAACAAGATAGAGACGATGGCAGAAAATGTGTGTATCCCAACTCAGGAGGTACGTCAATTAAAAAGACTGAAGCAAGCTGTGTTGAAAACTGTATTTCTTGAGAGTGCCTTCTGAATAACTCACTGAGATGCCTGTGACTTGCACTTGGATAGACATCCTTAAAGGGAATTAGAGATTGCAGGTGTGGGACTGCATCAATATTTTAATACGTTGTAATTCCAGAGTGGAACGTTCTGTGGGATCTACAGAATCCAGATTTGCTAGATTTTCCCCGTTTTCCCATCCTATAGCACTCCACTTTCAGAATTGAAGACTCTGATTGCTCATAGTTAATAGTAGTTCTTATGTGCCTAGGGTAAAAAAAAGGAAATCCCATCAAGATAATTCCTCCTGTTCTGAGCTCTAACAGTGTGGTGGCTGACCTTCCATATGGCTGTAGCAACCTTACAGGAGGTCACGAAAATCAATTGCAGATCTGAGAAGTAAAGTCACAGACTTAGAAGTGACAGCGAATGGATCAGAAATCCCCAAATGATGATACTGATGGCATCCCTTGTCCTGGGGCATTAGATAACTGCAGTATCAAGGAACACCTGGAGTAGGTCTTCCAAACTTGCGAGAGCGGTAGGAGGTTGGCTGTGACTCTCAGCGTGAAATGAATTGTGTGGCATGAGAAGCAAAAGAGAATACCCAAGGATAAATGAACTCAAATGCAGCCATGACTTCGATATATGAAAATACATTTATTTAAAAGGGGGAATGTTAAAATGAATTAAACATAAACCCCCACCAATTCATGGAAGAATTAACAAAATACTTTATCTCCTGCCGCCATCTACTGGGTTTGAGCTCCCGCAGGAGAACGCAGGAGAGAGCTGGTCACCGAGCCTCGGGGGCACTCGGGGAAATGCCGGCGTGGAAACCCCTAGGACACCAATCCCAAGGTTACGGTCACGCATGCCGCAGTTTGTCAAAGAGCCGCGTGAACTGCTTCCCATCCCCACCGTCATCCCAGGATACGGGGAGGTGGCCGCTGCACGAAAAGAAGGTGTGTGGCTGAGTTTGTCTAATGGAGGGCAAATGCCAGGGTCACCCAAAGAGGTCTGGAGGGAGGATGAGTTTTCATGTCAGAAGCTGGCTTCTCTGGGCTCATGGCTCTCCGGGGTCCATGGGCACACTGAGTGGGAGGGACATCACTGCTGTCCCCCACTGCATGTACTTCTGGAGTTTCTACCTCTAGCACTGAAACTGGGAAACAGGAATCAAAAGGCTTTTTGGACCAAATAGATTTTTCTCCTTTATTTTTTGAAGTGGAATCTAAAAACTTTGTGCTTTCTTTGCCCCAAAATATAAGAAGACAAGAAATACAGAGCCATGCTCAGAAAAGAGTTGGTGGTAAGGCACTAACTTCACTGACAATCCAGTACCGGAGATCCTGGATGGTTCCTCTCCTGTCTATCAGAAACTGAGCCCTTATTCTCCAGGAGAGCACATGAGCCATCAGTCTGCACGGCACTTGTGTGAGCAGGAATATTCTCATTCAGTCAACATTAAAACCTTCTAATTCATTAACATAAGCAAACAAGCACTGAAAGTCCCTTCATGGAGCAACATTTAAACCCTCAGCTTTGAGACCAGTCTTGAGCACTTTCTTTGTCCTAGTGACCACCTATTAAATAGTTCCTGAAACAATGTCAACAAAAGTGACTATTCATCTTGAAAAGCCCTTCTAGCTAATAATTAGCTCTCTAACTAGAGCTAAGCTCATTTTCACATTTAGTCTCCACTTACTGTAAGACCTGGATTTGTCCCAGGCTCTGAGACATCCTAAGGGTGTTCCTCCCCACAAAAGTTAATCTTTTTTTACCAGATAAATTATTGTGGTAATTTTGGTCTTATTTAAGATCAGATAAAACAAAACAACGCCCCCAACAACAAAAAAAGATGCACCTCATGCAATTTTAGCTGTCTGCAAGCTAGACATCTATTTTAAATTATCATTTACTTTTCCTTTATAGAGAATGGAACAAAACAGACACTGACCAAAGATGATTCATCTCACCCATTTTAGGCATTTATCCTAAACTGGAATAAACTGCCCCACATGGATGCTAATCACTTTCTATTAACTTCAGAAGGAGCTGTTGGTTAAACCAGACCAGAACTTCTGGCAACTGACATCATGTTTGAAGAAGCCTACAGAGAATCTTTTTTATTTTTTTTCATTTTTAGTATTCACTGAAAATATTTCAGAGTGTAATTGTATCCTGATGAAAGGTTGATTATATATGCATGTAGTTATAGATGAATGAATAAACTGTTGATTGGTTAAGAATAACAGAATGTCCTGGTGTGAGGAAAGATGATTGAAAGTAGACCTGAAATCAACCTCGTCTTCAAATTAGTAAACTAGTACTCTATAGATTCAATAAAATGAAATTACTTAAATTGCATTCTATCTTGATACTGTCTCTAAAATGTAGCAAACTGGAACACCTAGTTTTTAGACAAAGTTTCAGCTTTTTAAAATCTAAATAAAACCATGTCTGATTTGTAAAATTTCCCTTTCTCCATCCATTCTTTTCTCCAGGGTCACACTCCCTGTTTATGCTTCTTCCTACCTCTTCTAGGCTCTGGGCCAAAGCAAAGCTATGTCTGCTTTAGGTATCCGCCGAATTTTCAGAACAGTGATTTGCAAGGTCAGAAGCGCCCTGGGTGCTTGCTCTCTGCAGAGACAAACCTTGCACTTCGTCAGAGTCCACGGGCCTGTGTACACTTACACAGATCTTAATGAATCCTGAGAAAACTTCGTCTTAATATACACCCATTTACCAAGAATTTACTTCACTGGGAATACATCTCTTTTTCCTAAGAATACAGTTTTCTACCACTGATGGGTAAAGGATTATCACCATATTAATTGTCTGTCAGTGCGAGCAGACCATTTGTCTGGTCATTTCTCTTCTGATGGGTTGGGTCAAATATTCAGTTTATTTATGAATAGGAGGATGAGTGCACCGACTCTTTATATCAGCTTGCCCTTCAAATGTGTCAGGGCTGGCTCTTCTGTTGGCAGGCCAGCCTGCGGGGCAGGAGGACGCCGTAAGGCTTTGCTGAAGGACCGTGTTCCGATAGCGTGGTCTCCTTCTGCCTCCCAAGCATCACGTCAGTCTAAGACTGACATTCGGAGATGCAGTCTATTCCAAGTGACAGCACTAGGGAAGATAATCTAAAATCGACAGGTTCACTCAACCTAAAGATGTAATTAAGTCCTCAAGGGATCTGCTGATTTTGACTGATTAAAGGCACTATCACTTTTATGGGCCTCCATCTTTGGGTAGTCATGGAAACATTTGGAAAAAGGGGTCCTGGTGGATGGGTGGACTCTGTAATGTAATTGTCTGCATAAAGCACAGATTGCCTCACTTTTAGGGGTCTGTCTTCTGTGGGGGATGGTTTGATGTACTCAGGTATGAGGGACTAAGCCCTGCATGGGTTAGGAGGTGAGCTGGATGCCGATTTGCAGGATCCTGAATCCTGTCACTGCATCAGCATCAGCTTGAGGTGAGATAGCAGAGGTTTGTCCCTCTGTGCCTGAGGGTGCTGTTCTGCCCTCCCTAAAGGAGACTGCAAGAAAAATCAGTCTCAATATTGCAAGATTTTTAGGGTTTTGAAGCACAAAGGAGGTACCATGTACCAGCTGCTTGGCGGTATCTGTCCATGCAGATTTAATGTGAATGGGTGTGCAACAGCTTAACCCTGAGTAAAAGCACTTATATATGGAAGGGAGAAAATGTGGTACTACATATACCATACAAAGCCTGGATTAAAGTCACTGACGTAACTGTCTCCTTAATACTCTGTCTGAAATGCTGACCTCCCCCTTTGATATCTTTTTACCTTGTTAAAAGTTTGCAAGCCTTTCCCTCCAGGAGCTCAGAGGTCAGGGCCCATGTCCGTGCCCCTGTAATAACTGTGCTAAGATGATGGGTGGGTAGTATGAGAAAGGTAGACACGAACGTTCTCCTCCTATTAAGATATTTTTTGAAAAGGTCATTCAAACACTACCCCTGAAATTACCAGCCATCCCCAGATCTCAGAAGTAGCCATTTAGGAAAGAGGAATAAACCAAGTAGACAAGGGATTTCCATCATTTAGTATCAGATGTGCTCTCTCTTCTGACCCCAGGAAGGCCTAAGTATCAAATATGTTTTGTGACCTGAAAGCAAAAAAGTTGATTGAAAAATAGATATTGGAAAAAGGGAAATAGTCACAGTGGCATGTATTCATACAAAATTAAGGTTGCTGAAGTGAGAAGCAGTTTTGCCTTTGGTTTTTTATTTCATCAGAAGAAGGTCCCATAATGATTATCCCATAATCCTCTAAATTATACTGCATAATAGGGCACTAGGAGAAGGCAGGCAAGCAGAGCATCTACACTTACCCTGGAAAAGGTTATCACTCTCACTGTTCTGCCTTTATGACTATTTTGATATTTGCAATTAGAAACTTGGCACTGATTATGTCCTATGCACCAACTAGTAAATGTCAAGGTCTGATCTGGGAATTGAACATGTGCCTAAGCACTTCAATTTTTAAAAAATTTTCTTTTCCACTGGGCCTAAATCTTTGTTTTTGTAAACAACCACAGCCCTGATCTAGCTAAACACTTAAGCTTCTGCCTTTGTTTAAGTACTGAAAGAGTCCCACTGAAGTCCCTTCAAGTTAAGCACAGATTGAATCAAGACATAGATCATTTAATTAATGGCACATCCCACCAGATGTGAGTGCTGGAGCACACAGCATTTGCTTCGGCTTTCAGCCTCTTTGTAAGGCTAACTCCATTAATACTTTCACATCGATGAGCTTGCTGGTGTAGCTGCCTGCCTCGAGTCAAGGCTGTTGTCAACGTATCTAGTCCAATTCAGAGCAATTGCTCTCAGCCTGCATTTAGCTTTGAAAATTGTGCTTCTAGTTCAGACATGAAGAAGGGCTTGTATGCCTTAAAGCTCCTCTTTTGTTCCTTCTTATTAAAAGGTTTATTAAAAAAACAAAACAAAACAAGCCAACTGTATTCTACCCACAAAACCTTGTCTTGCTACTAAACATTATTGAGATGAATTCTAGTGGAAGCCACAATTAACCCTTTAATTGTTAATGTGGAATATGAAGGAGATTTCGGAAGACCTTCATGAAATATAGGGGGGCTTTTCAATGTGATATGGCAACACATAAGAAGGTCATCAGCAATGGGGGGAAGATGATAGAAATCCATTAATGCATCACCTGGGATGCAATGACACCAGAAAGTAGACAGAGGTGCAATTAATAATGTACTAATCCCACTTGCTGGGCCAGAGCAGTCTGCCTCCAGTGGACCAAGGACCGTAATAAAGTCACGGGAAGCTGCTGGTTTCTTTCTTTATCTCTCCAGCAATTTATTCTTCAACACTGAACCTGGCTAAACCCACTGCTTTTCCATGGAGTGGAGGCACTGTGCAAAACTCCCTGTTCTTTGGTGTTTGCTTGACCAGCTCCATCAGCTTGAGAGTCAGGTAGGTTTGTTTCCCCACTGATCCTTCCATCTTCAAATTATTGGCTCTGACATTAAAATGGATTTAGTATAGCCTGAAGCCTGAATTTTCAAAGCCCTTTGCCTTCCATGAGGTGGAACTCCCTTTCTTGTGACAAATCTTTTAGAAGTCCTTACTGCCGTGGTTATGTTCAGATCATCTGTTTTAATTTACATACTGAATGCCTACTACAAGCATTGTATTTTTATTAGAAATTCCTCTGCTCTTTTCACTTCCCTCTTCCTCCCTGAATCCCCTTCCTTTTCCCCCCGTACCTGTCATATTTCACAATTTTTTAACACTGTTAAATATTGCCTGTTTAGGGCTCTTGCCTGCTGCTGTCCCCATGCACTGCAGCTGCTTTGCAGTGCCCGGCACCCAGACAGGGTTGTGGGAGGCACTGGGTCACCAGTCTACACCTGGCCCCGCAGCTGTGGTGGGACCTCACAGACATCGTTTTCTGTGAGTCCCTCCCATGGCCTCCCAAGGACCGGGATACGTGTCCTCTGCCACCTGTGCTCGGGCAGGGGTGTTTGTTAGACGCCTCTTTGGCACACCTTCCCCCAGAGCCCAGCAGAAGCAGGGGGGCCCTGGCAAGGAACCAGCTGGGTGGCTGTCGGCAGTGGATGAAGGACTGTACGCAGCCCTTCTCCTTTCTCACGGCAGTCCAGCTTATCCCAAGTGCTGGAGGGCCTCTTGGCCTGCTGTGCCGACATTGGGGCACTGAGGACAGGGACGGGACGGGACGGGACAGCATTGCATGGCATAGGCACCTGAGGTGTGTGGGGTGTCGGTGACGGCTGCCAGCAGACGCATGTGCGTACGCAGAGGAGGAGGGGGAAGGGGGTGCTGACAACCCCACATCCGTGGCACGAGGTGAGGGGGGATTTGTGGGTATTCCCTCGCTTGTCGTTTAGGGCTTTTTTCCACTTGGCTGTGAGCCGTGTGAAATGCTCTGGCAGGACATCCTTGCCCTGATGGAGATGTTTCTTTCGTATGCTTGTGGGTAGAGCATTTTCAAAGAAAGAGCCACGCTGGCTCATTATCTTTCTTTGTATTTTCCCTCCTTCCTCCCCACTCTCCTGAACCGGACTGTTTTAGAGTCAAGCTTGGTGCTTTGCACCATGCTGCGGCAAGAGGGATATCAAATATTTAATAGAGTTTCAGGTGTTTCTCCCACTTTATCAGGCATGAAAAGATGTTCTGTCACTTGAAAAATGCCAGCAGTGTGACTTGTCCTTCCTGCTCGAGGTCTCTGCTGGCAAGGGAGATGCCTCATATGACAACGGGCACAAGGCTGCCTGGAAAGATCATATAATATATTAGTTATTTATTAGCTCTCAGAAAATACAAGTTTTAAATAATGTACAAATTTCCCTTGCAGGTCTGGTAACATATGCATAGGCTCTAAAAAAGTTATTTAAAAATGTTTTGGACTCCCAACAGTAGTTGGCAAACAATTTTTAAATCTTCCCAGCATGACTTTCATTAACCAGATATAGATAAAGAATTAAGGCACTTCTCCAGTGATCTGTAATCATAATAAATGCCACATAGATTTGCCTGTTCTCTCCCTGTCTTTGCCATCTCTGTGTAATGCACGGTTGGTCCGAAAGGTATTTTGCACAGAGCTTCAATAGGGAGAGGGGATTATGTTGGGTGTAAGGACCAGACTGACTCTAATCCCCTGGCTTTCATTCTTTCCCCAATTGTCTAAAACAGGTGAAGTTGCGATCTGTCGAGATCAGAGGAAAGTCACATTTCCTCAGTCAGTCCAGCATTTCATTCCAGGGCAAAGAAACTGAGTTACACAGAGGGAAAACTGCAGATAAAAAACACATTAAAAAAATCAAATCATGGCATCAGCAGAATACGTCTGGAAATATAAGTGTACAGCAGGAGGGGCTTTTTGGATTGCTGCATCCTGCTCTATAGTCTGCAAATTCAAAACACTGATAAATAGGAAAGAGCCCTATAGAAGACTTGAATATGTATCTCTGGCTGAAAACTCATGGAGTTAAAGCTGTTTCAGTGAAAAATAGAAAAAGAAATGGGTCCTCTACAAGTGGAACAAGAGGTACTAATGGGCTACTCAATCCGAAAACTAAAGGTGTGAGGCACTCCAGTGGATATGGCTCAGAGCTAGAGAAAATTTCAGGCTAGAAATAAGGCGAACATTGTTAATAATGAAGGTAATTAACCACTGGAGCAGCCCCTCAGAGGATGTTGTGGTTCCTCTGCCGTCGGCAATTTTAAATTAGGACTGGATAATTATTTTGTAAATGCTGTGCTTTAATTCAAAATGGAATTACTTCAGGGGAGTCCTGCAGCCTGTGTTACACAAAAGCAGAGTCTGTACGGTCCCGATGGCCTCTTTGGCACCGCATCAGTGATCTGTGGGAAGCTGAACACGGAGGCAGGGTGACATCTCACATCTTTCTGTTTGTCCCAGCGCTACACCTTGTGGCTTTATTTAGCAGAGCCACTTCTGCTCCCCACTCCTGCCAAAGAAACGTACTCTTGTTCTAAAAATTATTTGACCAACTGCATAATTTCTTAATTTTTCATCGCATTCGAGGCTTCTGTAACAACACAACTTTTCTTCCAAAAGAACAGAATTAGACATCTAATGATAGAGAATTGCTGCATAACGCTGCATAACTTAATTTAATTTTAGATCTGGCTTTTCTGCCTCTACATGACAAGAAGAAATCAAAAACTGTTCTGTCAGTCAGACTGTCATATCTGTAAGAGGACGAGAGCAACATCCTGTCTTAGAAATGTTGAGGGAATAATAGAAAAAAAGATTGGAAAGGACCTCCAGAAATCATGTGGCCGCTCCCTTTAGACCTTACTGCCTGAGCAGACCCTGGCAGGGGGAAGCATGGCTTTTAGCACTTACGATTCTGGTCTCAGACTGGAAATAAAATGCATACTGCTCCAACTGGGACATCCAGGAGGTGATGGCAACTGCTCAGTTGGTTATGCTTTGGGTGCTTCCTTTGTAGGAGCCAAGCAGCCACGGGAGCACTCTTCATTGCATGTAACTCCATCAGCCCCAGCAAGCTGTTCTGGCAGGCACAGAAATGCTGCAAGAAAAGCTTGGCTAAACTCACTTCCCTGCAGCCAAATGCAAAGGAAAGTTTTAGGCCAAAAACCTTCACCTGAGAAATGAGGCATTCTCCCTCTCTACCAAGACATTTAAAGAAGCAATCTCATTTTGTAAAGTCCAAATCTCCCAGGAACCCCTGATGATCAGCTCTACAAATTAAATTTTGTGGGTTAAAAGACTAATCAGGAACCTACTGGCTTTAGACCAAAAATGTATGTGAGAAATAATGGGTATGGGGAACAGCAAACACAAATACAGCCTTTTGCCTATGGAGTATGGCAGGTTCATACCAAAACACCTGTTTTGGGGATATGCATTTAAAGCTTCTTTTAGTCCCTCCCTTCCCCTCTTGCTCTACCCCAGGAGACAGAATGCAGTGTCAAAGCTTTGCTGTAACTGTCCCTGTAAAGCCATAGTGGCTGTGATGGAGGACTATGCATCACTGTCCTTGCACAGAGGCTGCTTCCAGTAAGACCCTCATGAATCATGACTGTGACCGGACCAAGGGTCACAGTTTCCTGAACAATGATTTAAATTGATTTTGGCTTCCTAAATCAAGCATACAGTCAAAAAAAAAAAATCACGTGGGATTCCTGTTTGCATTTGGAAAACTCTCCAGCTACAGCAAATCTGCCTGGGTGCAATACCCGGACGGCCCCAGCCTGAGCCTGCAAGAATCAGAAACACAGCAAATGGCCCAAATCCCATGTGTTGAAATAGTGCCACAGTGCAGAAAAGAGAGCAAGGTTCATGGGAGAGGAAGAGGAGAAGAAGCAGCCAAAGAGCAGTGAGTGTAATGCTGCAGGTATGGGTCTAGGGACAGGGACACCTGGACTCTGGATCCTGCCTCCTTCAGCATTTCTGAATTTTATGCAATGATTATTTAATGTAAAATGTGTAAATGAAGGAGGGCTAGGAACAAGAACTCAGTTTCAGAGTCGGCACCCCTGTGCTGTCTACACAGCAGGAGGCAGAGGTGGTCTTCCACCTAAATTCATCTGAAGCTTAGTGACCGTCTCTTGGAAGGTGGAAGGGGTGTAAGAAAGGGAAAGAAAAGCTGACAGCTCATGGCTCACAAAGACATTATAGCAGGTCTCTTTATTTCTTGGGTGAGAGCCTTAGTCTTTAAGCTGCTTTATATAAGCTGGCAAAGACACCAGCCACTGTGTTTTTTCCAGTGAATGACTTCGTAGGCCTGAACTTCATAGGCCTGAACTCTGTCATAATGGAGTAGGTCCTCTTTGCTCGCTCTAGGTACTTTTGGCTTCTTTTTCTTTGTTGTTGTTGCGGTGTAAGAAAAGCTTAAGTTAACATTTTGAAGAACCAGCCTCCCATGAGCTTTCTCACATGGATGCTTTGGGGCTAAAAACATGCAAATATCCTGGGCAAGAAGTCCACTGGTGCAACGTGAGACCTCAGCAGCACAAAGCACCGTGTATGTCTCAAGTGCTGTACGCAGCTTCCAGAAGCAATTCCAGTGCTGATCCACATTTGAAGTGGTTGAACTCTCGTGGCTTGAAGTTCCCTTTCAGACTCTTTTCACATCTTACATACCTAAGTACTGTTTTAGGATACTAATAGGTATATTCATAGATGTCTTCATTACATGTACCCTTTTCCTGTGGGTGGCTCTTGCGAGCAATCCTCATGCTTTGCATTACTCTTCTAAACGTATCTGTGACACACTTAAGCCAAACCTGACAATTCCAGTCAATAAATAGGTCCAAACATTACTTGTTTGGCGATAATTGTTTGGCTACAACCGCCTTCTCCATTTCACTCATCCAGTTTCTCCGGTTAGTTTGACTTTCTGTACCAGAATTCAAATCTAAATTGATTGCTTATGTTCTTCTTGATAGATTCCCTGTGGGCCATCCATTTTAGTGGACTGGGATTGCACCAGACATGGATATGATCTGTATTGAATCTGAATTCTACACAAACCAGTGTTAAATTTTCATTTAATTTACAGACCAAATTACCCTCATTCACTTGGTTTGGTTCTCCATCCTGCCATGACCTTTTTGGACAAGTTGGAAGAAAGATGGAAAAAACAAAAGGTCAACATAATTTGAAAAGACCTTACAAAATACAGAGGGCCTGGCAGAACTGTTAGCCTTTGCCATATATCTTTATTCCTTCTTTTGGGGTTAGTTTTAGACTATGTACTTTGTAGTACAGAGGGAAAACTTTATGTTTAGGCACAAAACTGAATGTCAGAGAATGTTCAGAGAATTTCACACATGTACAGAAACAAGTTCTGGCATGCTGCTTTAGCACGTAGCCCTTGCTGATCATATCTGACCATGAGAAGGCTGATGGAAAAGAAAACATGACTGTTGCAACTGGAAACAGAACCACATGAGAACTGCCCCTGAGCTGGCTGCCTCGGCGCTTGGGCAACATGGCCACTCCTCATAGACATCAAAACCACGAGGGTTGACAGGTGTCCATCTAAGCTTCATAAATCAGCTAGCTGATGAGAACATAAATTGTCAGTAGATTTCAGCACACAGTATGTGCCCAAGAAAACTCAACTGGCCTAGAGTGAATTTGTGAATCTAGACTCCAGAGAATGTTTGGGAGCTGGAACTACAAAACCAGCAAAACTGGCTATCTCATGCCGGAGTGTTTTCCTCAGCTGGGGGTATTTTTGCAAATCACATGCATTTTATACATACAATAAATTATCTCTGTGACTAGAAGTGCAATACTAACAAGACCTTGCCAATACAGGTGCAGAATCAGAAAAACATTGGTTTTAATTTGTTACTCCATGATTGACAGAATCTAGGTTTGGAAGGGGAATGAGTCCTAGAGTAGAGGTGTCTCTTTGACGCATTATGTTTGATAAATAGATATTGGAGGTGATGCAATGCCTCAGTGAGATGGTGATGGTGGTCACAAGCAGTGAATCATAAAAACTGTTATAGGGATACCTCTCCAGCCAGAATCGTAAAAAAGAAAACATAACCAGATTTGGGAACTGATACCAGATTTGGGAGGAATAAATCGTGGCTCTTCAGTCCACTCAAGACAAAAAACTTGTGATGGTATCTATGCACTCTAATCATAGACCAGAACCCCATTGTCTTGGGCTTGGTACAAAATTAAAATAATGCAAGTCTTTACCCTAAATTGTTCATAGCACAAGAACAGCTGGTATTTACTAGTGTACAACCCTCTTCATTTTTAAGGCTCACAATTCCCTTCTTCCCCACAAACTCACTACTTTTGTGATAGCAAATACCCCTCTACTCCTGCCTTTTTGCTTCTACATCCTAGGTAATGTATCTCAAGGACTTTTAGCACGTTAACAAAGTCTGAATAGCTCTTCTAGCAAAATACACTGGACTCTCTGTTTCCCAAACAACATCTGAGAAAGATAAGATATTGCGATGATTGTAGGTTATGTATTCAGGGATTAGCTGCTGTGTGTGGAATCCCCAATTCTCTCCCTATTATGGTAGTGCAAGATAAGGCCCAGATTTTGCACCTCTGCTAATTTCTTTTCACTTATCATGCCCATGCAAAAAGAGATAACCTTTATTCTGTTTTCAGGTATCAGCTGCTGTATCACATAATTGCTATCCTCTCAATTAACATGTACCATAGTAAAAAGAACCAGGGATCATAGATCTATCTGGAAAGGTAAAGAGGACATTTCTGAGACCATGCGGCAAGGAGAAGAGGGATTTAAATGGTGAGAATGCAATCACTGTATTAAGGAACGGCCGGCCCTCCTATGATCTGTCTACTGAATCTATGGTTCATACATGCTTTGTTTTACAGTGGAAAGAAAATTGATCCAGCAAACATTATTCTGATCCTAGCTTAGCTATGTTTGTGATTGATTGCACTTAGCTGAAGGTCAGGGAGCGGAAAGGGTCAATGGAAGGGTCTGAAGGTTGTTGTGGACATCGTCTAAAGGAAAGATGTGAAGCTTTGAAGAGGCCAGTCCTGGAAATAGAAAAGTTAAGAAGGCTGGGACTCTTCCAGCTTGTTAGGAGACAATATTGATGTAATCATCCCTGCAAAGAGGACTTCTTATAAAAGCTTCTTCAGCAAAATGGCTAATGAGGCCTCATCCTGTGGGGAGATGGGCTCCGCTACGTGAATGAACCATGGATGCTGGGATGGGGTGGTGAGATGACTCATTTAAAGGGATTTAAAAACATGTGCCGGCCACAGCAAGAGTGAGTTGATTCCTCAGCGGTGAGCCTTGTCAACAGGCTGGCCAGGCTCCAGTGGAGAGGGAAGCTGTCACCAGAAGGAAGCTGTCACCTGCGAAGGAAGCCTTATTGCAGCAGTAATGCTAAGCCAGGAGCCCGTAACATTTGACTGCAGAGATAAACAAGGTATGGAAAATGGGGCTTTACACAAAGAGGACTGAGGAATAATTCCAGCAGGGTGTATATCATGAGGGTGATACGTACTTTGTACCTGGGGACAGAAGGAAGCCTGGAATGAAGCACGCAGCCTGCCTGCAAAATGAATACCCACATGCACGTGGATGAGAGCAAGACAGGAGTATAAAGAACAAATGCTAAAGGAGACACTTCAATTTTAACAGCCCACTCAGCCTTGTAATATGTCCATTTCTTACGGCTGGCACTACCCTGTCATGGTGGACCGATGTTCCATATTCTTGGCAAGGCCCACGAGCCAGAAGCTGAAGGTACATTCTGCTTAATGTACTTGACGTTATGTTTAGACAATGGGTCACACTGGGCTGCCAGATTTTAACTGCTGAAACTGGTAACGGTCCCAGAAAGATAAATTGATGTGTGTACTCAATGAGATGCGGGAGGCCTGCTGTTCAAGTGATATTGTGGCTCCATGCACATACAGCAGGCAGATGAATTTGGGTTTGGATCTACAGAGCGTATATGAAGCATCATTATGGGCACGAGTCATTTTTCCAGACACCTGGCAGGTGAGGATTGCTGGGCATCTGGAAAAACATCTAGGTGGTATGATCCAGGAAGAGCCATGCTACCTGTGCATTTCTGTAACATGGATTTCAGTCAAATATTCCATAATGCCTCATGTTATGCGTGATAAGTGGTGGCTCTGGGGCCACGGAATAATAGTGCAAAAGCACATCTCCCATCTTGGATGATGGCATAAAGGAGAAAATGCCTCCTTTACAGTCACAACCAGCTGTAATGCAACCCAGCCTGGGAACCTGCAGGACAGAAACCGCCTTCCCTGTGGGCTGCGTAAATACTTGGGAGCTGTCACCATCCGAGCTGTGGTGTGTTTATTAGCTCAGACTGGTACATCGATGTCCGCCACAGAGATACCTCTGACTGCAGTGAAAACTTGCACTGGGAGCCTTCAGTGGTGCAAAGATAAGGTAAAGGCTCATTTTCCCCAGCAGCAATTTTCAGCCTTTTTCTTACTGTGTTGAATGATGGAGAAGCTTCTGGTGGAGGCACGGTCCTTTTAGAAACCACACTTGCACAGATTGAGCAGAAACATGTTCACGCTGCCTTCCCTTAACTGTTTTTCCCAAAGCACTCCAGACCAGGTATTCCTGGAGAAGAGGTTGAAAACCAGTGCTTGAGGTTCAGCAATTTATTACCAACTCCTGCCCCATAAAGGTAACAAAAGCTGGCACAAAAGACACAACAACAGTTGCTAAATGACAAGATGGAGCAGCCCACATGGAGCATGGAGGGAGAAGCACAGATGGCAGAGAAGGGCTTGCAGGAGACTGCGGGAACGCGGTCAGAATGCAAATCCCATCGAAGCATTTCAGTAAATAATTTGTCTAGTAAAAAAGCAGTTTAGTTTTAGAGTCCTGGAAGTCTTTTCATGTTACTACCCCACACACTGAACAGGAAACTGGGAGAGATTACAGCTGTGTCCTGCAGGGTAAGAATAAACAAAGGATTTAAAAATAAATCCTTATTATAATCTGAGGGATAAAGCCAGCTCTTCTGGAGGACGAGCCAGGTGGAATAAATAGTTTCTTCATAATTCACAGAGAACCAGGAACATTTGCTGCTTTGTGAATGAAGCAAACGCTGCTCTGTTTCTGCCATGGGTTTTACTGCTTGAAAGCAAGAGAGCTAGAGGGAAAGCAGGAGGGTGGAAAGAAGAAAGGAAGGAAAGAAGGAAGGAAGGAAGGACAGATAACAGATGGGTGGACAGACTTGCCATGATGCTCCCCGCTGCAGAAGCTGCATTCCCTGTGCTCTGCTTGCTCAGGTTGCTCAGCCTTTCGTGACTCCGACTCTGCCTGCAGCGTATTAAAAATGGAGAGGAGATGAAGAACAAACTCAAGAAAAAATGATTGGGGTGATGAACTTTTCAGAAAGTTCACATACAGGCTAATGCAAGGCCTGATTCAACCATGTCTGCTCACTGGAGGAGCGACCATCGTCTGTACATTTCCCACCGGCTACAGAGGCTGTTGTAGCTGCTTGGAAAATTTCCAGTGAAATGTTTGGGAGTCAGAAAGTCTCTGTTCATCAAAAAGCATTGCACGGAAATTTGTCACATACTGAAAAAAACCCCGTGGTTTGAAACAGGTATGGGGGGAAGAAAAATGCTTTGAAAAGGTCAGAACAATCCAGCAAAATTTTTTTTCAAAGGGAGCTCTTAGACTGGCATTTTTGAAAAAACTTCTCATTTTTCTACTTTTAGAAGTTGAAAAGGAAAAATGGGGTGGAATGGAGATGTTTTGATACACAGTGAATAAGAAAGATCTTTGTGTTTTTTTTTTCTCTCTGTTGGTATTTGAATTATGAAACTACCACAACCTAAAAATCTGGGCTTAACAGCCATACTCTAAATGCCTGTTGTAGTTTATAGTTAAAACTAGGGCTCCAGTAAAGACATCAATTAAACACCCATTGGTTTTAATGAGGTCAGATTTCACTTCGTGTTTTCACACAATGCTAATGGATGGGATTGGACTGCACAATTTGGATATCTCTTCAGAAACACACAAAAGATTGTAAGAAAAGACCAAATTAAAACATTATTTTCTCATTAATTAATTTATCCTATATAGTGGTAACTGTTATTGAACAATCCTGTTACTAAGTGATGAAGGTTTCTTCTTTTTTTTCTGGAGCAGACACTCAGAATTTTATTTACATTTAAAATTAATTTTCAACTTCTCATATAGTTTTTTTTTAAGCTAGAATTAACAGAAATTTTGTAGCTTTTCAGTGAAAAATGAGGCTTTTATTGGTAAAACCATTTAGTTCAGAACGAACATTTGGAAAACCGAAGTATATGACGGAAAATTATGAGACTTTCATAAGCAGAGACATTTTAGTTGGTTTTTTTTTACATTTTCTTCATTAGAAATTTTATTGTGAAAATCTAAAAGTGCTTTCAGAACCTACGTTCTCGGATTAGAAGTAGTTGCCAAACAGAAATGGAGTATAATTGCCCATAGTTGAAAACAAAATCCCATTTCTTTCCACTTTCAGGTGAACATCCCAGATGCATTGCTGAAATTCTCTCTTTTTTCCCCCTTTCTGTGCCTTCCTTTAAAGAGGGCCGAAGACAGCTCCCCTCCCTCCCACCCCACATAGCCCTGTGGCCTCGGGACAAGGTGCTCACCGAGATCCACAGTGACTGGAGGTGAGTTCTGCAAGACAAGCCTCTGTGTAAGATCAGTGTTTTGGGATCCAAAACACTGAGACCCACATATAAGGGAACAAAACAAGAGCAAGGTATATAATGAATGTCTAAACTGTGGTAAAGATCTCAACCTGAGGTTTTTCTTGCTGGATTTAGCATAATCCAAACACAGAAAACCAGGAGAAGAGGTCCCCTGGATCCCACATCCCATTGGCATGGCACCCATCTCTTTCCCAGGGACGCCGAGGGATTGCGGTCCCCAGGGCTGGGGTTGACCAGTCCCAAGAGGCACCTTAGACATCGCTGTGCTCAACTCTAGGCTCTTGGTTGCATTTTGGCAGGGAGTGTCAAGTGCTGGCAGAATTGAGGCCAAAAAGTCTCTACCTTGGAAAGACAACAAAGCTTTCAGCAAGATTTTTTGCGAAAGCCCTACGGCAGCAGTGCGGGTTTGCACACAATGTCAGAGGGAATTTATAAACCAGGTCGCTTTATTTATTGGAGTGGCAATGAAACGCCTAAAATTTATAGCCTGACAGACAAGCTGAGGAAATAGAACACTGTTAGGAAGACAAGACGAAAATTAACCCCAAGGTCTGTCTGTATGATAAGAGCATCCCACGTCCATCTGCGTTCCTCAAAATGCTTCAGAGACTCTTTAAGTGTTCGGGCAGGAGTCACAGAAAAACATTTTGTACATCCAGGCCACTAGTGCCCATCCGTATGGGGAGCAGTGTCCTCTGCAGGACACGTATGGGAAGAGAGCCCTTAGGTGAGAACCCTCAGATGTCTTTTAATGTCATTTCCCCCCAAAAGCCAGAGAAGCGGAGTGAGTCTCACAGGTCTGGGAGCAGACACGATGAAAGAAGAGAAGGTGCTTCCCAGTCTTGACAGCAGCAATGGTGGTCTGGCCATGCTCCTTGCAACAGGCTGTTATAATTTGGCATGCTCCGCTCTGGTGACAACCAGAGAGGTGTGCCAGTCCACGCTGGCAGGGATGATGACCTGAGGGTCTTGATATAAATATATTGATTCTCATACGCTATGGAGAGGTATCGCAAAGAACCACCAATAATGATGTTAACTTTCTTCTTACATCTAGGAAGGCGGGCTTTTTGGAAACTCTTAATACTGCGTTAGCTCCAGAGTCAACTTAAGTTACTCTTAAACCTAAATTACACTTGAAAAGGCTCCTACAGAGTTTAAAAACAGAAATGTTTTGCAAGAATCCAACTGAAAACATGCCTTAACTGCATTCACAAGACTTCTGCAAAGGACTCGGGCTTCCGCTCAGACCAGTGTCTGATTGGCAATTCTGCACAAGCAATGACCTCCTTCTTGTTCGATGGTATAAATAGAGCATCTTCTCCGCAGAATGAATGCTAAATATTTACCTTCCTAAAACAGTGACTACATAAAAGGAAAGGTCTAGGCTTGATACCAAAATGCTCAGCATGGTTCAATGTAAGCAATTCACTATGATCAGCTGAGAGGTGTAACAAATCTGTGGTGCTCTGCGGTGAGCCGCGTTTAACATGCATGCGGGAATCCTGCTGGGGCGTAATGTGCAAATCCTGATCTTCACATTTGCAATCAAGTGGAAGAGAAAATACAATAGTTATTATGGATTACAGCTCAGACTTTTATGGACAGCGACAGCTTTGGCCTGTCACTCAGCTGCTAACAATAACTGCTCTGAGACAGTGACTAGAAAAATAATTGGGCTGAATTTATTCATTCTTGCACTGGACTTACATATTTTTATTCTGAAATGATGAAGAGTAAAATGCAGCAAATTTGACACTCAGTGAGCATTCACGCTTATAACTCATTTAAAAGAGAGAGGAAAGGTGAGAGAGTCCTTACTCTTAAACTCCACACATGATTTTGTATATTTGCTGTATTTAAAGATAGGCCTTTCTGCACCTGCTCAAAGTTGCTCAGGCTGCCTCTGCCAGAAGTTATCTGCAATTTCAAAGAGGCAGAGTGGGGAGGGAGCAATGTGCATCCTTGCCTCCTGCAGCCTTATGTTGGCTCATACTCCCCTTCTCTTCCAGCAGTATCACAGCTATTACCCTGTGTCCCGGACCCCTTTGCCTCTGCTCCTCTTTGCTGCGGTTCCTGACCAGCTGCGTTTTTAGGAGGCTTTAAAAATGACTGATGACTAGGTTTGGGGTTTAGGAAGAAATTTTTCCTTTGGGGTCTACAGCCTTTTCATGCTGCTTCAGCAGGAGGTCATAATTGAAATAAATCTATTCTTTACTAGTTTGCAGGAATAGTGAGCTCTCACTGCTTATGCCTGGTCCACAGGGTTAGGACTGTATTGCGTACTGGAAGAAGGAGCCAGATCTATGAGATTTTCAAGCAGGAGCCATCGTCCCTTGGAGGAGGGGAGTGGAGAAGATTCAGAGGCTGGGCAAACTCCTACGAGTGGGCTGCGGAGAGCCTAGCTGAGGGTTAGGTGGTAAGAGCCCTTTTGCCACTGATTAATCATTTCAACAAAGTGGCATCCTATCATCAGCTAGAAGTGGAATGAGAGCTTGGGAGCTGTGCCAAAGCATCCTGGATATGTTTCAATTTTAGTTTGCTTCTGGTTTTTTAGTAGAAGGATGCTTCTGAATTAATAACCTCACAGGATTTTTTTCTTCCTTCAGCAGATGTCTAGAAAGGAGGAAGACATGTAGGAGAGGAGGGCGCGAGTGCATGCATATAAGAGGAAGGAGAGGAACAGGCTGAGAGTGATTTTATTTGATAATTTCTCAAACATCCATTTTTCTTTGTGAAATTGTTGTGAAGTAACGCATGTATGGATTAGCACCAACACCGCAAGGCCTTGGTTTGGGAGGATGACAACTAAACAAGACGTTTGACTTGTCAAATTATTTTCTGAAACAAAATGAATTGTCAGGTTTGTTTGTCTTTGCGTGGTGATTAGATGGCGCTGAGGTTTTTGTACTAACCGATGGCCTGCTCATTTCTACAAGTATCCACGTTTCACTGCGTCATTCCTGTGATGCAATTTCTCTAGTGGCGCAGCTATAGATACAGCCTCCCAACGGGGAAGCCTGTGTTAACATTTATCTCAGTGACCCATTTTCAGCAGCATGGGAGCTGCAGGGCTGATGTCTCAACAGTGCTCTCCCCCGGATCACTCATAGTCTCTGAAAATTTCCCCTGTAAAATCCCCAAGAAGCCAAAAAGGAATCACAGTTCGCAAAGCTTACTGTTCATGTAACCGACCGAAATTTTCACTGGAAAACAGTTTGCTCTAAGGAGTTTGCTACAGAGAAGCGGCATCTTTCTCCCAGAAGGCTTTTTCTCTTGGAAGGCTTTTACCTAAACACTCACTTCCCACAGGCATTTTATCTTAGCATAGAGACACACCAGAAACACTGTAATACCATTTGTGAGGTTTAAGAGTGCTTTTGTTCAATTTATTTCTTGCACCAGACAATTACTCCACGTAGAATAATCTACCAAATTATGCAATGGACTACTTATATAGGATATACTTAAGATATTTTCTTCCTCCTCTTTATTTGTGGTTTTTTTTTAAGTCAAACTATTTGTAAGAATAAACTATCTTAAGTTTACAGTTAACAGCATCAGGCCATGATGCAGGGCTTGGTGTTCAGGGTAATTTTGTGGTGGGTATTCCTTTGTCAGTGCCCGTCAGCCTGGGTTTCTCTTCCAAACGGAGCCATGCCCCAAGTCACAAAGCCTGCCCTGGCCCTCTCCTTCCTGCTCAGGAGGTCGCTGCGTTTCAGCTCCTTGTCCCCAGAAGGAGAAGGTGGGAGATCAGAGACCATCTCCTGTACTGGAAGCCCCTGGCACTCTGCTTCTGCACTCCCAGAGGGGAAAGAGTTGTAGAGTTGTAGCTGACACCCCTCTAATGCTCTTCCACCTCTTGTCCTTGAGCAGCAAGAAACAAGCTTTTCAGCATGGGTCCCTCCATGGTATAGCAGCAACTCTGGAAAACAAACCTCCCTGCACACAGAGCACATATACAACCTATGTGCTCCCCTTGTCCTCATTCCCAAGACAAAGCACCTCTAGAAATAGGAAAAGGCCATAGACAAGATCTGCTCCTCACCAGATCTCAGAACAAAGATCAAGCCCAGTTTATAGTCTTTTAAAGGATTAGATAATGTTGTAAGCATAGGATGTGCATTGAATATGCCATATTTATCCAAGTGCCTTTACTGCAAAGAAACATAAGAACCAACCATAAAGGTATCCTATCTACTTCTACTTCCACTTCCAAAATTACCAGGATGGGACTGTTGCAGTGTAAAATGTTGAAGCCGGGAAGACCTGTGATGACACAGCGTGCTCTGCTCATCCTTAGTCCTTGCTTGTGTGCTTAGAGATAACTTCAAGGTCGCCACATCTACTGATAACTCAATCCTAATTAATTTCACAATCCCAGGAGTTTGCCGAGTAAAGAATACCCAAGATCAACAGTTTTGTGACACACACAGTTGTCTACAAAAGAGTCAACTGAAAATGCGTTCAACAAAATGGGGCTGGCGGGTAACTGAAGTTTGAACCAGAGTCTTGAAAAAGCCCAAAGATCAACTGCTCAAACCTGTGCTGACCTCATCTCTCAGTCCATGGCCTCTCCAGTGACTTTCCTGTCCTTTCACCTCTTCTTATGAGAGAAATCAACAAACTAGGGAGCACTTTCAGCTCCAGGCAGTAGCCTGACCAGTAGCAGAATGAAACGATTGTGGCTTTTTGATACTTTATGATATCATTATTTGCGGGAAATCCAGACTGGGGATAAAGGCATATCATGAACTAATCTGGCGTCATATAGATTCAGATTCCATGAGCCTTACCTATGCAAACAGGGATGAGCAACAGAGAAGTACAAGCTCTAAATTTACAGTTTTATATTCTTCATTCCTTGTGCTAGCAGATTTTTTTTAAAAACCCTTTCAGCAGCCCTAGAAGCAAGTGGGTATGATACAGCCCAGTGATCTTCTGCCATTCATTTGCAGCCCAGGGGAATATTGGCTTACCTACTAAATATTACACATCACATGCATCAGATGAGATATTAGGTTCATAGTATCAGAGATAAGCAGGGCAAATTTTATGAAAATATATCCAGACATACATCTAAATGAATATTATGCATGAACAGGATTCAGCTTAGTCCTTGAGGTCATATTTCAGAGGCAGCCTACCGAGGAGGTTTACCTGTAGAAAACCTATGGAAATGGCGACTAGAGAAGAGGAGCCCTTTCCATGGAAGTTCAATGCGATGTCAAGGGGCTTAGCAGTCACTGAGTCTTTGCAATACTCCCTGCAGAGAGTGTACCTGGCGCTGTCCGTCCAAACCCTCACAACAGCAACTGGATTTGAAGCACTGCAGAAACTTGGCCACGCTGTGTGACGGAGGTGACACATCAGAAATATTCAACTCAGCTCACATACCACTTTTGGAGAGCAAAGAGTTATGCTGAATGGCTTATCAAGTAGCTAACGAGAAGGACTAGCCACAAAAATAACTTGTGTGTTACTGAAAAAGAAGAAAATAAAATAGAAGTACCTTGTAAGGCTGAGAATTTAGGGGGGATTTGGAAGCACAAGTATGGTAAGAAGATTTTGACTGCACTGTAGGTTTTGGGCTTTGGCTTAACCAGTTCAGGAAGGATGTTGAAAAGGAGCCATGGGCTGCAACACAAGAGTCTTGAATAATTTTTCTGGTTTTTTGGATGATCTTTGGTGTTTCTCTACTGACTGACTACAGAAGTGCAGATATGTATTTTAAACCAGCCTGCTACCTGTCAGCTGGCTAAAATCATACAAGCTGAATCCCTTCGCAGCTCACTAGTGTAATCATGAGAAGACGACATTTTCAGAGGTGAGAGAGACATAGGAGTGGATTTCAGCAACACACTAAGTGAGAAGAAGCCATTGATTTATTGCAATAAGTGACATCGACCTTTCAGCACAATCCATTTGATCCAGAGAGGGTCAAAATTCGAGGTAGTCTTTGCAGCTCCACCTTTACAGCAGCAGCACTGAGCTCTAGCAATGATCTTGCCAAGATCCTTGCATTTTCGGAGTGCTAAGGGCCAGATTTTTGTCTTTTCACTGAGGCTCTGCCATGAGCAGACAGCCAGTTTGCAATTTTTCACTAAGAAGATGCAGAATCAGATGCTGGTTCTGCTGTGCTACCTGCTAGATATAGACACTGGGTGGGAAAGGCTGTTTTTTTTGCTGTGAAAAAGAAAGGAGGGCAACAGGGAACATGCAGACAGATCAGCACTAGGAGCGTCTTGTTTAGGATTCATTTTCCACCTCCTTTCCCCAGCAACTTCTCCTCCTTCCATCCAGCTGGCAATGCGGAGCGCCTTTTCCTTCCCTGCTTACTGTACATTTGCAGCTGGTGATAATCTTTGGCCTGAGTATTTTCCTAGGCCAGCCAGGCCAGGACATGTTGAAGGACAGAAGATGTATAAACCTGCATTAAGCAGCCACGTTAACCAGCAGACTTTCGTCTCTGTCTGCGAGCCCCACGGCGTGGCCGAGGCGTCCCGGGGCAAGCACTGCCCGGGAGAGCCCTGTGCTGCCGGCTGAAACTGTGGAGAAATTAATGGGACGGCTCAGAACCGCGTGCCCTCTCTGTGGGGCCAAGGGAAGAATGAAATCGTGGAAGAGAAGGCAGGATGAAGAACAGGTGGTGTGAGCTCTGAAGCTAACCCGCAGTTTCTCTAGAGCTGCGGGAATTTCAGAGGCGAGGAAATCATGGGCATTTCTGGATCCTCTAATGAAAATGCCAGTCATCCAGAGGCAGATACCCAAGAAACGTGGCAATATCCCTGTTGAGATGTACTATATGACTGGAGTGTATGTGCTGCAGTTATTTTTAATCTGTCTCCCATCTGAAATACTTTATTGCATTTTTAGAGGCTCTTTTAAAAGCAGAGAAGGCAGTGCTGCTAGAGAGTGCTTTTATATTTTAGGTTGTCTTATGCTAAGCAGTAATATATGTTTAGGTTGTTATTTTACCTTGCGTTTTTGCTGGGACGATGACAATTTCCGTGTTCTGCTAAATTGCAAACCAGCCTCCCATAATGCCGGAACGCTTGTATTAAGAGGCTTAGCTAAACAACACATAAAAGTAGATTCGCAAAGTATATTTTAAATGTTCTCACGGACGGTTATTTCTTTTGTGCTAGGAAGAGGTGCTTAGTTTGTCCTTGTACATTTTTTCTCCACTTTCCAAAGCTGCCAGGTGGCTACGGCAATATTCAAGCAGGAAGCTTTACTGTTCTTTTATATTTGCTTTAAAACAAGCAGACAAAAACTAGTTTGGCCTATAGAATCATCTGAGTTAAAAAACAAAAGGCGGGATATAAATAAGACTATGTGAGTTATATGCTATTTGCTCCCTTTTGCTTCCTTCAGCACCATAAAAACTAGTAAATTATTTTTTTAAATCACGGCTGGGTTGTGACTTTTTATGTCTTTATCAAATAAGTAATTAACTTCTGCTGGACCGGCCTCTCAGACTTCGCTTCCTGCTCAAAGCGTCCCATAGTTGATACTGCTTCTGCATATCTACGCTTGCATGTGTAAATCAGACAACTATTAATTCAAATGGCCTAATGGCATTCTTGAACGCACAAGTAACCTTATTCTTATCAGCAATTGCAAACTGAAAATATCGGGTGTTAAAATACAGACACAAAAATTAATTTGGTCTTTAGGCTTCTGCCTTTTCTACAATCAGTCCTTTAAAGAGCTTGAGAACAAGATTTACAAGCTTAAATCAGTACATCTATTAGAAATATTTTTCAGCAGAACATGAGCTGGTCAAGCATATTAACTTCAAAATGAGCAGACATCTAATTAAAATAAGACCAAATAAAGCATAGAATTTCAAACACATTTCTGCTGCCGCTGGTTCTGAAGCACAGGATCCAGTTGCAGGTTGCTGCTTCACAAGTTTATTTGGTTTTTTGGCAGGGGTATTTAGGCAAGAAAGAAATCCCTTCATCAGTGCATGGGGAAGGATGCAAATTGCACAGGTTGGGAAAAAATGTATGCTCATTCCAGCAGGAATTTTTCACACACTCCTTTTTCTTTCATATCCAAATGAAAGATGGATGGAAGCAGGCAGGATATTATTCATGGGATCATGGGATATTTGGGAGCCTGGGTCCATCCCTCAGTAAAAGCCTTTCCGTTACCTTCAGTAGATACTAGATCACATGTATAATTATCTCCAAGGCAAAATGAAGAAAAAGGAGTTTGAAATGGGTTATTTTTGCTTTAAGAAAAATGGGAAAGTAGGAGGACCAGGCCATGAGTAGCATTCAAAGAGCATTAAGGAGATTTGGATCATGTTGACCTCGTACCAAATCCACGTACAGAGCTCCTCTGGGCATCAGCGGGAGGCCAGTCTGAAGATCAAGGCCCCAGAAGGAGTATCTATCCTGGAGTAAGCCTCAGAAGAGCATTAAATACATATTTTTTTTTTTCCTTGAAGGCTGTTTGGAAGCCTTTCTAAGAGCAGTCCGGGTTTTGAACTTATAAAAAGAAATATAACACTTCAAAATAAAATCTTTCCCATTTTTGGTTTGAATGTGTTTAGGTTTGCTAACATGTTCCTATACACCGACTGAGCCTCTGTCCTGAGACAGGAGTAGCCTGGATTTACGATGTATTTGTGGTTTTTTAATCCATAAGCAGTCAGGGGAGAGAAGCATAGTCTCATATATGGATGTGCCAAAACAGTACTGAAACAGCAATTCATGGGTTTTATTTTATTCTCTTGTACCGAATTTGTTGCAAAAAAAGCAAAAACTTCTTTAATCATCGGATACTCCTAGAAAGACATAATATGGAAGAACGAGCACATGCAAAGAAGCTGGAATTCCTCAGAATAACTGCATTTGAAGAATCTCAGTATTTTTACTGTTGTTTGAATTCAGAGTTGGAAGAACCTAGAAACAAAAATTGCAGATTTAAAGGGTCACAGACAATGTAGTTTCTGGCAGGACTTTGCTATATGAGGAGATAAACAATTATCCCCAGAATTTTGATAACCAAGTTCAAATCAATCTTTAACGTATAGAGGAGGTGTTTAAATTACACTGGTAAGTCCAAGCAAAGCCCTGGATCCATCTATCAAAGGTTTTGGAAATTCAGTTCCCAGATCTCAGTTTTGCAACTTGGATCCATCTTCTACAGCAGAAATTACAGACATTGCTGTAATATGATGTAATATAGTGCTCTAATACACTCAGCATCCAGGTTTTCTATTAGATGTGAGTGAATAAGCAATGATAAATACACAGTTAAATGATTATTAATAACACCGAATATGAAGACACACTATCAAGATTTTAATGCAATGCTGAGAGAGAATGGATATGGTTCTCACAGGAATAATTGTAATGAGGCAAATAAAGGGTTTAAAAACTGTGCAGCACTGGTTTATTATGGTTATTTTATTTCTTTTACTAAACTCTACTCCTGGTTTTGCAATTTCTTGTGGTTTTGTATACACAGAATGGAGCACATTGTTAACTGCTGCACTGCCCAACTAATTATGCTTGGTTTTGGCACTATATTGCACCTTAATTAAGAACTGTTTGCATTTTCAGAGCATGCAGATGCCAAAAGTTTGCCTTTTTAATTAAAAGTAAAAAGCAAACTAAGCTGTTCTGTGAGGAATGTGAATGAAGCTCTAATGAACAGGGAAGGACAGAGAAGTTCAGACCTGGTGAACATTAATGCCAGTGGTGCAAAATGCAACTAATTATACAACAATTGATTGTTTGCCATGTACAAGTAGCTACAACCTTACTTGCCAAATAGGCTGACAAGATAGACTAATCTCTCCTCTCATTCAATGTAACTGCTGAAATTCTGTATCTCAGCGAGACACAAAGAAAAGCTTCACCTTTGTGATGTAAATCAGCAATGGAAAATTTACATGATCTCTTTTCATAACTGAAAAATTGAATTGCACAGGATATTCAATAGGAGCAAACACTCCTTCCAAGTCTGTTGGATGTCCCCAAAATATATTAAAGATGCTGCCATGAGGCTGCACTTGGTGCTCACTGCACTTAATGAAAAGGTTTGTGCTGGTGTAGTGGCCATTGCAGCACGTTTTTGAAGCTAACCTGTGTCATATGATTACTGTAACACTTCTCCCAAAAATAATCAGTACTTTTTCAATAGAAAATCTTGCAGGGACATGAACTAAATGAAGCCAAGAGCACATATCAGTGACTTACTTTGGTTTATCCAGTGTGCTGTATGGCCCAGGAAAAAAGGCTATGGGATGCAGTCAACATCTTTTTGAGAAAAATAGTCACGGCCAGCACATAGCAACCATTGTCTGCTCTTACTCTGTGTCTTACATTTGGGAAACGAGATTGAGTTATGTCAGCAACTCATGGGGTAGCTCTGCTTACATGCCTCAGCGTTCCTCAGTGAATTTATTCACTGTTCCTCAGTAATGCTTCTGTGTAAGTTATTGTCAGTCATCTTTCTTGCTGCAGCTAGCAATGCTATCAAAAAACAGCCAGTGATGGAATGCCATCAAGCCCACTAAGCAGAGCAAGGAAAAGCAGGGCTTTTTCGAGGAAGTATTGATTTGTTATATGAATATTAAATACTTGTCTAAGTTTTCACTTGCATGTCCAGAGGTATCTATTCAGTTAGATGTCTCTGAGGGGTGTAAGTAGCCTATTGGTACCGCCCAGAAACATTTTCCAAAAAATCAGAATGGGAGAATGGGGAAAAAAGTGTAAAAATCCATTGTTGTTCCATACCAGTTTGGGAAATTCTCTTGACATTAAGAAATATCCAAGGACTTTACTCTTTAAGTGTTCCAGGAAAAACTTAAGCACAGCAGCTGAGCTAAATGTCTGCTCTGAGGGCAGCTCAAAGACTGTGGCATGAGTTGACATCAATTCATCACAGCCGTGGGAAGAGCTGAGCCTCATCCTTCTCAGCTCATGCCTATCTGCCTGAGCTGTGGTATCTCTGTAATCCAGTACTTGCTGTCCTGGGATGATCATGGACCTGTTGAAACTAAATATTCACCAGTGGAGAAACATGAACTTTAGCCTGATTGCAAGCAAGAGGGAGAAGAGCATTCCCCTATACAAAAATTATTTCAGATCACTGATGCTGTACAGGCAGCACATGCATACTGTAGACCCGCACCCAGCACGGGTGAGCCAGGACCGTGCCGGCTCCCTGCCCTCCCCAGCAGTGGCTGGCTGAGAAGGCAGAAGGTGACCTCTTTGAGTCACAACCACTGCTGCTCCAGACACCCTGGCTGCTTCCACTTGTACCTGAAGTTAGCTTCCTGCAGAGCAAATTCCTGAAACTTACCTCTTTCCTCCTCTGCTTCCAGCATTAGCAATGCGTTACACTGTGGAAAGTGTCACCATCGGCTCTTTGGTCCGCCTCCAAGTAGTCACAATGTCAAACTCCAGAGGTTTAAGACGATAGGTGAAAATAACCTGCCAGCCTTGAGGAAGGGAACATAAGATTTGCATTAAAAACACACTAAGTTGAGGAAGACAATATCTTTATTTCTTGGCTCAGGCCAGCTGTGGTTGAGCCACTGTGGAACAGATGCCCTCGATATCCCAGGACTAATTAATAAATCACAGCAAGGACCAGTTCTAGGCCCAGACGGAAAATTGAGAGTGCTGTGCCAGAAAAGGTAATGCTTGGATATAACAAGAACAAGCTACATGAAATGGGATAAATGAACATGTCCTGGGGGAAAACACAGCTCCAGCAGTAGAGTCAGCAGCCCTACATTCAGAAATGGGTCAGGATGTATGAATTTCTGATTCAAAATTAGGGTGATGGCTTATGTATTCTCTAGGAAACAGACAAAATCCTTCACGTACCAGAGTGAATTCTTAGGAATTTTCTCTTCCCCACATGTTCAACAGAGTTATGGTTTTTTTCTTTAACTACCTAGAGGTAAAGTCCAGGTAAATAATAGACAGACTGGAAATTTCACATGAATGCCCTGGTGGAGCTTTCAATAGCACTAGTTACTCGTATGAGAGGATTATACCACTTTATCCTGACTAAAATAATCCCTCAAGTTATTGAATTCATTGAAGCTTTTTTATTTACTTCTGCAGTGAAGGCAAAGCTTGTGAAGCATATATGGGGTTGGGAAGAGCCAAGTTTTGAAAGGTTTTTTTTGGCAACCCTTCAAACCAAAACCAGCTGCCCATGCCTGCAAGCTTCTCTGAACATTGTTCTGTGGTTTCAAACTCCAGTCTCCAAAGCTGGGTTACTATTTGCTAAAGACGCTTGGTCCTAGCACAAAACGTGAAAGTAGCAATGCCAGGTTTATTGCCATCTTTCAGAGTCAGAAACCAACAGGATGAAATGAGATATATTGGGTAATAAATCCTTACTAAGTGTGAAGGGCTGAAATTATGTATAATATAGTACCACATGGCTTTCTGGATATGGTCCACTAAACTCGTTTCCTCTCTAGTAACTAATTTTTCCCTTTATGCTTTTACGTGGGCTTTCCACAATATAACAGGTTTCCCTAATACAGCTTGTGGAAAAAGATACTGCAGGTCTGAGCATCATGTCAAAACACCATCTCTTTGACCCTGTGCTGTCATAGTTGCAATAACGTACTTACACTAGAAACAGGAAGAGCAGAACCTTCAGCCTCTAACATCTTTGCATCACAGTCTTAGAAAACAGAGTCAGAAGGGGCATGAGCAGATCATCCTGCCCTTAATTACATACATTCACTATCTCCTCACACCACAAGCCCTACTTCCACCTATGCGTTACTTTCATCTTAATTTATTATCTTTAAAACCCGTTTCCTACTTTCATTTCCAGGTTGTGTCCATCCTTAAGTCCTCAGTACTCTCCTGAAGTAGCTGACAGCCATCACAATGTACCTTTCTGTAATGTCTCTACTGCTTGTATTTAACAGCTAAAGCCAAAAGCAAATATCAAAGCATTTGCAAATATTTGCTGGGTTTCAGTCCATAAACACTCAGACCAGGCACGCTTTGGATTACTGGGAAGTTCTAAATGCTATAGATATCAACAGAAAAGAAAAATGTTTCCCCACAGTGGAGATGAAAGATCCCTGTGGGTGAAGGAGACATTCTGACAACCGCAGAAACTTCATCATGCATCCATAGTGACCTGCGTTCATACGCCACGTACATCCACACCTGTGATTGCAAAAGCTCCTTCTGGGCTAAGGAGTTCTTTAAGCAAACGTGGAAATGTTATCAAGCAATTGAGGGGGCCACTTGCATAGCACCTGTATTGATTTGAAGATTGTGAATATAGGAAGTAACAGCAACAAGTAATCGTCTGCAAGAGGCAAACTGGCAGAATTTTACTCTCACATATGAATCTGTTAATCCTGAATGATAGAAAGTATTTTGTGAATCACAAATAAATTCTGGAAAGAAGCGTAGTCTTAATTAATTGAAAAAAAATGTCTCTTGCCTCTTGGGCCTGGGGGGATTTGACTGAATCAGGGCTGCAGTTCAATGCCCTTTCTCTGACGGCAGTCAACACCAGTGATTGAAGAGGAAGATACAACAAGTGTGAAAATCAGCAGTGCAAAGTCACAAGCTGGTGGGGACACTCCAGTGTCATACCCAGCAGCAAGAAGCTGCCTTCTGTCAAAGCACGAAGCTGTGACCTACCTGGAGAAGTGTGTGTACACTTTCCAAACGCAATAGCTTTCGGTCCTTCAATGGCCTTTCTGGAGGGGGGGGGGGGGGGGCGGAGACAGCTTGTGGTGGAGAGCTTGTTTTCCCAGTCCTGGCGGTCTAGCAGGCTGTAGGAATTAATTTTATTTTAGGAAAGATGAACTATGCATCAGTAAAATGGTGATACCTCACAGTTCCTGTTATATGTCATTCTTGATATTTACCCACTCCTGCCCGAAATACTGCATGACAGCAATTGCTCAGGATAAAGGATCACAGGGGATAAAGGTTTGCATCCTTCTGTGTTGTTGGTTATCTTGGAAAGTCATTAATTTGGCAACATGTTAAAAAGGGGATAGTGGCACTTCTCTGCAGTGCAGCTCATGAGGATGAATACAACCAAGTACCCTGAGTTGGGGAACGGGGTGGAAAGAGGGCTTTTGCAGTAAAACATCGCCTTCTCTTCTGGACACTGGAGAGCAAAAGAGGAGTGCACAGAGTGGGGCAGCTCAGCCTTGCTAACTGGAAAAGCCAGAAGACACCAGCTCTGTCTGTCACTTTTAGGACATTTTCCATATGGTTCCCGCAGTCCGCAGTGATAAGAGGAACCACCAGCAGCCTTTGCATCTATTCTGGGCAGCAAATTCTTGTGCAAGAGGAAGCATATATCACATCTACTTATTTTTCCAGCATTTTTAGATAGTTCAGCACATTTACAGATTTATCATCTTCATAACACTCTTATACTACTTCCCAAAGCTACAGAAACCAATAGCAACATTTGATGGCCGTGAAATCATATTTATGGGATCCATTAAAAACTCCATATTGGTAGTTAAATCTGGAACCTGGCATAAGTGATGAGAGTATATTGGAGAAGTCCCTGTGGAGCAGCATATGTGGGCTCATGTTCACAGCATCAGGAGGCATCTGTCACAAATTTCAGCCCTCCCAAGCAGATCTAATCTGGCATTAGTGTTCAGGAAGCAAGGCACATCCAAGAAAGTGTGTGCGAAGATGGGCTTTTAAATAAGTGTTCGTGTTCCCACTGCATCAGAAGGCTTTGACTTACATATTATGTAGAGAAGGTACTGCAGAACAGTCTTTCCAAGCTAGGAGACAGCCAGACTGACTGGCAGGCAGACAAGGGAGGCTGTCAGGCACTGCCCAGCAAAGCAGAGGCTCTCAGGCAGGGTTTGAGGACGACATGCCCTGTGACCATGGCACATGGACCCGCACTGCCATGGGCAGGACACTTGCTCCTCGTGTGCGACTTCCCAGGGCACGCAAAGCGCTTACAGGCTCCTACAGAACCCACTGCCCGCTGTGCAAGCGGGCTTGTTCCTCTAAGGGGGATTTCACAGCAGAACTGCCTCCCAGCATCAGTCTAAGTGGCATCCACATGGAAAATAAGGGGCATTTTTGATGCCCCATGTTGGAGGGTAATGAAAGCACGCTTATCAGCCTTGCACACCAAATTTTTTGAAGGCGGGTTTTTTCCCAAGCAGTGAGGACTCGGCAGGTCTGAGGTCTGAGCGCAGGCTAAGGACTGCGCTCACGAGGCAGCAGGGACACAGTCAGGTGTGTCTGCCTTGTTCACGGCAAAGGAGAGGCACAGGAGAGAAAAGTGCCATGGAAGGGTGACAGGGATGGCTGTACCACTGCCCCGTGCCCCTGCCCTACAATTGCACATTTCACCTCCTGCAGACACACGACACCACCTTGTCGTTTGTTTGACCGCCGAGGACTTTCTGTAGAAGATGGGTTTGGCTGAATAAGATCAAGAAGAAAGTGCAGTAAGTATTGATCTGCAATGGGCTGCAGGAATCATCTTTAAATATGACAAAAGCACATTTTTCCCTTCTAAAGCTTCTGTTTTAGCAATGGCTTAGCTAATCAGAAAACTAATGACACTAAGGTAAGGGTTCACTACCTTATTTGCTGCTTCTGGGAGTCAGAGGCCCCCACCAAAGGAATTTAATCTTCCTAATCACAGACGTGCCTTCCACAGTGATCTTTCATTGCCTCTTAGAGGTGATTCTTGGACCACCGCATTCAGAAAACCTTGGCAAGCTGAAGGATGAACCAGTCCTTCAGAATCTTCAGGCCCAAGCTCTTAAATGGGAATGATGCAGGGATGCCTTTTCTTCAGACAACTCCTTGCTGTGACGGAAGTGCCAAGCAAGGAGCTCTTCCAATGCCTCCCGCAGAAGCTCACAGCATGTCCTCTTGTGATGGGCTCCTGTCCTCCCCAACGGCACAATGCAAATGGTGCTGTGACCTGATTCCTTTCAGCATTTTGCTGAGGAGATGCAGCAGGGAGACGTTTCTGTTTTATTTTAATCACTGCTCTTATCCCCTCTCTCTCTAGCTGGGAAGTTGCTGGCTTTCTAAACCATCCAACCTTAGGCAGCAATTTCCTGAGCAATTAGCTCTGGTAACAAACATCTTACTTCTTTCCCTGGGGTCAAGTCAGAATAGGCATTTAAAGCACTTGCCAAGTAATTTTAGTGGCACCAGATGCAAAACTGGTCCCCAGTCTGCAGACACCAGGCTAAAGGCTGCTCGTGGCCACCGCGCATCTTCACCTTTGGCCACAGGATAGCAATGCTGCTGCTACTACGTAGGCTGCTGGGGCTTGGTGGACCTAATTCTCACACCACTGTCGCTCTTGGAGGCATCAGCAGCACAAAAGCAGAAAGCATTTCATGTTGGAATGGGCTGAAACGTGCCCTTCCCAAACTGCACCCTGGCGCAGAGCCACTTGTCTGCAGCCCCAGGCCCCTGGTCAGAGACGTCCTTCTGCAGCAGCAGGGGTGGGTCTGTGGACTGTTTTGTTCATAAGAGGAACATGCGAAATGCTGCAAATCAATGAATAGGATCGATTAATCCCCTTGAGCAGGTCCTTCACTCATCCTTGACTAGGTACTTCATTAAATAGAGAGGGGTGAGTTAATGGCACCCACGTCCTCTTCTTTCTCAATCCATTTCTTACCAAAGAGCTGTTTGAAGTGGGTACTCTCTTTATGAAGTTGTACAAACCTACAGGACAAATCCTTCTAGCATATTCAAAGGCATTAGCAAGGGACTTAACACCAATATGTTTGCTTTCCCCTTATCTGTATGTTTCTGATTCTTTTACACTGCTAATATGCTTTTAATTTCTTTTCCTTGCTTTGTTCAGCTGCGGCTCATCCTTTTGTTCCCTGACAATAACACCGGTTCAAAATCCAAAAGCCTGCCTTGGCCTCAGTGAGGTATTGACGTTTTCCTTACCTCTTTAATTATTAACCATGTTGCTGTTGCACTGAATCAAGGTCTCAGACCTTTCATGAGATGCACTGACAAGAGACATCTGCTTAATTCTAGCCTGAAAAGCAGCTCAAGTTGAGATTGGCAGTACCACCCATCCGTGCATGAAAGCTGAAGCATGTGCAGGCTGGAAAAAGCTTTATTACTGTGTATCGGCCTCCAAGCTCAGTTTGAGCACCAAACCTCACACATTTTATGATACTGCATATTGTCTCTACTAAAATCTCATTATATCTTTGTAGTTACCTCATCCCACTGCGGAATAATGTGTGGTGTTAATGATGCAGCAATGGTAATAAAGTGTCCCTGTGATGATTTAAAGCAAAAACAGTTCTCCCTCCTCAAAAGCCTTATAACTAGCACTTACTTTTATGATGGACTGCTCACTCACTTATTAAACATTTATTGTTTCCTCAATAAAAGTAATCTTAGATGTATTCAATTATTAATATAAATAAGGCACAAAATGTGAAACAGCAGCAATCTCATTTTCTTTTTTGCATTAATCTTCTTTCTTATTCAACCATCACAAGAGGAGAGTGAAAAAAAAAAAAACATTCAGACTTGCTGAAAAACAAATACAGTTAGCATGAGAAAAGCAAAATTCTTATCTATATCTGTCAGGAAAAAAAAATAAATTAAAACTCCCTGGAAATCCATGATGTTTCTGAATGTGTGATGGAGTATTGTTAGTTTGGTGCCCCTAGTCTGAAAATAACTGAAAACTGAGACTGCCACCAGTGTTCAGCAAGGACTACATTGGGGGAATGTGAAAGAAGGCTGAGATAGCTCTGTATTGTATGTGCATAAATACAAACACACACAAACACACACACACATACACACTTTTATATATATACATACACACGTATCCTCATACACACGTAACCATGTGTTGTGGTTTAACCGCAGCCAGCCACTCGGCACCACGCAGCCGCTCCCTCACTTTCCCCCCACCCACTGGGATGGGGGAGAGAATCGGAAAAAATAAAGTAAAGCTCGTGGGTGGAGATAAGAACAGTTTAATAGAACAGAAAGGAAAAAACTAACAATGACACTAATAACAACAAGAAAATGGCAATAATAATAAAAGGATTGGAATACACAAGACAAGTGATG
>JAVKLA010000040.1:20265210-20277566 GCA_034782735.1 Sagittarius serpentarius
GGGGGGGAGAAAAAGATGCATGCCAAAAAGGTCCTGTGCAACTGTGAGCAAGTAATTTAGCCTCTCTCTAACTCAGTTTTCTTTCTGAAAAATAGAGATAACTATACTGCAAAAACGGCACACTGCCAAGACAGGGACCACAGACTATGAGGTCTGCAGGCAGGCAGATAAGATAGGCTGTATCAGTACCCCAGATGGAAAGATATCTTAAAATACCCTGACTCATCTTCTCCTGTGGCATTTTACAACACAACCAGTATCTGTCACATTGTAAGCCAGTTCATACATTATTACGGTTTACTGTATTTATTAATGTTCTTGTTACTGGAAACAGAGAAGGAGAGAGGAGGGACAAGGCCATCTATTAAAACAAATCATTTCATGGGCAACGCCATAAATAAGAAGCCTGGCTGCAGCTTTCATGTATCGGATTTGACTGACAGCGCCCCAGACAAAGCTCCCATGAAGTATCCCTCTGCCCCCACCACAGCGGTTATGGCTACGAGTCCCCCTTAACTCGGATGCTGATTCTCTACTGTCTAATTAGGAAGAAGGACAGCACTGAACCTTTGCTCAGGGAGGAGTTTTGGTAGGGTTTCCCTTTTTATACCCACCTATTTATTTCCACAAACTTGCAGGTACTTAATTATCTCTGAGATGTCTATTCTGCTGTCAAATTTGGCTTAAATTAGCTACAGGGTCAAAAAATATCAGGGGGTGTGGGGGATTGCAACACACCAACTGAGAGATACGAGCAGCCTGATCATGTGTGACTTGTTTTCATAAGCAATAAAGCTAAAAAAAAGCCACAAAAGAGATTCAAATCAATGCAATGCCCTCAGAGAAATCAGGAAGATGGGGGGTGTGGGGGTGGAGAGGGGGAGAGCTAGAGAATTGAGGAGAAAATAATCATACAAAGTTTTTGTCATGGTTTAACCCCAGCCAGCAACTCAGCCCCACGCAGCCGTTCACTCACTCCCCCCACCCACCCATGGGATGGGGGAGAGAACTGGAAAAAGGTAAAGCTCATGGGTTGAGATAAGAACACTTTAATAAACAGAAAGGAAGAAACTAACAATAACACTAATAACAACAGTAAAGTGACAATAATAACAAAGGGATTGGAAAACACAAAACAACAAGGCATGCACAGTGCAATTGCTCACCACTCGCCGACCGATGCCCGAGCAGCGCTCCTCCCCCAGCCAACTCCCCCAGTTTCTATACTGGGCATGACACCCCACGGTACAGAATACCCCTCTGGCCAGCTGGGGTCAGCTGTCCCGGCTGTGTCTGCTCCCACCTTCCCTGTGCCCCTCCAGCCTTCTTGCTGGCTGGGCAGGAGAAGCTGAAAAGCCCTTGGCTTAGTCTAAACACGACCTGGCAACAACTGAAACCATCAGGGTGTTACCGACATCCTTCTCCTACTCAACCCAAACCACAGCGCTGTGCCAGCTACTGGGAGGACAATTAACTCTGTCCCAGCCGAAACCCTGTTTGGATGTTAAAACAGCATCAGCTTTAGGTTATTATTTGTTATGCAGAGCTTGGATCTTAAAAACTAGGTCTTGTACAAATCCCTTTGGATCAATATTTATGGGATCATAGCAAGGTTTTTGGGCTTCGTACCTATGAAATAGCCACAAATGGGCACTTCGGATTGGTTTGGCCCATGGTGATTAGGAAGGAGTTAAGTTCCCATTGCCAGTCGACTGGTGTGTTTGAAATAGGTTTACAGCCAGTTGCTCCTGTGAAAGTCTATTTTTTGTTATAAGTGCTTTCACTCCATGTTATGGGTGACAGCCTCGAAAGCCTTAGCTATGTGCTCCTGGTGCAACGTCAACTGAACACAAGTTACAAGCTCCGAGTCTCGCACTAGGCAAATTTTCATGTTTTATTTGAATCTTTTCAGGCTCTTTGCCTAGATTTAGCTGTGATTTGGCAGTTTGGAGTGATCTTCTACTCCAAAACCAGCTAGGATAAAATTGTTTTACATTTAAGTAGAAGATATTAGTTGTTCATGATTTGCCCTCTCCATTCTTCTTCTCTTTTTGCAGATGTATCTTATAGAGGAAGATACTTGGAGGATAGGAAGGGAACAATATCTTTCAGCTCGAATATTTCTGAAGTACTCAGACTGAGAAGAAACCGTGCAATATGAGAAGAATGAGAGGTCATGGACTTTTTTTTCTAGTAACCTCAAAGCCAGACTATGTTGGCAGCATATGCAAACCTCCAAATTAAATGAAAAACTGTCCTTTAGATAGCAACTGAAGCAAGCAAACAGATAAAGATAGAAACCCAGTGACTTGCACTGCTTTCTCTAGAAATCTTATGAATCTATCATCATTTGCTTATGAGGTAAAAAAAACTATTTATGAAGCAAGTATGAAGATAATAAAACTTCTGAACAAGAGGGCAGAGAAAAGAATAGATCATCTGAAACCAGACGCCATCAAAATTTGAAGAAAAATTTGTAAGCTGGTTTGCGATTTCACTGATATTTTGAAATTTGAAACTGCAACTATATTTCTGAAGGTTTTCCTTGTTTGATTCTCTTCTACAGCAGTTAGAAAATAATTTTAAAAATAGGGGAGTTGTGAAAACTGCTTGTTTTAGCTGCTAACTATAAAATTCTGATGTTGAAGCAATGTTCACAGCCATACTTATTTAGCACCTGCATAAAGAGCCAGAACAAGCATTTTATTTCACTAGCATTGCAGTAATTATGGAGTAAGGTCTTCCATCTTACTTCCAAATTAGATACCGGTTAATCAGGATTTAGCCATTTACTTAGTTTTACACATAGTGAATAACCCCGTAAGTCAATGGAATTACTTGCAGTCATGAAATACCAATATACAGTTTTGGTGAACCTGGGCCATATTTACTGTTGTAGGCCAAAATACAAAGTGAACTCTCCAGAAAAACTCCAAAACATCATTCTGAGATAAAACTTGGAAATATTACTTAATACAACTAAAAAAAATTAGCTGATAAATATATAACAAAAATAGCCCAGCATACAGGGCAGAGCGAAAGGATCAGCCCCTGAACCCAGGAGTGCATCAGCATTCAAAAAGGATAATTCCAAAGTTACCCAAACAAGTAAAATTGTACCCCTATGTTACCGTGTTCTATCAATGGTCAAATGATTACAAGCACCCAGCCATGGAAATTACACTACTAAGGATCCTCTTATAGACTGCAGTCTATAAGACTCATTGCCAGTAGCATGTACAGTATATATGGCTGACTATTATAATTCCTGTTTTGCTGCTTTTTTATCAGCGTTTCCATATCACTGTATCACCTTTGTTGACAAGTACATATGTGGGTAGACACACAAAAAGGGAAAAAGAAAACAGCTAAAGAAATGAAAAAGATAAAAATCTGTTTAAGTCAAATTGAGTTTTTATATTAGAATCAGCTTAATCAGGTTCATCATCTATGACAAATGGAGTTGTTAAAAACCTGCTGGAATGAAGAAAGCAACTTTAGCTATGCATGCTTGCTTTTTTCAGGATTTAGAAAAAGAAAATCAGATATTAATGAAAGTGGTTTTGAACGGGGAAAATGCAGTGAACATCTCAAATGTGAATTGTGAATGCATTTTATTGCATTGTATGCACAAAGGTTCCTCATTCCCAATGAATAAGTTTAGTGTCATGAAGAATAAACCTAATCATTCTTGTAAGCTAAAAAATATCCCAAATTTCAAAATAATGTGTTTAGATGCAGAGATGGGCAAAAAGAAGCTGGTCGTTTAAAAAGTAAAGTAAGTGACTCAGTTATAAACAGCAATATTTTTAACAGCTTAAAATGATTATCAATGGACTGACTTTTTTTTTTCTTCAGAAATATTGGAAGAGACAATCTGATTGGGAATTACCATGCATTTTTCCTGTGGAATCTGGAGTTTGCCTGTGAAATCTAGAGTCACTTCTGAGACAACCTGTTGCTTGAAACAACAGAAGAATGTGTACAGAGAGATGGGCAACTCCCATTGCAAGAGAATTTATTATCCAAGGAAGAGAGAATATTTTGTGTTATCCAAGAAGTATTGTTCATTTTGAGTATTCATTTGAGCATTGTTCATGCTGTGTAGGCTCCATACAAGACACACATCATTTTTATCACCTGAATTTTGGTTTGCAATAGATAATTAATTAAAATACCAGCGGAGGGTTATCTTTTGTTTTGTGGATTTTTTGTTTTGGTTTGGGTTTTTTTCATCATCAGTCATGGCCTTGGAGTTAAGTATGTTTTGAAGTGTTGGTAAAATTCTTGTAAAAGGAAAATCCATATCAGATTGTCAGGATCAATTGGATTACCCTCTCATCAAACATGTTAGGACACATGACAGGTCTGAAGGCACAGCACATACTGAGTGGCTTTGAACGGAATATTCTCTGGGGAGCATATGCGCCATGGGGTGCAATATTTTCACTACGAAAAAATTTCATAAAGTTTTTCTTTAGTCTTCTTATGCCAGAATGTGCTTGGTTCCTTTCCTTGCAGGAGTCACGCATTTGTGAAGCTGTTTCTAACAGCTGATGGCTAGCTCACACTGAGTTATGAAATGATTAAAGCAGCCTTGATTCTTTGGACAATGATCAACTTCAGAAAAAACCCATGCGACTCATGGAGCTGGCATTAAATTGCAGCTAAAAAATAAAAAAAGATACTGGAAACAGTATTTTTAAGTATTCTTTGGAATAAAAACCTGATCTGTTACACTGAAATAGCAGAATCATTTGAACGTGATGTGGACCTGTATGTTCTCGTTAACACCATCATCAAGTCTTTCAAATCATACGCAAAGCTTGAGAGACCAGTTCAGAGTAATTGAATTCAAGGCAAAGCCTACAGACTGAAGAGGCTGATTACAGACACAGCAACAGAAGTGTGAAACTACAGAGTATTTGTCTAATGACTTTTCGAGGAATTGCTGGTGAAGCTATTCTTCAAGGATGGCAGAAGACTGAAGGCAAAATGTACGTGCCCATTATTGACTGTTTGACTGATATCTCGGCGCCAAGAAGCAAAGCACATTAAAACAGCTACAAAACTGCATGATATACGTGTTAGGGAAATAACAGAGAAGTGCAAGACGTTTCTTTACCATAGCGGAGGAAAAGTGTATCTTGTTTCTGAGTGCAATTAGTTCAACATGTCATGACTTAGTAACAAAATGTCCATGTCTAGTCTTCATTTAGACAGAAGACAGACAAGCTGGAGTCCACCTTCCTAAATACCAATATTGTTTTACAGATTTTCTTGTCTGTGACTGTCTGCAGTAGCAAACAGTTTTGAAGTAAACATCGATTTGAAACGAGCAGCACAGCCTTACACTACCAGTTGATGCTAAATTCCCACTCAAGAGTATTGAATCCAATTTTTAAAGAAGACTACATTTTTTCAGAGCTCCTTTGTGATAGCCTTGACAAAAACAATCTCAGAAATCATGTTCTGAATTTTCCTCTCTATATTTTAATCTTCAAATACAAAAAAATTTCTCGCCTGTCAAATAAAGATGTTGCTATGATACGCTAAACAGACACTTAAGACACTAGTATGTTTTTATGGTAACTTAAGCACCAGATAAGTTTCCTAGCAGTTTGTGTTGCTGACTAGACAGGAAGATACAGCCAGTACGTCCATCAGGAGGGAGCGTGGAGACTAATGTCCTGGTTTAATTAAAAACCAAGCAAATACTTTGGTCAGGGCTGGGGGCAAGGACTGAATAGGAATGAATCCACGGAAGAATTGGGCAGAGAAGGTGAGATGTGTGAATCCTTTTATTTTGTTTCTACCTACAGTACATGTGCTACCGCAGAATAAATTCTTAGCCAAATAAAGATTTTATTGACTTTTCTCTTTACCGAGGCCAGAGAAAAAGATAAAGGTAACATATGATACATCCCTTTTCTGTGGAAATAACAGCCAAAAATTTGTGGAATGGTTGGCACCTGGCAGTCTTCTCAAGGTCACCTGCAAGGCAGGAGAAAGCTGTTCCCTGGCTGCCCAGCCTGGGCGCGAAGTTCAAGAGAGAGGTGTGAAGAAGAATCGCACCCACGAGCCTTCAGCAAGGGCATGCTGTCCTCTCCGTTCGGAGGTCAGTGGGAAGCGAGCACAGAGTCCGCAACACGCGCTTTGATTCAGGATTTTGGTTCTTTGTTCCCCCCAGCAGTCTTCTCAGCTGCTCAGTTACCCCATTTTCGTTAAGCAGGAAGAAAGTTTTATGGTGAACGGCAGTGCAGAGACAGGGACTGGGAAATCTTTGTCCTGCTGTCAGATGCACAGAAAGAACACAGCCCAGGAGCCAAGAAACTGATTTATTTGGTTTTGAGTTTAATTCTGAGGAGCAAGAAAAGTTAAACAAACAAGCAGACACTTAATGCTTTTGCTGATATAAATTCTGATCCAGGGCTGTACCATTTTTGTTTTAATTTGTGCAAGGCAATCTGCTGGTTTTGATCGTTTCAGTGGAAGGACTCGGGAAGATGGCAGACCAGACATCCATCTGGACTATGGTTAATATAAAATAATGCATGCCTCAGCTGATTTATTGCTGGTAAGTCTATAAGCACTGGAAAGCTTGCTCGTTGTATAAAATAGTCTTTTTTTTTTACATATAAAACAGCTTCTACAGGTATCAGCTGACAAAGGACTAGCACACAGGACATCAGCTTAATCCTGTTTTGTTCTTGATGTTTCAGCTTGCAGTTACGTGTAGGAATCCCAGCACAAAACATCAGGCGATGCATGCTGAAGGTACCTCAGAATGGTGTCTGGTCCATCACTCTCCGTCCCTCTCACCTGCAGCAGAATCAGTTCTGCAGAATCAGTTCCGCCTATGTCCTTCCTGACAGATACATGTTGGATATTTTTCCTGGTAATCAGTGATGGAAGTTTTACCACCTCCCCAGGTAATTTTATAAGAATAATTTCCATCCTACCACTAGACTGCTTTTCTAATGTTTAGAAATACTGTAAGCTTGCCTAGCTAAAGAAGTGGTAAGTGATACCCCTTCCTCTGAGGATTTAAGCAGTATATTACCCCTGGATGGGAATTCCTTCCTAGTGTTTGATTTTAAGAATAACAGCTGTTCTTACATGAAATTCAGCACTAAATAAGCCATCCAGCTAATCTGCCCAGAGCAGCAATCTTAGCGTGAGCAGTGCCTTTGACCCCTGCTCGGCGGCTCCCTGGAGGTCACTGGTGGGTGGCTCGTCTCCATCCTCAGGTGAAGTCCCTGGACAGCAGGGTTAATCTGTCCCTAAGGCTCAGGCCCATGAGTTGACCTTCAGGATCTTTCTCTCATTCTCCAGAGTGGAGCCTCTAGACCCTCTGGGAACCCTTATAAGGTACTCGACAAACATCTTCATTTGAAGTATATCAGGCATCCTTGTTGTCAGGGATGCTGATGAAGTTTTGCTGGTTTAATCATCTGAGGATCTGGCACGGATCCTGTAGGATTTGGAACCAAGTCACATTTCTGTGCCTGCCTTTGGTTTTACAGCACACTCGTGGCTCTTCTCATAACTGTCCTTCCCTAACTGTCAGCAGCCTAATGCAACAGGTCTGAGTGTGATCAGGTTGAAAGATTTCAGCCATGCAATGTGACTTACTGCTCTAATTCTCGCACAGGCTGGAGATTTTCTGTTCTTTTTGGAAGAAGAAGAATCCCATTTTTCCCGATGAGAAAGTGTAATGGAAGGGCTGTAGTTCTAGCTGAAAACCTGTAGGAACTACCAGTGTGAGCTTGCACTGTATAAAGTAAATGCAAAACCCCATCAGGAGAATTTGTAGCTCCAAAGATGATATTTTTCTATCATACAACATACTCTGAGAGATACCCTCCCGCTGACCCATCCCTTGGAATTGGGCTGTATAATCACAATCACACACAGCGCGCTGATGTATCTTCATTGCCGTCCCCATGGGTCCTGGTGTCTGTGGCTCCTCACACAAATTGCCATCCATAGCTTTACTTACTGTAAGGAAAATAAATGGAGGGTTTCGACTACAGGCAATATAGGAGAATAACCAGCTCACTAAAGGCTGGCTTCTCACAGCCCTGAGAGGTGAGGTGAGGCACCAGGACTGCAAAACACCCGGGAGTCCTGGTTACTCACAGTCCACTATAAATACTACGTACATACCATCAAGGATAAGTAACTCTGATAATTTAAGGATATTTTTTAGTGATAATATCTTAATCTCATTCCATGCTTCCCCCCCCCCCCCCCCCAGTTATAAAGGGCTTTTGGTGAAGAACAAGCCATTAGGGACACTTAAACTAGAGGTTAGGTAGGCAAAACAAAAGATGGCCCTGGCCTGGAGAAGTGTTGATGTACTCTCACTTCCAGCAGGAGGTTGGACTGGAGATGTCCAGAGGTCCCTTCCAGTCAACATTTCTATGATAGATAGGTTTTTTTAGCCCTGTTCTCTCTGCACATGTCCCTGAACACATGAACATAAAAAAGTGAAATGCTTGTGCCAGTTGCTAAGCCAAGTGGCAGGGAGAGGCACAGCCTAGCCCAGGCAGTTACCCAGAGAGCAGCCAGAGCCCCAGACCCCAAGTTTGAGCCCTGCCCTGGTGCTCCTGGGAGCTGCTCTGTCCTGGGCCATCCATCTCAGGCACAGTCACCGCATGTGGCTACTCTCCAGGGCACGGTTAAGCTTTTCGGTGTGGCATTTGGCTTTGGACCCATTCATGAAGTTTTTTACTGTAACGGCAATGAAACCCTGGCCCAGGTTGCCCAGAGAGGTGGTAGAAGCCCCATCCCTGGGAACATTCCAGGCCAGGCTGGACGGGGCTCTGGGCAACCTGGGTCTGGTGGAAGGTGTCCCTGCTCATTGCAGGGGCGGTGGACCAGATGGCCTTTAAAGGTCCCTTCAAACCCAAGCCATTCAGTGATTCTATTCTATCTCATTTTTATTATAGTGAATCAGTAATATGGAACAAATATAAAAGAGACACTCTTGCTGGGCAGCATTTCCTTGGTAAACAACAGTATCAAACTTCCCAAGAACTTCCCCAGCTGATTATCTGATCTCTTGCTGCAATGATTCCAGCAGCTGTCAAAATCAAACATAAAGGGGCTTTAAACCACCTTTTTAAAGACTGAAAAGCATTTTCATAGATTTAAGAGTCCTTCAAACCCAATTATCGAATCAAAATGCAGTTGCAGCCACTCTGTCTAACATCTCTTCAGAAGTATAAAAACATCCATGTATAACTAATCACTCATCAGCTTGCATAGTAAATGCTTTCCCAGCGTGCCCTTTATGACAGTATGTACGAATTAAAAGAGAAATGCGGTTCTTAGCATTCACCTATAGCCACAAAGAAGGCTATAATGTTCCCCCAGCTGCAAAAACACAAGCCCGGATCCCACAAGCCATGCGGGAAGCTCTCAGGAGATGAAGCCAAGCGGGAGCTTTTCAACATGCTTACCGGCTAAGACACCCATCAGCAGGTGTGGAGATAAATATATGAATGTATATGCTTATAAATAGGTGTACGTATGTATATATTTATATATGTAGGGGTATACATGTGTATAAATCAGTGGGTAGTTAAGTAACACTATGATGTGATTAGCAACTATGCCAGTACATATTAAGAAAGCTTATGGTTTTTCAAAGCAGGATTCCCAGCTTGGAGAGCCCAGAAATGTTCCCCTTTGCAGACGTGGAAACCTGGTTTAAAAGCGTGAATAAGCTGCAGCTAATATCAGTTTTTAATAGCTAGCTTCCCTGCTGTCAGTACGGCTCCGTGGATTTACACTGTCTGATGCCGCTGTCCCCTAAATGCTTACTCTAGGGAAAAGCCTTAGCATATTTCACATGTTTATTACTGTCATATATTACTACAAGCAGATTCACAGCTGGTGTGAATTGTTGTGTCTCTGTGAAGTTAACATCCAGGTCTTTTCATAAATGCATATACATCACCTCTGTCCTCATGTATACATATTTTTATATAGCACATAGGAATACCGACTCAAGCACCAAATCCTCAGCTACTATCACTTGGTGTACTTCTCTTAATCCATATCATTAAATGCATCTCACCCGACTGCTGTTCTCCTTGTGCTTATATATTAGTGTTGACAGAAGTGAAAATATTGCAGCACATAAAGGGCCAGATGTCTGAAATACGAAGTGTTAGTGGTCCTAAAAGTATACTATGGCATCATTCCCTAAATTATAAAATACTTTGATTAATTTCTCAACAGGCTACTTTTTGGTTTATTTACTTGTTTTTGTTACTACATTTGGGTCTTATATTCCAATCAAATAAAAAAGCAATGTTTTATCTTATTCCTGCTTTTAATTACTGGTGCTTGCAAATAGTGATTTAGGCTCCCGCATATATTTCTGGGCAGCATCATTATTTATTTAATTTCTTTCTTTCACTTTGAATCACTCTTAAGTTTGTTGTTGTTTTGCATTTTTTATGCCTTTTTCTTTTTCCCCAGAAGTCAGCAAAACATTTCCTGTAGAATCTTCTCTATTCCTGGATCACCATCATGGCAAAAAAATAAAAATCTTATTAAAACCCATGCAACCTACTTTTGCTTATTGACATAACCTGCTTGAAAATCAATAAGAACTAAATTCTGCACATAAAAAATATTATTAGAGTTTTATAGGCTTTCTTTAAGGCCACATTTAATTAATAATGCTAGAATGCTTGTTTGGGTTTTTTGGCCATCCCGTAAAAATGAAAGGAAAAAAAGTTTAATGAAGCAATTATTAGAAGAGCAAACAGTATCAGAAGGGACATTTGTTTTGCAGTGTAAGGTATTTTTGCCCAAGGAAAGAAATAACATAAGGTTAATTGGGGAGGGAAAAAGAGCTGCTGGGCAATACACAGGCCTGGAAAGGTGAGGAAGAAAGAAACCAGAGTAAGAAGTGATTTAATTCAGTGCAAAGGACTGCATGCAAAATAGGCATGAGCAGTTGGGTACCAAACACCAACCACATGTTCAGAAATTATGCTGAGAGGGGCTGCAATAAGGACAAAGTCAGAGCAAGTGAACAAGAGACTTTTTTGGAAATTAGTGTTTTTTATCTGGGGAGTCACACTTCCTTGGAATGGTTTGCTATTATTTTTAAATAGCAATATTTCCAAAATTGTCATGAAAAGTATGACCGATCCCTGAGGGCTTCACACTCAGGGCCAGGAGGGCGTTTCCTGTCACGACAGAGCTGAAGAGAGAGAAACCAAAGGGATCTCCGGGACAGAGGACGTTCATCACTGGCACAGAGGGACCGGAGGAGAGTCTGCCTCTTCTTTTTAGGGACAGACTGACCTGCAGAAAAAAGGAAGAACAGAAAGAAAAAGAATTGTAACTTTCTCCATAAAACACTGCTTTTAAGGTCTCTTAGTCAATTAACATCCTTTGGAAATATGGAGGATTTGGATCATTTCCTTAGGCTTTGCTGGATTTTCCTCTCATCAACACCAGCCCTGCCTTGGTCTGGCTCCAGTGACTTAGGCAGAAATACTGCTGATCTTCATAAAAGTCGGGGGCTGTATGTACACGCACGGATTTCCTCCCAGGAAAGAGTTCTTTAGTCAACATGCTACAAAGGCCAGAAATTGAAAATCAAATTGCTTTCTGCTCCAGGTAGCGCAGTAGCTGATACTGGCTTTACAGTTCCAAAATGCCTGAAAGATTAAAACCATTACTCTGTGCACTTCCTCCAAGTGATAGTGGTTGAACCAAGACCAGACCTCATCCCAGGCTGTTATTAACGTTGGGTGGACAGCTCTTTGTCTAAGGGACAACGAAAAGGAATGTGGGCTTGGATTTGGTTTCGGTTTTGTTTTGTGTTTTTATTTTTTAATGAAATAAGGGTTCGCAGAGAAATGATGGAGAGCGTCTGATTCCCACCCTCCCCATTCTGTTTTAGGCTAGGTGGTGAAATCTAATACCTTTGATCGATGACACCGATAGTAACCATCCCATGAGGACAGCTTCTCACCCCGTGGTCCCTTCATCCAGAGGGATGGTGTATATGAACCTGTTTGGACCTCACAATCTTAGATGTTTGGTAAATAATTTGCTAACCTGCTGGGTTACTAATGGCTCAGCTACTTTTGCTTTGAGCTTATGTTTGAGTACGTCTTTGCCCATCATATACTGATGCAACAGCATGATAGACAGGCTCCTGCTATTTCTCCAAAGCACTCCAAGCCTGAATATAATAGTTTTGTGTTTGAGTGGCGGGGTTTTGGTAGCGGGGGACGCTGCAGAGGTGGCTCCTGTGAGAAGCTGCCAGAAGCTTCCCCGGCTCCAAGTCGGACCCGCCTCTGGCCAAGGCCGAGCCCATC
>JAVKLA010000040.1:20278087-20292859 GCA_034782735.1 Sagittarius serpentarius
GGAGGAGGGGGAGAAATTGGGAGTGGGGTTGAGCTGGGAAGGAGGGAGGGGTGGGGGGAAGGTGTTTTAAGGTTTGGATTTACTTCTCATTATCTTTGTTTTGATTTGGTTGGTAGTAAATTAAATTGATTTTGTTTTTTCCCCAGGTTGAGTCTGGTTTTGGCCCATGACCATGAGTGGTGAGTGATCCCTCCCTGTCCTTGTCTTGACCCACAAGCATTTTCCGTATATTTTTTCCTCCTCATCCCACGGCGGGAGGAGTGAGCGAGTGGCGTCCTGGTGCTTTGTTGCTGGCTGGCCTTAAACCATCACAAATAGGAAAACTAATTTGGGGGTTTCGGATAGCTTAATTTAGAGCACAACAAGCACAATTGTGGCAGATCCGTTGGAATCTCATCCTGTCGGTTACAGGCTCCAGAATGTGCCATCTGAGAAGGACGAGGCAGGGTATATTGGCCTTGGCAGGGTCCACCTTTAATGTGCTGTTGCTCCAGGAACCCAGCAAGCTCACGGAGAGCTGAGTGTGGTGTTGTGGCATTCTCTGCATTGTATATCGGCAAGTACGCCAGGCAGGGACTGGGCTTTTTTATGTGAGATTCCTGTAAATACAGGTCCATTAGAATTTGACAATTTAATGAATGGGAAAACCATTTTTCATTAGAAATTGCTGAATGAAAAATATCTAGCAATTATCCTTGTAATGAAGCTAAATCAATGAGTGGCTTTTCAATCCTAACATTAATGGGAAACCCAATACCTTGCCTGAGCATTACATAAAGTGAGTACTTTGCTACCGCAACTCTAGTGTTTGGCTGTAAGCTGTAACTAAGGGGAGGTGAAAATGAGTAGATGGGTGGAAAGTTGCCTGAGAGGAATGTAAATTTGTGGTTCTCGTCTAGAATTTTAAAACATGTTTGTACATGTAGGCTAATCTTAAATGACACACTAGTCATTTGTGCTGTAAACTAATGCATTAAATGTATTAGACCAATATCTTCTCCTTCCGGATCTTCTTTTTAAAAAGCTCTCACGGTAAAAGTAATGAGTCCCAGAGTTCAGTTTTAGTCAATGACAAACTGACAAAGACAGAAGATAATCAATCACAACTTGGAGGTATCCCGTATACTACTGGTATTAGACCTCTTTGCCTCAGGAAAGCTATCAGCGCTGCTGTACTTGAATCTCTACAAATACCAACTAGAGCCAGTATATGTCTTGAGGAAATTACACTCTATGCAGACAAAGCACTAAAGAAGAAAGCAAGCTGTGGAAAAACAGAGACACGGAGTGGTGGCTGGAAAACCAAGCAGAGAGAGGGGTATGGTTTTGCTTTGCTTTATCTTAAGACGAGAAAAGAAATCTTGTTTGTATTGCTGGAGGAAGAGCCAGAGGAGACCCTGGAGTCGTACGAGAGGGGCGGGAGGATGATGCAGTGATGGGGAGGGAGAGGATAGGGAAACGCGCACACGAAAGAATGAGAAACATTTAAAAAGCAGTGAGTGAAGAAAAGAAAACAAAAGGTGAACCTTAATCTTCCTTTTGTCAGTTTTCTTTTAGAAGAAACAAGCAAAATCCTGGACAGAGAAGCAGAGAGAGAAGGCTCCAAGGAGAAAGTCACACGTGGCAAAAAGGTGGCAAGGACGATGCACCACACCAGACTGGGGAAGGCTGGAGATGGTTAACTCACGGGAAGGCAGACCTGGAGGGTGAGGAAGAAATGCCTTGGGGAAAGAAGTGAGCCTGGCCACCACCAGTGGCTCTGCAACGCAGGTCAGGACCGAAGGGAAGGCAGGCTGCTACAGATATGGTGTTCGTCCAGCGGTATTGCTGTTTCTACGGCACACTGTCTCGTAAGCTGCCTGTTTTTAAATCTCTGCTGGAAAACTGTTTTCCAGAAGTCCATTTTCTTCTTAGAGTATCAGAGCTGGCTCAGATTGGCAAGCGTAAATGCAGCGTGGCCCACAGTTTGCTCACCTGTACATTGTGGTTCACTGGCTTGTGTGCTGCAGGAGAAAAATCCTTTTGGCACGTTGCTGCAATGCGTGGTTTTTATAGCTATCAGATGACACAACTTCCATTCAGCTGTAATTGCTCATGGAGTACTTGAACGCTGCGCCTGTCATCAGCTGTGAGTGCAAGTGTGTTCTCCATTCATGGGGAAAACAGCATGGCCTCCTTGTCTTTGCACTAAGCCACTATTTTAAATATTCTGAAATCCATGGGTATAAACATGGTATCACTCAGCTGTTAAAAACCTGCTATTTTTAAATGTGTATTTTTATATAAAAGATAATTCTCACAGGAGTTTTCAATTGCCCACCTACTATAAAACCACTTGTAAAGAAAAGGGAGGGAGTACTTAGTACTTTTGGAAGAAATGCATAGTCCTTTTAATCATGATGATTGTCACTCTTTACTTACATCAAAGTGACACCGAAAGATTGCAGCCCTGTTGGATAGCTGCTGTGCATAAGAACAATGTTTCTCGAGGCAAAGTTCTTGTATTCCAGCCGCAGCGTTGCTCTGTGGTGTAATTACATAGCAGTGCCTTTTGCTTGAGGACTCCCTCTTCAGATCAGCTGAGACCCAGACAAAGCGAGGCTGTCTGCGGGGGGTGAAAGCACAAGATGCAGGCATCAAGGAGGGATTTCTGCCTGAGCATCCTGCCATTGATGCCAAAAGGAGAGGAGGGTTAGGCGGAGCTGGGAAGGTTCCCAAAGAAGTCAGTGTTGGGGGGAGCCTGAATAGAAGTCTTCCAGTCTCTAGAGAAGGAGGAAGAAGGCGAGGGAGAAGAAATAACCTAATCACACAGTTAAATCGCATGGAAGTTGGGAGATATTTCAATAACAAGTGATGATAACAGGCTGCCCAGGCTTGAGTCACCATCCCTGGAGGTATTTAAAAGACGTGCAGACATGGCGTGTGGGGGCACAGTTTAGTGATGGACTTGGCAGTGTTAAGTTAATGGTTGGACTCGATGATCTTAAGGGTCTTTTCCAACCTAAATGACTCTACGATTCTATGATTTTATATTCACAGACATAAGGTATCCCTTGGCGAGGATGTGGGCTCTGACTAGCTGAGCAATAGCCTTCTGGGTTCTGCTCAGAACAGAAGTGTTTTAATGAAGTAATGGGAAGTGACATTTGAGAAGACAATATATGTTCCATAGGCTTAGTGCTACATACACAGGTGGTGCAAATTCAAGACACGGCGATGGGTAAAGACACGGCACTAGGAGACTGGAGGTGCAGTCTGTTGATGCTGGGAGCAGCAGCTGGGTAGGAAATGCTGAAGCAAGACCGGCCATTGTCTCACTTGTGAGCCAGACGTGATGGCCGGACAGGTCAGAAACGCCTGTGTGTACTTCGTGGGGCCTGATGGCAAAAGCGTAGGAGTTCATGCTGCCCTTCATGGATGTAAACCCAGGTTTTGTATACACAGAGAAGTGACTGAAAACCTAGTACAGACAAGCCCCACCTATCCATCCACCCATTTGGCTCTCCAGCCTGGATGCTTTGTGAGAGGAAGGAAGAAGAGAGTTATCCAGTCCTGTCCTCTCCTTCCAAGCATTAGCAGCCCAGGTAGAGGTTTGCTTTTTATTTTTCTTTTATTCCTTTGAGTTTGTGATTCACAGCTAACCCTTAACTCTGGAGAAGAAGAGAGGATGTTGCAACATGAACAGTCTCTGTAAGAAGATAGTTGTTTCCTAACTTTTCATAACATGCTGCTTCAGAAATCTCCCCTTGAGGAACAGCGAGGAAAGCCTTAGTGCACTCTGGCAATCCACCCATCTGGTGAAGGCTGAAGTTGAAAGCGACCATCAGCCGTCAGACATGGACGTGACAGCTACGCACTGTGCTTTGTTTTTCCCTATCTTTCTGCGCGCTTTCCTGAGGCAACCCCTCCTTGCTGCCCCAGCTCTCCAGCACACACAGCCCATGTCCGCGGTGACGCCTTCCCAATGACTCCGCGGCCAGCGAGGGACATCTGCGCGGCTCCAGTGGCAGCACAGCTGGCTCACGCGCTGCAGACTGCTCGTTGCTGGTGTTGCAATCAGCAATTACTGAGCCGGTTTTTGCAGAGTCACCAGGGAGGTTGTTCATCTGCATCTATTAACTGAAGGGCAATCCAGTATACTGGGGAGTTAGACTTTCCCCAGCAAAGCTGTGTAAATATAACTCCAAAGGATTCACAGACATGCTGGGAAGTTTCCTCTGGGCCAAACAATATTTTTAATTCGTTGATAGCATTTTAATTTTCTCATGATGAAGAACCTCTAAAGGCAGCCACATCGGAGAGTGAGAAAGGGTCAAGAGGCAATTAAGGAAGGAAGATCTTGCTTTTCACTGCTAGGAAAAACAGTTAATTAGATGAAACAAGCGAAAAAGAGAGACAGAGAAGAGCTGAACTGTAATTTGGAAAATTTAAAAAGCTTTCTATCAAATAAATTGATTAGCAGACTAATCATAATCAGGACTCTTGGATTAGCAGTTAATTTGTGGAATCAATTAATAGTGGTATTTTTCAAATCACAGTTTCCTCCAGAGCACAGGGAATTCATTGCAGCATGTTTTTAGAGATAACAAATGCTGGATTAGGGCTGTGGAATGATTCCCTGTCAATATAACAGTTTTGTTGTACCCCGCTTTCAGGACTTTTATTTGGGGGGGGGGGGGGGCGGGGATTTGTGTGTGAATGGGTGTCGGCTAAGTTGTTTTAATACCTTTCTTGTTGCCTCTGCACATTCTCATCTTTTACAGTAAAGAAGAAATTATTCTCCCCAAAACTTTTTTGTGTTCTTTGCTCAATTTGAGGGCTCACGTGATAATCTCCTCTCTCAAGGCTGAACAGCAATTTCCTACACTACGAAATAGCAATTGAAAACTTAAAGAAAACTTAGTGGGACTTTGCTGTCCTTGTGCTTGAAGGCAGCTGGGATTGGGGGTGCTACAGGAGCTGAACACTGGGAATCTGGGACTTCCCACTGACTTCAGCTATCCCTGGGGCTACCCCTGTCCTAGTCACTGTGCTAGATTTCATGGGAAAATAAATAATGGTGGTCAGGTCCAGAGGCCATAGGTAGTTCACTCCGTGCAGAATAACTGCACATTGCCAGCTATTAATTAGCAGCACATATCATACTACATAATTACATGAAGTTAAACTAAACCTAAAACATATTTTGGCAATAATTCTGTGACAGTTTGAGAATTGCAGCCGCAGCTAAAACAAACCGAAATTATCTTAGGCCATGAGAGGTCCAGCCAGTTCTTGAGACCACGGGTTGATGCATCAACCCAGTATCTGTGGTGGTTACTGCAATGTCAACCACCCATATTTTGGGCTACGAGTCCATGGGAGAGTTCATAAACTGCTTCTCTGAGGACTGTGAGTCTTGGACCCTATCTAGCCCTTGTATTTACAATGTCGTCTAACTCCTGTTCTTGAAAACACTGATTTAGCAGAAAACTTTGCAGAAAAAGGACAGGAAGATGGATGAGTTCAGCAGTCCCTGTGCTCCCTGGGGTGCTTGTGCCTGCAGGCGCAGCGGCCAGCAATGGGCTTAGCAGGGAAACTAGCCACATTTCCAGCTCTTAGGGAGCCTGATCAGTCGGTGGCCTGCTCTAAAATAACACCAACAGGTACCCCAGCCTGGGCAGCCAGTCCTCCAGCTTGTGGGTTTCCGTCTCTGTTTCCGAATGATGAGGGAGGCAGGCACTGATCGGCAGGGAGAGCTGGAGGCAAACCCATCTCACCCTTCTCCTAAGGCGTCAGTTCCACAATATTGGTATTTCTTTAATGCAGACGTCAATAAATTGTTAAAATGCAGCTAATTCCAGTTAGAAGGAAGATCCCCTTCCTGGCTGTCCTGCAGAGTATTGGACTGCAGGCGCCTCCATGAATGCCCACATCAAGCAACCGAGGAGACGCAAAGATTTGGAAGGCCATAATGACTTCCACAACTATAATTTTCAAAATTAAAAGCAACTCTTATCTTGCCATAATTTCAACGGAGTTCCTAACAGAAGCTGAGATTTGGGTTGTCACAGGCTCTTTAGAGAGTCCCAACATAAAAGGTTTTCTGATTAGGGTGTTAAGAAACCTTTTGCTCTACTTATATTACCCCTCTGTTATTAAGGGATCTGCTCTCTGAGTCTGCTGTTCATTGGTAGAAATACAAACTGTTAAAAAAAATTAACTAAATTCAAAGTATTTTAAGACATATGTAAAACTCAAAATTGCATCATTTAGTCAAAAACCAAAAAGGCAGCAGACACAGACGGATCCAAGTTAAATCCCACTTTGAAACTACTACTTAATGAATTCCCCAGCATAGCCTTTCTTACGATGCTTCAATCCTGACAAAGAGAAAAGGCAGCAGGAAGATGTTTTGGGAAGTTGCAGACTAAAACAAAACTAAAGATGGCTGTTTCTCAAAATATTGTCTTACAACTCTCATTTTATAGTTGTCTAGTTCAAATTGCTTTTTCTATCCATGGTGCATAAGGAATTTTACTGTGCAAGCTGTTCAATCTCATATGCCTGTTTTTTTCTTGTGATAAACCACCCCTGCTGGAGTATCCAGTATATAGAAACCCGTTGCAAAATATTTGTTAAAGATGATGGTTTATCTAGCATCTGTATAATTATTTAGAGAAAATGCGTCTCTGTCATTTTGCATCTGCCAACTCCTTTTACTAACTCTTTCTTACCTCATGAGTATACTAGAAATGCTTCAAAACAGTTCATTAAAATTGATTTTTATGTCCAGTTTTATAAACAATGAAAATATATGAACTGTCTATCTCCTTTGAGTAGCCTTTCGTTCCCCCACAGCAGCATGTCTGTATAGTATGACCTGTAATAAAAGCAGCACACTGAAATGGAAAACAATAGTGAAGTACTGTGTATGACACTGAAAAGAATGGAATGGAAGGCATTGTACATAGAATGTTCAGGACTATTATGACATTTGCATACCTGCTTCAAAAACTGTGGTTTATTATTTTACATGGTGAAATTACAGGTGATATGACAGATATGTTAGAAGAGGTGATGTGACACATTTTGGTTTATAACTGTTCTGAGAAGAAGTGTATGTGCTAAGGAAGAGGCAGAATCATTTATAATTAAGCTTGCATGCATATTTCCACCCCCATATGCTTTGTATGGCCACTGATATTTATAGAAATTCCAACTTTTGAGACAAACTTCCTAAACTTGGCATTCCCCCCAGGTCTGTGAGTAGCTGCACTATTGATGTGCTGGGTGGGAAAGGCTACGTGGAGCACTAACTGCTTTGTCCTTCCCAAAAGATGCTGTGCCCATTTTACTGCTAAAATGAGGAAGTACAAGCGGCTTGAGAGCATCTGAGCAAAGAGTCCTGTTGATATAAGTGATTTTTGCTCACTCCTTAACCCGGTTTAACAGTTTAATTGACACGGACTCATGCATTACCACTGACTTTAGCCCAGATTATGAATACATCAGGAATTAATTATGCCAACATACTCATTTAAACTATTCTGAAATTAATGATGCGTTTGACTAGAGGACTTTACAGATCAGGACTGCAGAGGGATTATGAGTCTCATTTTGCTGGGAGAAAAAGCTGCACCTGAGTCATGAGGGTCAGCAGCCGGTTACTGATTGCCCACGCCAACAAACCAGGTTGTTTACTTAATCTGTGTACAATGTGAGACTCTTATCCTAATTAAGTAGCCACTGTTCCTCTTTAGAGTTATCTTAATGGCTTGTTTAAACCAAAGACAAACAACGTGCCGGTTACACTGTGATGTATTGTTCTTGATAAACAATATCATGTTATTAATTCAGAAGATGAATGCCCGCTTCCAGCACATATTTTTTTTCCTGATTTCATAGATGTTATGGCTGTGAAGCCCTCCTGGTCGCGCAGCCCCGTTTCCTGCATGAGAGGCGATCAGCATCCCTCTGGCAGTTTCTGCATGAACCCTACTAATTTTGAGGTGAACCAAGAATACCTTTACATCAGAAATTCTTTCTTGATTTAAAGCTACTGACCACCACAGCCCACTATATTTGTTCTAAATAGTAATTATTCATGTAACCAAAAATGTGTCCATTATATCTCGTTTAAATAAGTCTAGTGTCAGCTTCCAAAGAAAAAAAACTTGTATTTTTCTCTTGTTGAATGAGCCCACTATAAAATTAGATATCTGTGCTCTTAAAACATTGCAAATGGGATAAAAATCTGAACTTCCAGTGATAATCAAGATGAAACTGTATCACCCACTCAATGCCTACTCCTAAAGTCTGGGGTGAAAAAAAAGGGCATGAAGTGCTAAATATTTGAACACAGACTCACCTGGAAGGAAAAAGCAGCCATGCAGAATAGCCACAAAGTCTCCTCATCGTAAAAACCTATCTGTGTTTCCAGGGATCTGCATGCTCACGGATGTGGGGCTGATGGAGGTGGTCGGCACCATGGCTCTTGTTGCTCCCCCCATCCTTGGCCGGTCTCAAGAGCTGCCGTGGTTTAGCAAAGCTGCAGCCAGGTTGCTTCTGCCCCAGCACAGTCCAGCTGATGCCTGCGTAGAGCCAAGGTGAGCATTCTTGACACCAGACGCCTCTCCTGGCCACCACCTTTATCTCCACATCTCCAGTTTCACCAATAGCGTCATCTGAAAGAGGTGGGTGTTTGCATGCGAGCTGGACCGGGGCTTTGCACTCATCCAGTCCTGCAGGTTTTCAGTCCATTTGTACCCATCCTGCGCTCAACGCGACCTTTTTTTTTCCCCTACTGTTACTAGTGTATTAAATGAGGCCACTTTTTAATTATTATTAATTATTACTACATTACATTACATTAATAATAAAGTTAATAATAGTGTTAACAGTAATGATAAGAATAGCAGTAACAATAACAAGTCCTCAAAACATATTGAAAAGTGACAAATTGACACCTTTAAATTTTTTGGCCGCTTTCACCTAGCTGGCTGATTTCCGACACTATGTTTTTTGTAGTGCTAAATTACATGGTGGCTTCCTCACTGGGTTTCCCGAAGGGCTTTGTATGTGGAACTTAAATAAAAATCCCCTAACAATTAATGTTTATCCTCCGTTATACTGTCTGGACCTGGTCTTTTCTTTTCAATTTCATTTTAGTTGTTGATTCAGTAAGGTACTCAGGAGTGTTTTGTAACAGTATGAATGTGAATTGACTGCATAGAAATACACTCTTACACTTAAAATAAGTGGTGGAGCAAACCTGGGCTTTTGTGTCAGACCTGTGTGGGAATGTGTAATATAGTCAGCTCCCCTCCTTTAAATATTATTTCTGAATTTTGCCCCAAGCTGAAAGAATTCCCAGATAGAATATGCTTCAAAGTTTCCCATGTCGTCTCAGCAGCTCTTTCAATGCACAGATTTTAGATATATGCATTTGTTTCTTGATTATGAAAAAGTGTTATTAAATATGTAATAAATTATTTATGCAGTATGACTTTAAAGCTAAGAATATTTGATCACAAGAGATTTCTCTAATTGAAATAGTCTTTTTGTGTAGCTGGAGTCTAATTTAAACTCTGCCTAGCCTAGTTAAAACTGAAAACAGTAACATACACATGACATCTTATCTGTATTGCTTTTCAAATACAAGTGATTGTAATCTTATTAATTCTTTATTACATGGAAAAGCAAATAAACTATTTCCATTCAATGAATATTTGCATCCGTGTGACTTGATTATTTGTAGATTTTTATAATATGATTAATAAATAAAATGCACATGAATGCAAATGTACATATACACACCTACAGTCATATACCCTATATACATATTAGTATCAAGGCCAAAATCTAGTAAGATACTTCAAGAGATGCTTAGAATTAAGCCGTTGAATTAATGCCTGGTTTTAGCTGTGTTCCCAGCCCCATCCTGGTCCATTTGGCTTTTTTGGAGCCAGCCTGACACCACTCACCTATATGGGTACTTCGGCCTCAGCCTGTGTCTGCCCTACAGCCCTTACAGGTGAGCCACCTGTCTATCCATTAAAACAGACAAAAAAACAAAATGCAAAAGCCCGTCTAGCTGGGGAGCTCCACTGCAGAATCATAATTTTAAAAATTACTGACCTCGCAGTGGAGGCATCCTCTGGGGCTTGCAACACCTAGGCTGGTCCCGAAGTGGGATTCAAAGCCCAGAACTGCTGGAAAACCTTCCTGACCACCTGCAGAGAGTGGCACTGGTCTCCGAGCATTGCCGTGCCTGAGCAGCACTGGTCAGCAGCAGAGACAGCCCCTGTCATCAGTTTGTCCAGGAGAACAAATAATTCGAATCTTCCAGAAGATTTGATGGATGAAGTTTCCTGTCCTGTTTCTTTACACGTATAGAACCAGTTCCTCCATCGATATTGTCGTGGTTTAACCCCAGCCAGCAACTCAGCCCCACGCAGCCCCTCACTCGCTCCCCCCCGACCCAGTGGGATGGGGGAGAGAATTGGAAAAAATAAAGTAAAGCTCGTGGGTTGAGAAAAGAACAGTTTAATAGAATAGAAAGGAAGAAACTAACCATGACACTAATAACAACAAGAAAGTGACAATAATAATAAAAGGATTGGAATACGCAAGACAAGTGATGCACAGTGCAGTTGCTCACCACTCGCCGACCGACGCCCGAGCCATGCTGCTCCTCCCCCCACCAAACCGGGCATGACGCCCCATGGTACGGAATACCCCTCTGGCCAGTTGGGGTCAGCTGTCCTGGCTGTGTCCCCTCCCAACTTCCCTGTGCCCCTCCAGCCGCCTTGCTGGCTGGGCAGGAGAAGCTGAAAAGCCCTTGGCTTAGTCTAAACCCGACTTGGCAACAAGAGAAACCATCAGGGTGTTACCGACATCCTTCTCGTACTGAACTGAAAACACAGCGCTGTGCCAGCTACTAGGGAGACAATTAACTTTATCCCAGCTGAAACCAGGACAGATACCCATCAGAGTAGATCTGTTATCTGCAAAGAAGTGACATTGATTTACACTAAGGCTAAAGCTGCCCCAAATGCCTTGGGCACATCAACCAAAGAAAAAAGACCACTAGGAATAAAAGCAACCCACAAACTCCATCCCCTTCCTCCGCCTCCCCATCACCAGCTACTTTATATCCCTGCGTGCGCTGGTGTGGTGCCATTTAATATCATTTAACAGCTACTCACATTAGTAAAATAGATGTTTAGGGTGGGATTCACTTGTAGGAAATGTGGATGCGGGCATCCTGAGCTAATTATCAAGGCTCCCTTCACAATCTACAGAGAGAAACAGGCATTTTTGGTGAAGTCTCTTCATCCAAAAGCATGATGAATTGCCTCTTTCGCTCCTCTGAGCAAGAGGAGAGCTGAGTGTGACTGCCAGGGAGATGTGCCACGGTGAGCGAAGAGTCCTGCCTCAACTGCCTGGGATCCCTCTGCTTAAATCCACGTTGTAACAGGCCTATTTCGGCTCCCGAGCAATATTTTCTGACAGTAGAGCACAGTTGTCAGATGTTTGGGAATGAATACCTGCTCCAGCTGGCATCAAAACCTATAAGGTAATGTTGCCTTTGAGCCCCCCCCCAAAAAAAAAAACAAAACCAAAAGGCAAGGTTTTCAGGAAAAAAAAAAAATACAAGGATGAGCACTCCATAGAGATGAGTTATGGTCTCCGGTGACAGCCGAAATGGATAAGCAGAGTGATAGCATTGTTCAAACACGAGCACGCAACACACAAAATCGCTGGGATCTGAAATACGGTTCTGTATTTCCACGGCTGAGCACAATGAGGGAGCCCAGTGACAACGTTTCTGTTAATAGGAGAGGACTTGTAAGCAGCAATCAGGGAGTTTTATCAGCTCATTGTCAAAGAAAAAAGCAATTGGAATACGTGCCCCAAGGGCTTGAACCACATGGTCGGTATTAGTGAAATAGCTATACACATTGAGAGGTGTTTTGAAAATGTTGCCTTTTAAGGTCTCCAGGCTTTTCAGCTCATTCTGGAAACAATATGTGGTGGCAGTTTTGGTGTAAGAAATATGAATAATGAATTCTTTCTCTGTTTTGATCAAAGTGAGACTATTTCATTTGTAGCTCAGACAGACGATGTGCTTCCAAACGTCACCGAAATCCCAAATCACACTTAAAGGCTCAAGATATAAGGGAAATCTTGAGATGAATTAGCAAAGGACAAGCCAGAGTCCCATGATCTTGTGATGTTGTCCTGTATCACAAAACTGAATGGAAGCCACATAATCTACCCCTGCAGTTCAAGAAAGGATCATAGATAACCCTTTTCTGACAGATATGCATCTAACCTGTGCACCAAGACCCCCAGCACAGAGACGCTGATGACCCCCACCCCTCTCTTCCACCACTCTATTACCCTTCACGCTAGGAAGTTTTTTTCCCAATGCCTAACCCCAATCTTCCTTTCAGCAACTGAAAACTCTTCTTGTTAGAGCCTTCTTGGGACTACAGAAATGGTTATTCCTTTTCTTCGTTCCAGTTGTTTTGTTTTCAATCTATTTGAAAATTTCCTCTGAACTCAACAACCACTGGCCACCATCCCTCCACTTTTGCAAACTACTGGGGATGAATTTCTTAATGATTTTTTTAAGGGTTTGTTGTCGTGCATCCATGTAGTGAATTTTCATTTCATTACTTTGAGGAATTGTAGCTGAGAGCTGAAACTGTCTCTGGCACCAGATCAGGCTGCTGGAAATAGTTTGCTGCTCCAGACTTGATTGCTTCTTGTTAAGTATTTCCCAGATATATAGGCTTCTGGAGCTTAACCACAACACCTATGAACCAACAACAGCAACAATAAAGAGACCAGAGCATTTCACAGCTCTTTAACAAAACCAAACCTTTTTTTTTTTTTTAATGACTCAGGACTTAAAGCCTCCTAGGAGGCAATCTGATGGGGTTTGCTCTGTTGCTCATCACCCCTTAACAAAACTCTGCTCAACAGCAACTGGGCCAGCGCCGGGTTCTGCTTTTCTGACCTGGGTGAAGCGTCGGTGAACCAAATCTCCTAATTACGGTACGGCAAAACCAGAGGCATGGATGGTTTAACCCCAAGACAGGGGAGCAGGTACTCAGCTGACTCTAATGGAGACATACCAATATTTAATCAGCTTAAGGCGCAGTGCAAGGAGCTCTGGTAACTGTGTGTGTTGGAGTTCTATGTGCACACCAGTGGTCACCACTGGGCTCTCCTCTGCAGGCAGATGATTGCCCGGCACATCGGTAAATGGACTTTCAGCAGAATAGCAAGGTACGGTGCAACAACTCGCAGAGAGGAGAAATCGGCAGTTATGAGCTCTGCCTGCTCCCAGACAAGTCCCTTAGCACCTCTGATGGCATTTCACTTATCAAGACACAACTTTGTACAAGGATTTTGCAATTCAGGAAATGAGAGGTAGCAATGTCTAAATTATCTTTGACTAAATAAGGACATTGGCCAGAAGAAAATAAGCCAACATCAAAAGGAAACAAAAAAGAAAAAAAGGAAAAAATCCCACTACATTAAAAAAAAAACCAAAACCACCCACCAAAAGCAAGTAGATTGAGAATGTTTCCGTTCTTTTGATCTTTTTTTATTCAAATAGTCCATATTAGGAGCACCAGTATTTTCTTCTAAATGACCTTTATTCACATCTTCCTGACTTCATTCTTAAGAAAATTTCTGAGACCAAGTGTGTCCTACGTGGTTCAGTTGCCAAACCTCGTGATCAGCTTACAGCTCAGAGGGGCAGAGCAAAAGCGCTCAGTATTGTCTACAACCATCTGTTTTTTAAGCGAGTGATTTGGGCCCATTGTCCAAATCGGGACTTGCATTCCTTAAAGATTCAAGAAACTAGGGTGGTAGATGGGAACTGTAAACATTCAGGGGTTACCAAAGGTATTCTGGTCACTGAGCAAGTGTGTTAGAAGGAAAATGTAAAAACTGCACTTCTCAGAAACATCATTTAACAATTTTCCCCTTTGGAAGCTTTTGCCAATATACTTCATGAAATATGCAACTTTCACATTGATTAGGATGAAACACGTATCCTTAAAAGCAGTACTTGTTAAAAGCAGAGCGAGGATTTTCCTGGGATAAGGTTCAGCAGAGATGTGTCAGATTTGCTCCTGACTGCCAACGCGGCTGAGATGCCCAAATTTTGAGCCTTCTGAGAGTGCCCTCCTGGGCTTCTTGCAATGCTGTGAGAGGGCACAGTGTTTTCCCTGGGCTGAGTGTCCTGCTGCAGGGCACAGCTCAGCTGTGAGCTGCTGGTCCTGGCCAAGGTGTGTTGCACCAACCGCTGCCTCCTCTCCCAGCAAGCAGCTGCAACAGAAACCACCCACCTCTGAAGGACGAAGCCGAGACAAACACCCAGCTCATTGCTCCATAATTTTGCTTTCGCAGAGATAAGCAGACTTTGATTTGTTATAGCTCTTTGATTTGTTGTAGCTCTTTGGTTTGTTGTAGCTGCAAAGGCACTCCTACCTTTCCTGGCTGTGCAAGTAAACAGGTATTTAACACAATGCATGGATTCAAAGGGCCCTGCGTGTTAGTGAGAGTCAGCCAAGCAATCCTGAGGCTTCCCTTCCCGTGCCGAATTAGCTCCTCTCCATAGGGAGAATCACAGAATCACAGAACGGCTTGGGTTGGAAGGGACCACCAAAGGCCATCTAGTCCACCCCCCCTGCGGTGAGCAGGGACACCTTCCACCAGACCAGGCTGCTCAGGGCCCCGTCCAGCCTGGCCTGGGATGTTCCCAGG
>JAVKLA010000040.1:20292959-20349100 GCA_034782735.1 Sagittarius serpentarius
TCTGGACATCGAGCCGTTGACCACTACCCTCTGGATGCGACCATCCAACCAATTCCTCAGCCATCGAACTGTCCACCCATCAAATCCATACCCCTCCTATTTAGAGAGAAGGATGTTGTGGGGGACCGTGTCAAAAGCCTTACAGAAATCCAGACAGTGCTCGGGTGTGCGTTTGCCAATGCCCCACCACTCCCTGCCGGCGCACGATGCAGCCCATGTGCTCCCATCAAACCCAGCAATACCACCGTTGCTACACCTAGAAAAACTGCAGCTTCCGAAGTCAGCGGAACTTTTGTCTCCCAGGTCTTCTCTTAGGTATGGTCTTATTTGTGCAATGGCCTTGTCATATGGGCCAAGTAGGGGCTTGTTACTGATTGACTGGGGGTTTTTTTTAAGTTCAGTGGCAGGTATGGGGTTAAATGCAGAGCCATTCCCAACAGTGCTACGTACTGTATGAATAACCCAGCAGCGCCGTGTTAATAGACAAACCGGACGCACAGAAGAGGTGTAGGAATTAGTCACCGCCCTTCGCTAACAGGTGATGAAGGCAGAGAGAAAAGAAGTGACTTGCCAGAGGTCACGCAGGTGGAAAACCTACCGCACTTGCTTGACTCTTTGCGTCTCAGTTCAGTGCCATAGCACAAGCTTGTTCTTCAAGGAAAAACTTGGTTTTCCTTCTTAGCCGGTGTAAGGGCAGGACCAACACAGCATAAGAAACCTCCCTTTTACTTATGCTCCATCTGACCGTTGTAATAAATTACAATGACTTGGGAGACTCTGAGAAATAAGGTGGTAACAGGGATATCAGCTGTACAAGCTTCCTCTCGCGCTACCAGGGGAGGCACAGACCCTGCGGGAAAGACCCAGTATCAGCTGCTCCCCGTTACTCTCCAGGCGCTTGAAAACATATAGCACAGGCTTCTTTCTTTTAATTCTTTTGTAGAGCATAGTAAAGAGGAATTTTGGTCTTTGCTTGAATATAAATATGAGTTTCTAAATATAACCACACAAAGATTTTCATTCAGCATTTAGCGGTTAAATCAGGTTTTATGAAGCTCTCTTAAATTGGTAAATAAAAGAATTCATAGCTATTTTTACAGGCTTAAAGAATACGGATCAGAGATGTGGGATATGTGCATACCGTATTAGTGTGCTTTGGTATTCTTATCTTCCTGTTTTTTAAATATTTAGGCACTGTTTGCTCCTACACTTGCTGCAGGATATTGAATCATCTATTCCGCATTAACTTTTATGTAGCAATATTCCTGAAGCACAGAAGGCTTTCATCTACTGAAAAAAAAAATTATATCGATAACTAAGCTTCTTTTCATAAGTTAAATTAAATCAAGGCATTTGGTGATAGCATTAATGATTGTGTGTAGCCCAGATTAGGTAAGAATTATAGCAAATCCGGCTATTCATATTGTCAAATGTGAAAATTTACTTGCCCTCCTTAAAGGCTCCTTCTTAAAAACAAAGGAAAATGATGACCCCCAAGCCTGTAAAGTCCACCTCTATAAAAATGTTAAAAACTACTCTGCAACAGGTTTATCATGAACCAAAGGATCACCTGAAGAGAGCTGCTGGGGAGCTCCAAAGCTTCAAATAGCGACACATTGATTTAAGACCTGTAAAGAGGAGGGTCTACAGCCTTCCTATTAAATTTGCTTGGGTTTGGGCTAGGGTGTCTTAACTACCCATGTGCATACCAATGCGTTTGGTGCCGGATTTCACATATTTTATTCAAACACCATAGCACCATATTTTGTTTTCAAGGGTATTAGTTACAGAACAACATATTTTTCAGTGCAGGGAAATACTTCTCTTGGTTAAAAAACCTGAGTTTCTGACTTGGCATTTTGGGTTTTGTTTGCTTCTTGCTTTTGGGGGTTATTTGGGGGAGAACTACACATCCAAATGAATAAATAATAACAATACAGATTCACATTTTAAAAAGTGGTGGTTTTCCTACTGTCCTTGCGGGGCCTGTGGTCACATTAATGCAGCGTGCTAGTGGCCTCAAAGGGAGCCTTCCACGATGTGCAGCTGCTGGTCTCAGAGGCAAGCACGCTGCAGCAGACCTTTCCGCTTAAATGTAGCGTATGAGCCGCATATCCCTGATGTAAACCCACCTGAATCAAATTATTCGATTCAAGTAAGTGCTGCGTCGGGGGCACACGGGCCCTCTCCTGAGTGCTGCTGCACTCAGACCCCCGTGGACTCACACACACACAGACTGGAGGGTCCTTCACCCAGGACAAGAGTTTGGAATTTCACGGATTGTGATAAGGCGGCAGGACAGACTGTGCTGGCCAGATGCAGGGCATGGCCAGACCAGCATACTGACCAGCCAACACGCAGCTGGCCTTTTCTATCCTCTTATGCCTCTATTTTTCCTGTGCTTGTTCCTCCCCAAATCACCGAAATCCATCCCTTCCCCTCCTCTTGGTTCCTCCCCCAAACGTCCCATAATCAGCCCTGTGCAATCCCCAAAGGCACTTCCCCTGCACCCCCTAACATGTCCCACACCCCTGGGCAGTGACCCCTAACCCCTCAGTCCCAAAGATGCTCCGGCATTGACTCCTTCTCATGGGTGTCACCCTGGTCCTTGGGGCTGAGGGTTCCCTGGGTCAGCCCAGGGACGGTCTGGACAGGGTGGCTCATCCTCAAGCGCTCATCCTTAATTTGGGTTCCCCTCACCTGCTTTTGTGCTCTGGTGGTCCTCTGGGCTTGTGGAGATGGGCCTGATGGGCTAATGGCTCCCGGCATGGACCTGGGGGCAGCAAGATGGGCAGGGTGTTATCTGGGGTCCCCCTCACCATTGTCTCCCCCTGCTCCTTTGGGGGTGTGCAGATGAACTTTTTATCGTACGACCTAACAAAATGTACCTTCCTAAGTTTTAATGACTAGTCAATTTTTCTTTTTTTTCTGAATACTGCCTGTCTGTTTGGCACCGAACTCATGGAAGTCAAACTAGCACAGAGTGAACTACAGGGAAAGACATATTCTGCCCCAAAGTGTTTATAGTCTAGGAAATCTACTTTCATTTGCTATAAGGAGGTCATGAAGAGGTATTAAACTCAATTTGCCAATTTGACCACGGAAGGGTAAGCTGCGCTAGCAAAGGGTTGCCAGCATGAGGGGAGTGAATATTTTTCTTGGGTGAAACCTTTATCTTGGAGACTTCTTCTCTGCTGCAGGATGGCTTGAGCAGCTCTGATCACAGTAGTACACCCATCCAGCAAAGAATCCCCCACAGCTGCCACCGTGCCCATCTGCGAAGCCATTGCTCTTCCACCTGAGTGGTCACTACCCCTGTGGAGGTCGTGCTGTGGGCTTCCCTCTCTAGCAAGAGCACGAGGGGAGGCAAGCAAGGCTGCTCACCATTGCTGGCCACAGCAGGGCAGGGGGACATCATTTCAACAGTGCTAGTGGGTGATGCAAAAGTGGAACGGATAGACACTGTCCTGGGCACCTGCAGTCTTCATTTTCATCTGGCTGGGGCATATTCTGTTGCTGGTGCTGCTGAAAACCGCAGAAGGCATGTAGCTCCTTAGCCCTCTCCTGCTGGGCACTCGCTGCAGGTCCCCAGCAGACTGGTTGCTCGCTGTGGTGACTCGCATGGGTACAGGCTCATGAACCCAGTGCAGAGGACTAGGAAGAGCAGAGTGGGTGCAAGGACCCCTTCGAGGATCGCATAAGGTCCCTTGAAGTCCCAGGTGGCGAGCCATTGAGATCGTAAGTTGGTCATATTGCATTTCAACGGTGCTTTGGTTTTGCTGTCGCTGGTGGTGTCACTGGGAAGCTGTTCAAGGGCCTCGCTGCTCCCGGTGCTGCAAACCTCTTTGTAATCCGCAGCCTCAGTTTATTCTTCGCCTGTTTAAGCCATCAGGAAGTCGTGTATCTTGCTGTGACATTGCAGACAGTTTGCTAACCACTGTCAACCTGAGACCTTTTAAGGGAAAACAGAGTGCTCTGGGAATGACTTCTTCTCACCAGGTATCTCTGCTGGGACATATCCCTACAGATGCAGTTGTATCCATCTTTCCATGTTTGTTCTCCTTTGGGTTTGGATGCCTGTCTCTCTGCCTGTACGTGTTCCTCAGAGTCACTTACGCATGGCAAAAACTCCCTGCCTCTTTCAGATCCGCCTGCAGGAGCCATCTCTGCCCCCCAAAAACCAGAGTCCTCCCCACCAGGACCCAGCAGGTGCCCCAATGAGTCACCCAGGGAATTACGTGGACACATCTATCACAGCTCCCCTGCAGCTGGTGTTTTGAAGACTACACATAGTGTGAAAAAGTCTTGACATCAGAAGCTGTGTAGAGATGAAAGCAGTAGCCTGTACAATGAGGTCATGATACAGGATCAGGAAATACTACCAGTATAGCATGGAGATCACAGTCCTTGCTGGGCCACCCAGTTTCATTCACACTACAGAAAAGCTCTCCCTCCACAGAAGGCCAAATCTATGGAGAATGTGCAAGTCATCAAACAGAAATGGAGCACACGATGGTTTTTTTTAAAAGGTGAGAGACCTCAGCATGCTTGGCTGAGCTATCAAGAAGCCACCTGGGGCAACCACTTTCGAACGTTAGTATTTTTCCTCTGGTATCTCCAGTATTCAGGAAACAGCTCCCTGACAGTTTCCCTCTTCTCCTTCAGCTCCATTGCAATATTGGTGTTGCCAAAAGTAAACGTAACCAGTGCTCTGCTCTCCGTGGGTCATCAGGGCAGCCGTGACAGAGAAAGCCACCATTAATCCTTACAGCAGCTGTTTTGCGTCCCTGACCTGGTAATGGTTCTGTCCATGCTGGAGTAGGGCTAGCCCCTGTAGTAGGCTTAAGTCCTCAATATTTGGCAGGGACTGGAGCCTAACTCCGATGCCGTCTCACTCTTTCTCGGTTATTGTCACTCATTTATCAAACCAGACAACCTTATCCTTGGCAATGACCATCAGGAGCCCACTAAGGTTCCTACAATGTGTTTCAAGGTAGGTAGTACCTAGCTTCATCTCTGGCAATGGAATGAAATAGGCATCCACTGCTAATGACCTTCATTACTTATTAATTCTCTCTGCATTTGAAACAGATACGGCATTTAAACCGGTCACTTACTTTTGACTTCGTTGCTTCTTGCAACCCTTCTCATTCTCTTTTAGCATGAAGGTGCTTTCCGGGGCAGAAACAACTGCTTTCCCTTCTTTCTCCCGGCTCCCCCCCAATGTTTGGAAATGCAGCTTTAAGACTTTTAACTTCCTATCCAGAATATACGCTTGAACTTATTTAAGAAAATTAATCAGAAAGGAGACTTTCCCCATTGTGGAAAATTTCCTGATCAGAAATTCAAATGAATATGTATTTATTCATTCAGATACTCAGGCATGGAAATCTCTGCACTTTGAGTACAAACACAAAGATGTTTTTATTTTAATCTCACTTCTGCAAATTAACATAGTCATATAGTTTTCAAAATTAAAAACTCAAAGGATTAAACCCAACTGGCAAACATGGCTTGGAAATCATTTTGTGTCCCAAATATTAAGATTACTAAATGTAGATGAAAGAGGCAATTCCAGAAGAAATTTCTGTTCCTTCACGACTAAAGAAGATAAGCCTTAACTATATGTGCATGCAAAAATGTAATATGATTTATTTTCCAACAGGCGAAACTACTGTATATTGCTCTAGGTCACAGAGCAATGTGACTGGAATATAAATAAAACTCCAGGAGCTCACATGCTGATGATGTCTGTAATTATTGATTAATTCTGCTTTAGAAAGCTTGAAAACAAGTCCGTCTTGAAATGAGCCACAACATAATGCCTCTCTCATTGCATGAAACTAAGATGTACCCCTCATTAGAACTGCCTGAGGTTTTCAGACTTGCCAAGGGATAAATGTCATATCTGGCAGGGGGGAAATGAAATTAATACCTCCAACTTTTTGGAGAGAATTTTAATAAGGATTAAACTAGGCTGTTAAAAAAAAACAAACCCAAAACAAAACCGTAAGCAGGTTTTCCAACCTGAACACAGATAGGAGGCTCTTGTGGTTTTTAGAGGAAAACAGTCGTCTTTCCCACACTATCTTGTTAAAGTGATTACTATTTCATCCTTGTGTATTAATAGCACCTGGAGGCAAGCACCCAGATGTGTTTACCACAATGCAGGCATCCAGGCAAAGCTGGTCCCTGTCCCATAGACTCTGCAGTCCACAATTAAGATGAGCGACACATGGCTTTTTCAGGTCCTTTTCACTCCAATTCTAACCATTTCACCCTGGTGAAAACTCTGTCATATGGTGGAGCGCATCACCTCGTTTGACTCCGTGGATCTATTTCAATTAGGAATCTTGTCCTTTTGCTTTTAGAAAGAATCAGTCAATGCATCCATGCTGGGAATATTGCTTACCCACACTATCTAGGCTACACTGACGGCTTTCAACTGTTGTTAGAGGCAGAAGATACCTCCTACTAAGAAAACTCTCCTGGATGCACGTATTACCAAGAATAGAGTCTTTATGTTGGTCAGTTTGAAAACAGGAGGGGGAGAACTGAAGGAGAAAACCTGACACTGGTCAGATGGGAGGCTATTCCCCATGTCTGCTTTACCTTAGCAAAGGGGAGACACGTGGTGGGGCCATGCACGGCAGCTGTATCAGGCGTCTGAATTGTAGGGTTGGACTTGCCTTACGAAGCAGACTAGGAAACGCCTGCAACTTCACGCTCTTAACAACTCAGGAGAAGGACTCTGGAGTGCACGGGCATCGTGCTTGCCTTCATTTATCACGAAGGACATAATAATATTGCCAAGACATCTCCTGCAAGAGGGTTGTACCACCAGTGTCTAAAATCTGCCATTTGACTGGTATTATCTGAGCTCTGGGTTCATCGTGGTTTGGGACTTTTGGGCCATGCTTTAGTATCAATTAACTTTGACATCTCTCTTCTCTCACGAAATTTGGAGAGGTTTACAAGGGTGAGTTTCAAATCTTTGACATGCGGTGGCACAGGGCTGAAGAAAATGAGTACTTCACATAGAGACAATATGCACACACTGAGCTCTAGTTTGCATCCAGAATCACCAGAATTACCCGACAGATGTGAGTTTGATACATGGGGAAATTTCTGAAATGAAAGGTCAGAGTATAGCGAGTATCCTGATTTCCATTGGCTTGCGAATTATACATGTTTCAAAAATTCAGGTTGTTCTTTATTTTCAGTGAGTCAGTGAGCTGACTTGACACGATGTTAGCTGGATGAACAGATGGGTAGGATCATAGTTGGGATATCAGCTTTAAACTGTCTGCGTATGAATGGTCTGCCATTGTGACCTTGCACACTTTGCTCACCTACCATCACCTTCAGTCCTGCCCCCTCCCGGTCCTTAGACAGCAGCAGTGGTAGGTGATTTTTCATTAATGTGAAAAAACCCACCCAACCGATAACTAGCTAATCTTATAATGTATCATGTAATGATTAAGTATTTTCCCTTCCGACTATATTTTAGCAGTAGCTAGACTATTAAAAATTGAGAGGATAGTGATCTGAATGTGGAGCCAGCCTATTTGGTAAGCTTTATAGCTTCTGTGGCTACCTTGCTGGAAACATCTGAGCTAGCTCTGTCCATATAACTGCTTATATTGATGTATCCTTAGATTTCCATAAAGCATTTGGTACCACCTGACCTTCAGATCAATGACTAGGATGATGCATACTTGGCACGGCAGTTACTAAGTCAATTAAAGCCTTTCTAGCTGTCAGGAAGTTATTTAGCTGTTATCTCTAATATTACATCTTAACTATGTTAATATTTGAAACAATAACAAAAAATTCACACTAATTAAGATTGCAGATGACATTCATTAGGAGAGTAGTAAATTACAAAGAGAAAAAGTTGCTAATTGCAGCTATTGCAATGATTGTTACAAAACGTGGAAACAAACCTTGAATGCCTTAATACAGCCTAATACATTCTCAGACATCGAGGAACAAAGAATGTATGCCGTCCCTTCATGTTGGATATTTGTTGAATTCCAGTGGAAGAGTTCTGTTCATTCCAATAGCTAGAGAATGAATTAGGCAGATTTAGAAATATGGCACAACTTTTAAGCAGTGATGTAATTAATCCTGGAGCAATTTCAGAAGAGTTTTGTTGGATTCCCCATCGCTGCAAATTTCTAAAATGAGACTACAGCCTTTACTGAATAATACACTGTATTCAAATAGGAAATAAAGCAAGGAAGACCCAATGGCTGTGTTATTCATGAAGTCAGACAACTAGAACATTTTCTAGTTTGTGGTTTTTTTCTTTTTTTCAGTTGTAGACTCGTGTCAATACCACAGGGATGTATCTTGGGTTATTACTGTGAGATAAGAACGCATACACTATGGTGAAGTCCTCACATATAGGAAGCCATTTAAGTGCCTAAATAGGTTTGGAGATAATGCTCTAAATGTGATGCGACTGGTACTCCTTGAAACTCCTGTTGAATGCCAGAGCAGAATTTGATATAAGCTCTCCTGTAAATATAAACCTCCCTTCCTGACCATGTTCAAAGTATGGTGGGGTTTGGAAAAAAAATTTGTGAAAGCCAGAAAATCAATGTGCTCTTCTACTTAAGTACTATCTGCAAGAAACAGGAACCTGATGGGATGCAAGTAGTACACTAGAATATATTCATCATCTTGACATTGTTAATTCTTTTCTCTGCACACAAGAATATATGGAAAGCAAAGAAAAATTCCTTAGAGCAAAGGTCCAGAAAAAAAATCCTCCTTGGCTCTTGGCAATATGAATGCGAACAGAGCTTTCAATTTCTCTGCCGTTTCTGTAATTATCCCAGTTTTCCATCACTATGCAGACTTCTCACATTGGTCCCTTCTTGAACATGGATCTCTCTGATTTCTTTTTTTTCCATGTTAGAATTAGTTATTCAAGGAGACTTTTCTTGTTAAGCTGCTTCTTTTCACCATCTCAGATACTGACTGCTCCAAAGGTGTTGCCTTGATGTACTGTTTTAGATATGAGAAGTTTGCATAGTCACTTAGATCACTGCTAGGCAAGGCACTAAGAGGAATGTTTTGAAAATAAGCACAGAAGAAAACATGGATAAATGTTTTAAAATATTTGCAACATGCTGCTTTGTGTACTAGGCATCCAGACACAGAAAGTGTGAAATAAACTTGGAAAGACAGTGAGGAGCTAAAAGCAGAATTCAAAGGAGCAGAGTGATCTTAGTCTATCACTTTTCCCACAGAACATGGCAAAACCAATCATTTTCCCTTGGAATGTGTTTTACTGGAGGAAGCTGCTGCAGCCAACTGTACCATCTCTACCTTGTACATGACTGATAAACCACAACCTTCAGTGTGTCACTCAAGAAAACAATTTCCTGTAAGCTAAACAACGCTGTGGCACGCACTTTTGTGCTCAGCCTTAGAACATGAATGCTAAATAATTGCGCCGTTATGCGCATGGCAGGAGCAGTGCATTTTTAGTACGGAGCTCCTTCGTTTCTTCGTCTCCCAGAGACTCTGCTCTGCGCTTCAGTGTGGCTGGCAAGGCCATCGCACAAGGAGAGGATGGAGCACCCCATCCAGCCATCTGCCAGGATTCATTTCTGCTTGGCCTCCTCTTTGCAAGCAGATGCCCGGGCCCGTTGGGTCCCCACGTGGCTGCAGTGCCTGCGCGCTCAATACCCCGCATATGCTCTTGGCTGACATTTCCTCTCCAGCTCTTTTCACGGGACAGTGGGAGCATTATTTCTGTCCTTCTCCAAAGACATCCAGTGCAACAGATTGACTCATCAGCACACAGCACAGCTATCTGAGGGGTAAGTTCCTGGGATCTGTAGAAAATCATGGGGTCTGAGGAAATGTCAGGCTTTTATCTGTATTTTGGAATGACATGTGAGCACTTACAGGCTGCAAATCCCTGCTTTGCATAGTCCTGGTTGTCAGTCTCATGGAAGCCATCTTTTTCTTGAGACTGGGTACATTATAGTTTGCCCGACCAATGGTCACTTGCTAGACACTGTTGAATGACGACCGCCGGGGACTGCCAAGAACATCACCGCCCCACAGCCCCCTCCCCTTCTGCTAAATGAAGATCAGCACGGCTACAGCCACGTGAAACAGTTCTCACTGGAGACGGCTGATAAAGGCTCCAGAAATGCCTATTTAAGCTCTGAGTCCTGCCACGGCTATTATTTCTCTTCAGTAACACGGAAAGCAAATGCTAACGCGGGTCTTTGCGAGGCTAAGGCATGAGCGAGTCCTGGCCTCCTTCAGCATGCTGGAGGTGGCACTGCTGCTGCTTTCTGTAGTCTTAGAGCAGAGCCAGTTTCCAGGTGTTACTTACTGTGGTGTTGTATGAGGCTCCAGCACACTGTAAGAATTGAGTATTATGCTTATCCTTTCCACATCCAGATTTGTTTCATCTCTTCTGTAGCTGAAGATCTTTTCTTGCATTATCAATGGCTCTTTCTAATAATACCTGATGAGAATTGAACACAATGAATGGCTTTTTCCCTTTTTCATAGCTTTTCAATCTGGCTATTATTAGCTATTATTATTCAGAGTACTCAGAAGTGTGCCTGGATCCACCCAGGGATATAAATCTCTGAAGAAAATACCACTGAAGTCAAAAGGAAGCATTGTAGAACATCAGCACAAGCTTTGGAGGATGCTTATGTCTATTCCCAATTTATTAATATTGTTAATGACGTGCCTTTTCCTTTTACCACTATTTCTTGGCATCCTCTTGCTGTCTTGCTTTGTACATTAAGATCCTAAGAAATACAGGGCAAAAGCGGCATTTTTCTACTGTTCTTGAAGGAATAATAGTAAAACAGGACCATGATCACTAATAACAATAATGGACATCATGGTCATCATCCTCATCTATGAGCAGGAAGATTTGTAACGGTCGACTTTCTGTACAACTATCCCAATCAAATATAGATCCAAGATCTTGTATTCCCCATGCGAGCGGCAAGAAAAAACATCCTGATGGCTAGTCTGAAGCAGGCTGGTACTGATCAGCCAGTTGATACCTGTCTCCTTCCCCAGCTGGTTGTTCGCAGGTAAAATCCTGGGTAAAAAAATCACACAATTTCTAACAATATATAACAATTCTGCCTGTGTGGTTATTGACATAAGTCATTCTACCTGATCTCTAAATTTCACGCAAATACACAGCTATAGATCATCCTTGAGATGCCTACTTCCTTTAAAAAGTGTTTGCATTTGTCCAATGGATTCAAAAGCACCACGTCTGGTGTTACCGTGGGAATCACGGCGTTGGCCGTGTGAGGTGGTGCTTTTCAATCAAGCCTGATAGGGTTAGGTGAAATTCGGGGGGGATTTGCATACCTCACTGCCAGAAGGGGCTCTGAAAATCTTGGCCTCGGGGACGTATTTTTCACGGCAAACTGCTTTAGGAGGAAGAAGCAAATCCTTGTTAGAAGGGAATCAGGGTGACAACAGTGAGGATTGGCATGGCTATTTCCAGTTATGCATAAAAGAATATCGGGATTTTAACAGTTGCCCAGACCCTGTTGTTGTCCCATTCTGTGCACAATACTTGGAGCTATCCGGGTCTGTTGTCCAGGCAGGACTGGTGAATCAGAGGGGATGTGTAAGAAAAAACCCATATTAGGTAGCAGCAACAAAAGTCCGAAGTCTGAAGCCCTGCTTCCAGCATAGTTTTTGATTTGTTTTTCAGAGCATGTCATTCTCTTTGTCCTATGAGAACTTCAGGACACGATTCTTCTTTGGTAGGGTGAAGCAAAGGTTCCCCTGTGGGACCCTGTGTCCCAAGGGCGCCCGTGCCTCGGCCTTTTGGGGCAAAGAAGGTGTGGTTTCTTCTGCGTGGGGGTTTGGTAATCTTATTTTAAATAAGCATTGAAAATCACAGCAGGATCATAGTTTGATATTGTTTAAGGCATTTTTTTCTATGACTCAAGCAAAAGGCTTCAGGAAGCTGCTCCTATTAACAAACGCTCTGCTCTCTGCTCCCTGCAAGGACTAAATAACAGAAATTACAATACATGAAAAACCATGGTAATAAAAATAAGAGGCTGAAATGTGCAGTCCTGATATCCATCAGCCACGGGAGCCTGCCTGCCAGCAGCGGTTTGCATGCCTGCTGCGGTGAGGCTGACCACCCCGCAGAGTCGCAGAGCAGCTCTGTGCTCAGGTCTGGAGCGCAAATCTCACTTCTTTAGTGCAGCCAGACGTTTTTTATTTCCTCATTTATCATTTAATCTCTGAGAAGAATGCAATCACGGAGTAGCCAAAGCTATTTGCCAATTCAAGCTGAATTCAGCAAATAGCTTCAGCCATGCAAAACACGAACATGAATCCTGGACATGAAAATGCAACTCAGTTTGTCATTTCTAGGATTAACTATTTTGATTATTTGTACAATTTGTAAGCAATCATTTTGGCATAATTCATTATACAGTAGGAGTGTTCTTCCCCCTTCATACCCTAATGGCTAGCAATGAGAAAAAAATCCATCCCTGACAAATCTGAATTGCTCTCTTCAAATTGTTCCTATTTGCCTGCAGTAAGGGCGCACTCGAGGGGCTTCGCACCAGCTGGGTATATGCTGAGCATCATTCCTTGGGCACTCGCCGGCGAGGTGGGAAGAAGAACACCTAAGTGCAGCTGGGCAGGGATTAAGCCCCTTTCCCAGGAGATCAAAAATTTGTCTTCAAAACTCCTGCCCTGAAGATTGGGCTGTGGGTGCCCCTGTTGTTGGGCAGACTCGCTCTTACCCTGAGCATGTTGTACGACCTTTTTCTGCTGCATTTGATGTCTCATGCAAACACACACACACACACACACAGAAGAATTGCAAGGAAGCTGAAGCAAGGGAAATTGCTGCCTGTATTCACTTATTCGAGTGAGATCTGATCTGATCTCCTTGCAGGCTTCTCCCACGTGAGATGTTACTGAGCTCTGCCAGAGGCTGGAAATACCTTTCCTTCATTAAGCCTGTGCCCGGGGTGGGGGACGGACGACTACGACCTTTCCTCAGTGCCTAGAAGTGACTCTGGGTTTGGGCGCAGATGCTATGCCCTGGGCATCCCCGGTGCTTCCCCCCCACAGAGGTGGGTTGCAGCAGATTCATGGTGCTGGTGGCCATGGGGGCGAGAAGAGGGGCCAGGTACACTTCTCAAAGGTTTGTTCTCTGGCTGGTTAACCTATTCTTCCGCCACCCTGTGGGTAAAATGTCTTTACATGAGCCACTTGTTTCACAGCCAAGCCTTGTATGAGCAGTAAAAGACCCTGGAGACCTGGGGTATGCACCCAGGCTGCTGATTTAGTGTTCACCCTGCCAAGCAGGAGAATAGACAGTTAAATTTTCACACACAGCAAAATTCTCTTGCACTGAACTATTCCAGGAATTCAAAGCCCAGGAGAGCACCGCTGCCGGCAGAGTCAATGCTCTTTACCTCTTAACCAGGGCATTAAGCTGTAGTTAGCGATCCTCAGCGATCAATGCAAGAGAAAGATGGAAAGGCACGGAGAGCAGGGTTTGCCAATAGCCTTCTGCTGGGCTTGCCTTCTGCTCAAGCACATCCATCCTCCTTTATGGCCCTCTACATATCTTTATGCCATCAAGGTAGAAGGAAATCTCTTACGGAAGCACAACAGAGAACGTTTCTTTCCCTTTGCGCCAGAGCGTCTGAAGACATTAATATTACTCAGATTTTTAGTTGACCGAAACTCTGGAGGCATTTGGCTTTAGAGTTGAAATTCTTCCCTGTGCAAAGGACCCAGGCTGGGATCATTCACCAGCTCGCTCTGGTATAAGCCCTTAAATCCAATTTGAATTTGTGCCAGATGAATCTCAGAGCTCTCAGCCTGATACTCCCCCAAATATTATTAACCTTCCTGTGAATAGCATGCTGGCACTAAGCCCTTCCGCCTTGCTTGTGTTCACAAGTTAATGGGACTCTCCTGAAAAGTGGAGGGATGTTTTTCTTCCTCAAAGCTTCAGCTTTCAGAGTTACATTATTGCCTGAGCCTCTGCTTTTGGACATAGAAAGGTCTGCAAATGGAAAATGTATTCATCACAAGAGGAACAAGGCAGATAAAAAGGAATACATGTATATTTTTTTGTTAAATCTCTTTAGCTTTATACCAGCCTCACAGCTTTTAGGGGGAGGGAATGCATGCTGCTCAAGCACATGGTGTTTTCGGTAAGAATTAAGAAGTTTCCCCTAATTTTTGGCTGTTCAAAACCAGACACTTGGTTGCTGAAAGGAGTGTGTTCATTATCATGCCTGGGTGCTGCGAACGCCCGGGGGGTGCCAGCATCACTGCTGGATGCCAGCCCAGAGGAGATGAGCAAAAGGGCCCAGCCGTGGCCTCAGCTGTAACTCCTCACTGGAAAGGGGCCTCAGTTTTAGAGCAGAATTTCCTTTTTCCAATGGGTTAAACCCTCAGGAGACAGTCAGGAATTAAACAGGAGACACAGGCACACTGGGGCATGATGTATGTTCATGCTCCTAGCACGGCTGCCTGCGGAGCACTCCCTAGGCTGCTCCGCAAGGCTGAAGACCTTGCAGATCAGAGCTTTTTTGCCATCCCATTCAGCAGGAAGATTTAAGTATAACAAGAGACCATTGCCTCACATACCTTAAGATAGTAATTCTCTGTGACAAAGTGCTAACTATATTGTATTTGTGCTTTATATTGCCATTAAGAGGCGCGTGCGATTAAGGAAATGTGCTCGCTGGTAAGGAGCTGCCTGGTAAATGCATGCTTAAGCAGCATCTGCACATGGAAGTGCTGCATCAAGGCACAGCTACTTTGTCTTCATGCGCAAGTGGGGATTTTATATGTATAGAAAAAAGCGAAATAAAATTTGGGAAACCTATTCACATCACTGGTAGAAGAATTTTACTCTGAAAAGCCATGTGCAATGAATCCCTTTGACCCTCTGAGCGCACGGACCTTCGCTGGAGAGCAGCAGGTCAGAGAAGGCTGCAGCTGCAGCTCCATGCAGGCAAGGTTGTGGGGTCATGGGCTTGGCAACCCGCTCACTCCCCTTAAATGCTCTCACTTTAGCAAGTATGTGAGCCCAAGGAGGAGCCTACGTGAAACTGATGAAGAAAAGATGAAAACACTTGAAAATGCTATTTTGAGGCTTACGGAACTTGAATAAATGAGCATATCAACTATTCAATTATCTATGGCATTTTGAATATTTTATCATTCAGCCCACTCCTTCCTCTTTGCTATGACAGCATCCCTTTGCAGGAGCTGAGTGATCTTTTGGAAAGATGCTGGAAGTCCTCCTCTCTGGGCTGCATTTCCCAGGCGCTTTGATGAACTCCCAGATGTGATGCCCAGGCAGCAGCTAAATGAAGGTGGTCATTCTTTTCTTTGAGTTGCCTTCACAATTTTATATCTTAGGCTTGCTTTAATGTCTATTTTAGTAGTTTCCAATATCTGTTGCCTTTTCTTTTCTGTGATCTGTAGGCTGGAAAGAAATACGTACTGTTCTTAGTTTGTTTTAGTGATGTGTACAGGTAGGTGAGTTCTGCCAAAGAGTTATTGTGGGTTATGGTAAGTTACAAGTTCCTTCATGTTCAGTTTTCAGAGAGGTCTTCACCTTTAGAGATCTCCTGAACGTATATTAATGTGTGTTCCTATCAAGGACAATTTGCAAAAGATTTGTTATCAAAGTTCCACTATCAAGTACAAGATGTGGGATTTGTCTGATCAAAAGCAGATGCCTACATATATGCATAGATCATATCAGATATTTATATATCATAGTTTGTCATCTAGATTTCCATTAGAATGAGAAATCCCATCACAAAATGCTTCTCATCCCAGTGTAGACAGCGGAAGTAGAAGAACACTTTAAACATGTTTTCTCTCCACTGACTAAAGAGAGAATTGAGGCTGACAAGATGACTCTTTGAGGACAACCTTACACTGGATTTGAACATTTATTTGTAGTATCTTCAGCCATAAGAGGAAATAAAAAAGCTGCCTTCACAAGGAGTTAATTAGCGACCTGTGTTAAACCCATCCTCTCATCAGCTGTTGGCCAAAACCCACAGGAGGTGGGGCTGAAGCAGCTACAAAGCCCGTTTCATGGCTTTGAGGGAACCAGTTTTGCAGGCTTGTGGAGATGGGTGCTGTTTCTTCTCAATGGGAGCAGCTATTCCCAAATAGCTAAGCTACACGCTTGCCTTGGGAAATGTTATAGTCATTCAGGAAGTTTATTTTAGCTGTCTCTAAATTCAGTTTGAAGATGTAAAGGCTGCTGGTGAGATGTCATCTACAGGGATTTCTGATGGTGGAAATGCACTGGATTTCTACGTGGCTCTTTCTGAGAAGTCCCCAGCTGCACCCAGATGTCACGCTGGCAGGGGGGATCAGGCTGGTGGTGCTGGGGATGGGTGACTTGTCACCCTCCTCCACCCGTATTTCTCCTTAGCAAGTAGGACAAAAGCTGGGGAGTATTTAGGCTGAACCAACAGCTGTCACGCTTCTCCTCCCTTGGCTCTGATCACCTCCAGCAATTTGCAGAACAAACCTAGAGAGGCTGCTGTCCTCCTGTGTTTTAATTCTCCTTCTCTTTCACTCGCTACTTGAGTTTTTTTTCCAGCACTGCTAGTGCTATCTTTAGTTTGGACGGTGAGACTGGTTGTAAAATAATCTGTAATTGTATTTGGGATCAAACCTCTCTTCTTTTAAGGTAGGCAGCCCAGGGGATGCCTAGGGAGTCTCTCTGTTACTCGGCAGAGCTACTTAGCTATGCAGGTGCTACTGATGGGCTCCTGATGCCCACACGAGCTGTGTGGTGATGACACCTTAGGAAGAGGTGCTGTAGATCCAGGCATCTCCCCCAGCCAGGCTTAAAATGCAGAGTTTAATGAGCTGCATGTTCTCCCTTGTTCAAAGTGAGCCCCAATGTCCTTGTTCCACTAACATCTACTTTAATTAGCTCATTCATTTTCCAAGCATTTGCATAGGGGATGATTGAGGAATTAGGATACGTAATTTTATGAATATTGCTATGAACAGTAAATGTTATGCCTATTAGAATGGATAGTTAATAAAACATTTTTATTTCTTATTTTATGCTTGTGCTCTATTTTCAAATAAAACAATGAAGAACAATAAGACAAACTAATACTTACTTTCAAAATAGGAAAATACTGTTCAATCCCTAATGAAAGAAGCTGTGATAAAATGGTTACTATATTGGTGAAAATGAAAGTGTTCAAGTGAAAGTGAAAATAAGATCAAAATTAGGAAATAATATCCCAATTCATTTTTGGTAGGATGCGTTAATTACTGAAAGCAGGGCAAAAGCTTTGAAGTATACATAAAAATGAATTTGTCACTTAAATTATTATACAGCCAGTAAAAGATGAGGACAAAAGGGGAAAAATGGTAACTGAGTGCAATACTTTTGTTCTGAGCAAAAGCAACACTGGAGGTGGTACAAAAGTCACATGTATGGGAGATAATCACATTGCTCAGATATCTTGAGATAAATTCAATTCTCACTTATTGTTTGTTTGCAAGTAATTTCATCCCACAGACCTCGGATAGACATTTTAAATTATCTTCGCCTGTAAGGAAATCTGTATTTAAAAACAAGAATTACAGTTGTCATGAACTCCTGAGGCAAAAAAAAAAATCTGTAAGTTGAATCAGGTGTGTGTGTGGGGGGGGCAAGTCACTAAAACTACAAAGGAGCTTTTGTTTCTGAATGCCACAGACAAAAAGAATGTATTTAAATTGGTATTTTATCTCCCAAGAGCAAGTTTCAAAGATCATTAGTGTGAAAGTAGAGGATAATTGAGGGTATTGCTAGACTACAATGACGAACACTAAATACTGACCTTAGAGCAGACATCATAAGGCAGAGCAGTGTGAAAGAAGATGTTCGATCAGGGGAGCTGATAATGGGAGAGAGTTTTATTTTGTAACACCTGGATCTCTAGCTGCAGAGCACGTGGTCCAAGCAGTAGACTGAAGTACTCGCGGGTGCCGAATAAACTCTGCGAACCCTGTTTGTGGCTGCAGTCTAGTTCCTACTGAACAAGGGTTTGCCTTGACTGTAACGGGAAAGGTGTTAGTTAATGGCTGTTTAATGCTTGAAGGCACTCTGCCTTCTTGGTAAGAGGTGGTTGGCACGCATCAGTGGACACAGATCAAACCCAGGCAAGACCCCGCAAGCGTGGGTGCAAGGAAGGCCGCTGCTGCGAGCACACCGAGTAGCAGCTTTCTCGATGAAGAGGTGGAAGAAGCTTTCGCCTTGATTGTGGCATTGCTCTTTGATCCCAAAATGTCATGAATATTATAATGAGTAAAGAATATGTGAAGACAGTCTGGTGCAGTGAAGTTTTCTCTGGGATCAGCAAGCAGTCCTCTTTTCTAGCACGTGGATCTGCCCTGCAGATCCCCAAAATTATGCCCTTTGGGAGCGTCTCCCCAAAATACTCAAGATCTAGAGAAGATCAAACCTGCTTGGAGCAGACTGGGGGCTCAGACTCCATCCTACCTGCTAATGAGCTCTGCTATTTCAACCAAAGGGCAAAAGTCATTAGCGGGGAACAATGTTTGCTTCTCTCCTCAGTAAGCCTCTGGTGCCTGTTTGCTATGACTTCAGGGAGTAATGAGGGAACAAAAAGTTTTCTTCCACAGCTCTGGAGCTGCAGAGAAGATGACTCCAGGCAGTTTCCAAAAACTCATAGGAAAATGAGCCATGAAAAGGCAATCCTGAGTCTGTGCTTACACCTGGGCACCGCAGCGCTCAGGGAAGTAATGCAGGCAGCTCTTACGCCGACGTTGTTCAGCAAACCTCACGCAGAGTTGCACAGAGCACCACGCTTGAACAGCGGGCTGTGGGAGAGCAGTTCTTCGTCAGAGGATGAGTCCTGAGTGGTAAGCAGCACAAAAATCTTAAATGTTGAAGTTAGGGTCACTGGCGTCTCCAACTAGTGCTGTTTCTGGTGATTTAAATCACCCAGGCACTCTGCTGACTGTCAAGAACTGCACAGAAGAAGGAAAAAAAAAAACCCCGGTGAAATATGTCAAACCTCAGCTTCAAGGCAGGAGTGAGCTGTTATGTCCTATAATGCTGTTAATTCTTTTGTATTCCTTAATCTTTTTCAAATGTTCTTGGAGCCCAGCCAGCCCGGAGCACATGTTGTAAATCACTGAAATTTATGGTACATAACTCTCAGTATATTTCACTTGTCAGATTTAAAGTCTGTTTTGGGAAACAGTCTGAGAACTACCTTCTGTAGAAAGTCTCTTTTACAAAGTACAATGGAAAAAATGCAAATGGGTCCATGTAAAATACTTGGTATAGATACACAAGTGGCCTTGGAACATAGCGAAGGTCCTGTCAACCCACCCACATCTTGGAGCCTTTGCTTGACTCCGCAGGATCTGGGGTGGGACGGGGCTGCGGAGCAGGTCAGGCAAAGGCAGATGTGATGCCAAAGAGGTACCTCCTGGAGATTTCTGCAGGATTTGGAAGTTTCCAGGCTCTCTCCAGTGACTGGCTCTGCTTGGCTGGCACTGGCAAACAGCTGTTTTTCAGACAGGCTCACATACCTTTTCTTTACCTTATTGCTACCCTTTTTGCCCCTAACTCTGAAACTCTTGTTTCAGAAAATCAAGGGGCATGTCCACAGAGCTATCCATGTAAGCAGAGTTCAAAGGCTCGTGGTCCAACCTGCCCGTTGCTCTGGAAAGCTCCAGCATAGAAAGATGTTGTGGCCAGCTTTGCATTCATCTGCTTTTTCATCTGCCCCTTAAACTTTTGAAGACTGCGGTTCCTAAAGCTGACTTCTTTTTAATCAAGGACCCCAGTTCCATTTTTTTTTTCTGGACTCAGTGCTGCCATGGCAGCCACTTTGGTCAATGAGTTTTCGTCTGAAACTCCACCATGGGGCATCATTGCTTCTGCACTCAGGACTGGAGCTCTAACGCTTGGTCTCCGAACCCCAAAACACAACCCAGTGCATGCAAAATACTTTCAGGACTGGATCTTCAGGTCATAAATGCATTGGCGAGAACAACTACTTTTACAGATCCTGGCACAATCTTAGTGAAAGTTTCAAGAAGTACGCACAATATTAATTCCAAACAGCCTTCAGCATAAAGTTTTGGATGGGAAGCTGTAAACAAGGAAAAGCAACATAGCCCTAACACTATCGGAGTAACAAAGGAATACTAAAAATATTCTCAGATGCTGTTATCATCCCAGATAGTATTAAAGACTCTGAGACCCAAAGGAATTTACAAAACACACTGGAGATTAAGCAAGCTCCCAGCTGACAGCGTGCTGTCTACTCTACCATACTCAGCTATCACTCATTAAACTGTAACGTATATATTTGTTGCATAGCAAAGGCAGCAGTATTCTTAGAAGACTCGCAGAGTGTGCGAACTGTCACTTTATACAGAACCCTGTTAGTAATGGCGTCTGTTTAGGTTACCTGCTTGGCTGACCCAAGTCAGGCTGCGAGAGCAGATTAGGTTTCCACCCAGAAATCTGCAAGCCCTGTGAGTCCCACATGGGGACAGAGCAACCGCCTGCCTGGAAGCAACGTCCGGGCCTTACTGCAGTGCTGCTCCCAGAAGAGTCAAAACGGGTACAATATCCACATGTAAACCTCTTATTTGTGGCAAGTCTGTGAATACCGAAGGCCTCGTTTGCTGTATCTGGAGCCTCGGTACATACACGTCAGTAATCCTGCCTTTGAGGGCATCTAAAGGGACTGCAGCACAGACAGGAGGCCAGGAATCATGCAGTCAAAATGTCGTTTCTGTGCAATGTGTCTTTTACTCTGATCGACAGGCTAAATGTTTGAGGTTTAAGCAGGGGCCCATAGGGTGCTCTGCTGCGGGAGAGGAGGACGGCTCTTAGGTTGCTCTTGAAAATTCACCAGGCTCGACCCAGTTCCTTGGAGCCCATTAGCATGAAGCAAGGAATCACTGTGCACCACGAGCTGCTGCTCAGATGAAGCGAGCAGCTGGTCCTAAAAGACCAAATACCAGTGCAACCGAAGGATTTACTCCCCAGGCACAGAAAATACTGGATTGGGAATGAACAGTTATTCAAACTCCAGCAGGTTTATTATGAAATAGTTGTCTTGGCCAGAGAAGTGAAGATCAACTTCCAGGAAAACGTGTAAGTCCTCATTTTAATTTCAAATTCTGTTTAACTACAGTGCTAATTACCATTTAAAGCCAACGGCTTCTGTTCACATTTGAGAATCCTGCAAGCAGGGTTTTTAAAGCCTTTATGATTCACCTTTAAGTAGCTGGCAGTCATCATCATCGCATCAAAGTTTAATTTGTTCTGCTCCAGTACAAAGTCCTCACTACTTGGTTGGCAAGGCTGCTTGGGTTAATTACCGTCTACCAGGAAAAGGACAAATTAAATGTAAATAGCCAACAGGTCCCACTAAATAATGAAAGAATTGCCTGTTGCATCACATACTGGGGTTTGCATCTATTTAAGCTTAGTGTATAACAACATCATTTATATTTTCTCTTTAAATGCATTTGCAATGTCTGCAGAAGAAACAAGACAGAGGTTTTACTGACTAAATCCAAATTTGCATTTGCCTCAGCGTAATCCAAAGCAGCAATCATTTCAGCTGCAGCATCCCTGGAAGGTGCCGGCCTGGAAAAGGAGTGGTCACCTCTCCCTGGTACTTCTGATGTACCAGAGCTTCGGCCATACGGGGTGGATGCTCCTTACCGAAGGGCACGTGAAGCTGTGCTTGCAGAGTTGGGGTGGTGACCAGCCACCAGGAACCAGGAAAATCAGCCTGTTTGGTAGGTTTGGTCCTTTGTGTATCTCTCCTATTTGTCAAGCATGTAGATAGATGAACAGGGACACTTTGAAATTTTCTACGTCCATGCAAGTAAACACCACGCTGTCATCTCCAAAACACTGTGTTATTCCTGCCCTCCCCTTTTTCCTTTGAAAGAGTCTTTTCTGATTTTATCATGTGCTTTACCCTGCTTCTAGCGCTGAGTTTGGTCTCTGCTGCTCCATGCAAGAAGCTCTGAGACCTGCTGCAGCTCTAGAGATGGAGGTCTCTTGACTTTAATTTCCAGTTTCATCATGGCCTCCTAGGTTCAAGAAAGACAAATCTAAACACCAGTGCAAAAAATAACCGAATTAATGTCTGGCGCAGCCTTGCCTGAAATAGCTTGAGACAAAACATTGCAAAATAAAAAGTTTACTAAAGCAGCGGAAAAGCCTAGAGAAAGTTGCTCCTCAGAGCATTTTGGAAAGATGTCAGAAGGTGATAAAAGTCAGAAGGAATATTCAGAAATTGCTTCATAATGTGAAAGGAAAAGAGAATATTTAATGTAGCTGTTATGTTTGACTGTGTTTCATTTATGCCCAAACACTAGTCTCTGCCTCTTCACAATCACTCTAACTTCTATATGCTGAAAGGACACACTGAGCACCTATAAAATATGCTGTAACACTATAGGCAATTCATTTGGAAAATGACTACAATTCCTCCCTATGACACAAATTGTATAAGAATCAGGGAAATCATATTCCATTCATTTGGAAAGCACTTAAAATTAGCATATATCTGTATATTACTTGAGAAGTTAAAAAAAAAAAATAGCGTAACCTGCACAGAGATGTAATAGAAAAAGCAGCTCGATACGTGTCTGTGGTCCATAAAGCAGATACAGGTTGAAATGTGTAATGGTCAGAAGGGTGAACGAGGCAAAGTACCAAAAACTTTTTTTTGAGCTTAGCATTGGTGATACTCACCTGGAATGTGCCTGGCACACCTCATGGCAGAGGGAAAACGCAAAATCAGCAGGAATTCAAGGAAAGGAGGTAAAAAAAAAGATTCTGGCTTGAAAAGAACAGGTTTGGTGAGCAGAGGCTGAAAAGGTGAGGACTGGTTAGCTGGAAAAAGAGACAAATGGCATGGGAGTATCAGCATTTAGCAGGTGACAAATGGCCTGGAGACGGTAGCTTGGGAAATTCTGCCTCCCCCATCTCTACATTAGGGCATAAAAGAAATCAAAAAGAAAAACGTTTTTATATGCAAACCAGTGATTTCCCTGTGGAACTCACCACTTCAGTGAGTCAATGAAATTAAGAACATGGCAAGACCTAAAATCAGTGGCTAGGATGAATATTAGGAATATCCAGAGTAGCTGCAATTAGTCATAACAAAAATGCTGTGGAAGAGATGAAAATTCACATTTTACCACTCAAAGAAATCCCTAGCTATAAAGGTAAAACCTCATTTGCGTAGTGGATTATTCCTCATCTGTTTATTTCAGGCTCTAGCCCTCCTTTGAGGCACCTATTATAAATTCTTGTCATCAAAACCAGTACTTCTTTATGCGAACATTGAGACTAGTTCTATCAGGTTGAGGTTTTTAAGCTTAAAAAGTGCATCTTAACATGAGAAATACCTGCAAAGTAATGCTCAGAATGTGTGAGTTACAGGGAACATTTACTTTTTTTATTTCCTTTCATGACTGAAGTGAATCTGCACCTTATATTTATAAGTAATTAATTTTTTCTTTCTTAGCCAAGCCTTATGAAACAAGAATTTTGCAATTTTGCACTATATGCTAAGGCTACAGTCCACAAATTCAAACCATAACTACATTTAGAGCTTCACGGCCAGGTTGGAAGTTCATTTTATTGTACTCTCTGCATGCCTTATGTCCATATCCAGTCACACAGGAGGGCTCATTTCTAAGCCAAATGGAAACCGCAGTAAGACTGATTTCTCTCCCACGCATGTCTGGTTTGACTGATTTAATGTTTTGCCTTTCTCGTCTGAGCTGAGAATCCGAAACTTCAGTTCAGCTGTGTTTTCATTTTCCCCACGTTACGTGAAATGAGTTTTCCGAAGGATGGAAAATAATACTACTAATTTTCAGTATTCTTGTGAAAGTTTTCAATTCAGAAAAGACTGTTTGTTTGGGCAGCTTTAGGGAAAGCGATGATAGTATTTTTTTTCTTTTTTTTTCTTTTTTTTTTTTTTCCAAAAAGATGGACTCAAAGCTTCAAATCCTCCATTCCCTGCGCTTGCCCTCCTCCTTCAGTGTGTTTTAACACTGTGGAAGTTTTAACGAAAAAGGAAGGGACACAAAGCAAGGGGAGACAAAGAAAAAAACTGAGCTGCTTCATACATCGGAGCTGCCTCCCCCAGCCAGCAGCAGTCACCATCGCAGCTTTTCGGGTGCAGCGGGGCTGGCTGTCCCTCTCGCCTGGTTTCTGTGCAGATGATTCACCCTCCCAGTAGGAATGAGCAGCCGGGAGCAGATGTGGGGCATGTCCCCCCTGCCCCCAGCAAAGCTGTTTGGCAGAGCGGCGGCCCCATCGGGGCTGAGGGACATTGTCACTGTGGGGTTTGCAGGAGGAGGACGAGGCACCCGCGGTGCCCAGCGTGGTGCTCCGCGCTGGCGGGGCGCTTTGCCACCTTCCGCTCACCATAAACAGAATCTTTACTGTTTGATATAGTAAAGCCTGCGCAGAGAGGGATGGCTGTGTGCAATTCCCTTATCTTTCCTAGGTGTGCGGTTCCCAGCTTTATCGTGTAACTTTCCCAGCACTGTTTTGAACGTTTCCAGATTCTTGCTAATGGTTCTCCTTCAGTTCTTGCTCCCAATTAACCTTTCATACTTCCTTTAATCCAGTAAACTGCACTTTCCACCATTTACATTTTTTATCTTACTAATTGAGTTTTTTCATCTCCATCTTTTGATTTCAAATCTAATTATATTGTTATTGCTGGTGTAAAACCAGTAGGTTATTGATAACTTCTGTTCATTACTAAATTAAACTCTGCCTTATCATTGTTCATTGCTTAGCACTCTGATGTGGAAATCAGCCTGCACTCGGCTCGTCAATCCTTTCCACTGTTTCCCAAGGCTGGATTTACTAAATATCTTGTGTTAAATCATTCTGCCCAGCCTTCTTCAATAACAGAATTCAGCTGTGGCTTTGCCCAGGTTTTATTAAAAATACATGACAAGCAGCGAGAGATCAGCCTATCACTTTGTGAAAGGTTCAAGTGTTCCTAAGCAAAACTGCATATAAATTATGAGGGAACAGAAGAAATGTTTCTCCAGGAACCTTCAAAATCCTGGAGTAAATGCAAAATTTCTTTAGTGCTTGTGGCACAAACATCCCTCAGACACATTTGCATATATGTTACCTTTTGTGTCACAGAGTAAGAAATTTTTAGCATATTATATATTCTTGTACCTACAAAATCTGAGAGCGGTTGCCTATTCCTTCCCCAACTTGTGCTTTAGATGAATAAACTGAACGCTAATTTGCACGTTGGCAGAGATGACTCTGTGGAGACAAGTAACTGGGTGGGGTTTTTTTGCTATAAGCCACAGCTGATCGCAAGATTTTTCATATAATGGTAAAATAAGTATTCTGACTAGCATGGACTAGGAAACGCTATATATAAGAAAGGGCTCTTTCCAGGGGAGAAAACGAAACCACAACCACCAGCAGAAACCTGAGACTGGACACAACTCACTCGAGACGCATAGCAGCATTTGACTCTGTTTAGGTGATGTGGAGGCTACGAATATAGGGAAACCCATCCACGTATACTGGCTGTGAGTGGATTTTCCCATCCGGAGGGAATGGCGTGAGGTGATTGCTCTCTTCTTTTCTTTTTCCACTCAGATTTCAACAAGGGCATTTGCAGGCTTAATTTCCTCCAAAGCTTACAAGGCAGGTAATTATTTCACCACTCTCTGGAGTAATGATTTTTCTCAAGAGCTGAAATGTTGCCTTTTCTGTATTTCTGCCTGTAGTCTAAGCTTCCAAGCCAACAAATCACCATCATCTGATGCCCGTAAATACTAGATTTCTGGACACCCTTAGTCGCCAAGTAATAAACTGAACTGAATTAAATTAAAAACTTTCTTGGAAATCCAACTCAGGCAATTTCTAATCAGAGGAATACTGGAAAGGCTACACCAGCTGACCTGACAAATCTTTTTTCCACAATGATTAACTCATCCCAGATTGCATATAGTTAGCTTTTGCTGCAAGAGACAAAGCCTCTTCTTCAGAACAAGTGCAAATCATGTGTGGAAAGCACTGCAGCGGTAAGTGAGGGTCATCTCACTTCTACAGCACAAAAGAGAAGAATTTTAAAAAATTTAGAGATATTCAGTTACTAATGGTAGAGGGCCACGGAAGTTCGTAGAGAGCTCTGAAGGGCAATATGGTACAGAATAAGAAATAAAGTTAGGTATCAGCTGCATAGGAATGAAATTGAACTGGACATTCATGCTACAGAAGAAGAAAATGACTAATGGGGTCATCAGACAAAGAGATCAAAAGCAAGGAGGGCAATTGCCAGAAAATTATTGCCAGCAATTACTGGACAAGACGGGACTAGAACTTTCTCATGAGAGAAGGATAAAGCCAGGGTCTTGCTAATCTTTCAGAGAAGAATATTTAGAAGATAAGATGGGCTAATGTCAAATTTAGTGTAATTTTGCTGAAATCACTTGAGAAACTCAAGAGACTGATGTAGTCCTATGAGTTCAAAGTCATACAAAGGCTGAAATCCTGTGCAAGGTGACAGTGATCTGGAAACAGCGTACGGAGCTTTACCACCTCCAACAGCCATTTCACCTTGGTCAATAATTAATCATATTGAGTTTTACAGACAATTTTTATAGTATCTTGGCATAACGTTGTGACACTAGGAGACATTGTCCCTTCTATAAGATTACAGAAAAAGTTTCCAGCTCCTTCCCATGCCTAGCATATCCCCTTTGCCACCAGCTCCAGAGAGACAGGTGTCAAGTTATTATCCTTACCGAGTGTTTAACCAAGCCCAAACAATTGAATAACCTGCTTTGCTTGTTCCCAGGCAGAACAAGGTTTTAGATCCTGCCTTTCCCTTTCTCCCTTTCTCCTTTATTCATTGCAACAAACCGAGAGTCTGGGTTTTTTTGTTTTTTTTTTTTTTTTTTTTAAATTTCCTTCCGGCTTCCCTAAGGACTGATAGATGCTTTGCAGGTGAGATACAGCAAATGAAACAGGACAGTCCGTTGCGCTTTCCAATGTTAGCTGCAGTGCAAAGAGGCAGACTGAGCCTCTTCATCTCAGAAAACTGAGAGGCAGTGTTGCTGTCCAGATGGGCTTGGGTGACCCTGTTCTGGGTCTAAGAGTTAGATTAATCTTTTTTTTTTTTTTTTTTTTAAAGAACAGTGGATGTTAAGAAGTGGAATATACAGCACAATTAAAGTTAATGGGTATTCCCCAGTCTTTGATAAAATATAGTCTAGATCCTCTGCGGGAGTGAACTCAGGGAGATCTCCGACTTCAGGGAAGCTTCACCCATTTGCACCTGCTTGGCTTCTGTGGCTTAAAAACTGCTAAATCCTTTGCTACCATAAAGCTTATTTTGGGAACAGTCAAGGTGTGTTGCCATTTAAAGGAGCGCTATCATGCATAGTTTTCACCTCCTTTAACTTTCCTGTTGCTCTGCTATAATAGAAATAAATGCCTGAATACACTTGTGGAATATTCTGTTTTCTTAAGATAATTCAGAGATCATGTACCTAAATGTAGTGCAGTTGTATGCGATTTGTTATTCCTTGTATTATGCATAGACTGCAGGATATGCAATGGTATGATGAAACATTTAAAAAATATTCTTGATTGACTGAAATCAATATTCGTCTCACTAATTTAATGCGAATTCTGGTATTTACTGCCTGGCAGCTCAAGTCTTCCATTTGATAATGCCCTGTCCGGCAGCAAAGACTAAGGACTGTTTCTCTGCCCCTGAAGCCTGGGCAGAGTCCTTTAACTTTGTCAATCAGCATATCTCTCTTACCTTGGCTGTCCTTAGCCTGTCCAGGGAGCCCTAAACTCTCCCAGAGCTGGAGGGTGTAGGTCGATTAAGTATGGTTCGCTGAGCCCGAAATGAGTGCAGTAATTCAGGCCCCGAGAGCTTCAGGAGCATGCGGTTTTGCACAGGGATGGAAACGGCTCCCTAACTCTTCTGAAGATGCTCCAGGGAACAACTCCTCCCTGCTCATCCAGGTCTGATCTTCAACATCCCTCTCTACCTTTCGTCCCTGATGATGAGAACAGGGAAAGCTCAATGGCTGGGAATTACAAGTCAGACCAGGCTGGCAGCTTGCATTTAACATTTTTCCCTTTCATACAGCTGCATCAGCACCTGTGAAATGGAGAAAGAAAACCTGAACATGGGATAGATGTCTGGGAGGCGCAAGAAGAACTTGCCCTTACGCGTTACTTTCTGGTAACGTTTTCTGGTTTATGCACAAGTGTCCATGTACCTCCTGCAGTTTTTCATGATACGACTTACAGATACACCTCTGCCTTTGGTGCGCATGCACGCATGGAATTTAATAGTATTGGCTTATGGGGTTCATGAACGTTCCCTGCCTGTACCTTCTTCCCGGCCAGGTGTGACACTTCCAAAAAGCAACAGACTTACGCCATGTTAGAGGTCCTGCACTGTGCATCATCTAGCATGGGAGCTCTCAGGGAAGACCTAGCTCCCAGCTGGCCTAGGGATCCAATTTTTCTTTACATAGTAACTGGGATATTTGGGAAAGAAGGGTGGTGGGATGTGCTATTGCTCCACCATGGAGGCAGGACACAGTGGGAGCACTTGCTGTTGAGCCTAAAACCACCCCTGAGTCCTCCACTGTTTTTAACTGGGGATAGGTCCCATGAGGAGAGAGGTGTCCCCAGGCACCTGGAGACCTGAAGGCAGAGCAAGGCTGTCCTGTGACAAGCCCTGGAGGAACAACGGGTGGTGGCCTTTGCAGAGCAAACAGAGCTGATTTGGAGGAAGGAAATATCACCTGGTTTGTTATGGGGGGTGATCGAGCTCAGAGATGAAGGCCACGAGGCAACAGAAAACAAACGCAGGCTGCTTTTCCCCAGTGAAGCCTCAGGAGCAGAGCACGGTGGAAGGGACTGCAAAACTGGGATGTAGCCCTTTTTTTGCTACCTGCTTTGGTACCTTCTTCTGCGGCAGCTTCCCCAATAGACTTAAGTCTGCATTTCCAGAAATAAAGAGTTTACTGGGCTTATCCTGTTCTTCTTGATTAGGCAATGGAGTTTGCTTCTGTGCTCCTCTTGCAGCAGGATTTTTCAAAATCTCTTTTTTTTTGGACACCTGCAAAAAAAGCCTACATGATTGTACAGCTACAGGAGGAGAGAAAAAAATCATTTGGTTTTCAGGCATGCCATATAGCGCAGAGAATTTACGATGCTATTGCAAATGAAAGTCAGACTTTGTGACAAATGAGACATTATTAGCCTGTGAAAACTATCACTCAGTTTAGTTAGCTGGGGCATTATTAAGCCGAGCAGGACGTGATGGGACATTTACAGGAACAGACAAATGGTTCGCTGTCGCGCCCACCTGTATTGTTTATGACACGCACTTTGCTCGGTTTGGCAGGGTGCCACACGGGCTGTGTTAATTTTAGCAGCAAGGAGACTAAAGAATGCAGACATGGTTAATAATGTATGCTGTTGGGGTCCTCTATTGTCTCTGCTTTTCCTGTCGCAGTCCTCTGTGTGTCCGTAGTGAGAGGAGGGAGGAAGCCAGTCAAGAAAGAAAAGAAAAAAGAAAAGAACCCAAAATACCCGGTACTTGTCCTCCTAGAAAGGCACAAGGCCAAATTCCCCAGTTGTGTAAATGGGGAAGGGCCTGCAGAAATCAGTGCTTTCTTTGAAGACAGGCCTGTCGAGAAGCTGGCCCCAGTTCCGAGCTTGCCCGTTGCCTGCAGGCATCCCAGTCTTATTTTAGAGATGCTAAATACCTCCAGTTTCCACGGAGGTCAGGGGGTTGACAGAAGTTTCTGTGATGTATAACTGCAGAATGGAGCAAGACGGAGTTTCCAGCTGTAGTTGTCTGTGGTGCCTGTTAACACCACTTAGCAAAGAGTCTCTGCGCCTTCCTACTTCAAATTCACCATTTCTACTGAAGAGCAACTCCACGCTGCCGCTGCTTGTGGCCTCACCTGCCCATTTACCTCCCTCCCAAACAGCCGCATCCAGAGCTCCCTCTTCCACACTATATGGAAGCAAAGAGTGTTTCCCTTTACATTAAGGATAATACCCCCTGTTGTTTCTTTTTCCCTTTTCCCAAGTGCTGGGTGCTCTTGGCTGCAAGCTCAGCTGGAGAGGACTCATCCCTCTTCCTGTATCTGAAATGAATTTTTCTGCTATCACAAACAAGCCGTAATGGAGAAAGCACCAAGACTAACGTAGATCTTAATAAGAGGGATTTAGTTTTCAGCGTACTTATTATGACTGATTAATTAAATGTCTCATAAATACAGGGCAGACAGCTGCAATTCCAGTTTCTGAGCAAAATAAGTCCACCTACTGTAATAAATCTGTTTTTCAGTCTTTATGGATCCTCTAACCTTTGAATTAGCATTGCCTTTTTTGTTACTGTCTCCAGCAATGAATCAATTGTCGTGCCATTTTCCAGCAAATGTTATAACCCAGTCATTCACAAACTCCTTTTGCAAATCCGCCTTCCTGCAAACTCTTATTTGTTAATGCAACAACCTTCAGAATCATCCATTTTAAGAACAGCAGAGTGGGATCAAACTTTTGAGCATAATGACAATGTCAGTGTAGTTTATGAAACCATAACAATGTAAGATATGACATCTGGTAAGCCCATCATGCATGTAATGTATGGTTAGCTTCAATGATTCCTCAGAGTTTTGCTCTCTCTGTAATGTATGGGTGGCAGCGTGCCACTCAAAGTAAGGAGAATCATTCAGCTGCCTTGAATACAAAGTGGAGAATATACTATGCTTCAGCAGGCAGGCTGGTGGCACAGGAATGTTGATGCGGGTGCCCTGCGGAAAAGCCACCCTGATAAACAACGTCAGAGGAAAAACCTTGCAGGTCCATAAAGGAAGGACTTGTCTAGGGGGATGCTTTTACATTTATGCTGAAAGACCTTGGTGGCTACCCAGAGGGTGGGCAGCGACGTCCACTCAGCCGAGCAAGGTCTCTCGGGTTTAGGTGCAAAAGAACCCCACGTGGTCTGCGCAACCATCTCATTCTCATTTCTTTAAGGCTTCTTTTGCGCATAGGAGGAAAGCCCCAGATTAAGGTCTGAGGTGGATGATGGAGCAAATGGAGCAGAGGATGGGGTGAAGGTCACTGAGCCACTGCTGCCACCGGCACGTGTTCACGAGGATGGTTCCAAAAGGAGCAGCACTTCCCACCGTGATGGTGGTTTTCTAGGAGAAATAGGAATGGGAAAAAATGCTGGCTTTGACAAAACCCACCCATTAGAGCCAATCTGCCTCTCAGTGGTAGTTACAGACACTGATTACTATAAGATAGGGATACTCTTCAGTCTTTCATGTATTTTTCATCACACCCCTTTGAGGCAGGCCAGTGCAGCAGGCAGAAAAAACGAGAGCGATGTTGTATCCCCTTAGCATCCAAGAACTGAGCAGCCAGGGATTTAGGCTAAATGACCAACCACAGTTTCACCCACAGATAAAGTGGAGAAAAAGGCCTTTTCCAAGGGCAATTCATCCTTCCTGGCTTAGACCCCCTTCCTCAGAGACCTTTGAGGCCCTGGCCCTCAAGCATGCCTACTTATGCACCTAAAAATGCCTGCGTCTGAGACAATGGCACAAAGTCCCACTGAAAGCAGCTCAGGAACTGAACCCCAAGCCCTGCATCTCCCATTAATACCCCAAGGGGCTCCTGCACCCCTCACGTCTGCAGTCATCACAGAGAAACCCTTTCCTAAGCCAGGCTCTTCAGTTTCTGTACAACAGCTCATAAAGTTGGTGCCTTTATTTGCACAGCCTTTGGTTTGCTTGGCATCGTGACCGTGCTCCAACATCGAAGTGACACCTAAAGCATCAGTAGAAGGAAGATGAGAAAGAGCCGGAGGCACATATAGCCCTGGAGACATCTTTTCGTGGCATGCGGGAATATACAGATCACTGTGGAGAGGCTTAAAAGGTGGTGATTTCCAGATGTATTCTTAAGGGAAAGGTGTAAACTGGGAGGCAAATGCGATGGGAACTCTGCTGAGACATTTCTGGTAAGAAGCTACAGTGAATGTGAATGTGACTTAGGTCTTCAGGCAACAATTATATAATATTTCAGAAATGCCAAGTATAGTAAATGAAACATGCACACATCTCTTCCTCCTTTCAACGTATGTCCTTTTTTGAAACTAGACAAATGTCATTGTTTGTGCCTTCCAGGATTACAATATTAAACTTGCCGTAACTGCAGAATACTTCCAACAGCGAAGTGGGTCTTGTTAGCAATTGTAACCTTCAAATATATCAAGATCACTTCCAAGTCTCCAGCATTTTCATAAATTTATTATTTTTTGTTAATGGTGTCACAGGCTCATAACTGAGGAATGCAAATAACTAACAAAATTAAATCCTTTCAGGCATTCCCATGGCTGATTTTTATTTATTTATTTAATTTTAATATACGATAGTGGGAAACCATCTTTTATTAAATTATGGGTAGCAAAACACAGCCTAGCTCTCAAAGCAAGGTCTCACTGGTAGAGAGAACTCATTAATGTCATTCAAATAAATTGGTGTGAAATATGATCATCCCAAGCAGTACATTTATTTACACTTGCAAATCAGAAATAATACAGTTAAGATATATGAGGCAACTATTAGGGAATATGTCTGCAAGTATTCAAGGAAATATCATTCAGCTTCTGCTGCAAAAAATGAGTATTTTATTGCCACTGTGTCTGTCTAATTGAATAATGAGGATACTAACGCTCTTTTACAGGTACAGCAGCAATGGAAATTTCAACTAAATATAGAACTAATTCCCCTGAAGTAGGCCTAGTATAATAAGAGGTTTTGTGTCAGCTCCATACAGAAGCTTTCTTCTGCTTTAATTGCAAAGCCCCGGTGATGCCCAACAGGCTGCTCCAGTGGACGCCCTCCTCCATACGGGGTGCACCCCAACACGACATAACTTCCAAAATGTGGCCCTTGAAACTTCCAGAGTGGAAGAGGAGGCAGCGACGGCAGCGAGCGCGGGCAGGGCAGGAGGTGACTGGTCTTGCAGCGCGTGGCGCTCGGGCTGTTTTGGAGCCACAAGGTTATTCCTTCCAATTTGCAGAAAATACTTTTAACAAGGGGAGACTGGAAAGAAAGTTGCCTTGGAGAGGACTGCTCTAACCTAGATCTTTTCATGCGTGTGCTAACGTCTTTTCATGCGTGTGCATGCGTGTGTGTTAGCGTGTGCTAACCCTAACTCTTCTTTTTACCCTTTCCCCAGGGCGAGGAACAGGGCACAGCCCAGGGTAGGGCAGATGTCTCCACGCTCCCAGGAACCACCACCTCTGAAGCCATTACCCACTGATGTCCAGAGGAGAATTTCAACTAACTTCATCCTTGAATTGGGGCCATTCAGAGCAAGGGGAGCAAGAAGGTGACAGATCTGTGCCGTCCAAAGAGGCTGAGCACGGTGATGACTCCTGCTCCCGTCCCACCTTCAGGCTTTACTCTGGCTTCACAAGAGTTCTTCAGCAGACACAGAGAGTTTGGAGAGCAACCGGGACATCTCAGGTTTGCTGAGGCCTCCAGGCCATATAACAACATACTTCAGCAATGTTCTTGGCTCGCTTCAAAGGTAAATGGCTTTGCCATGCATTTACCTACCAGTGGTAAACGCTGCTACTGTTGCAGAGTCTTATTCTATTAACATTATTGTTTAATTATACTGTAAAGCCCCATGGCAATACTTTGAACATCAATACCCACTAGTGTAGTTTCACAGTACAGTGTAGTGTGAGTCTACTGTGTTAATAAAAAAAAGCTTTAAGCAAGTTTATAAACAGTATAATACAGTCACATCTTTTTAGGTTCCTGGAATCAGCTGAAGCATCATGATGAGGGCTACATCTAGGGGATAAAAAAGTACAACTATATTAGGAGGTTGTGATTACTACACATGTCATTGTCATATCAGTCATTCAGCAATCATATCCTAATAAACTGCTGTGAAATTTGTCATTTCAAAGTCAGATTAATGCAGATTCATATAATAAAGTCATCACATCACACAGCTAAGTAATTATGTTCAAGCTTTGTCACTGCAATGAATGCCTGTGTGCCTAAGTACTGAGGGTGACTTTTTTTTGGCTGCTGTTTTCTTATTGATGAATTAGCCAAATAGGCTCTTTAATAACTTTCCTCTGGAAAGGTATTTTAATAAGAATCCAGAAAGACAGAGAAGGGGAAAAAAATTCACCTTATTTGAATAATATAATAACTACTGGATTCTCCACGCTGTTCTTTGGGAACCTGTGGATTCATGGCACTCATTACAGATCAAAGAACTTAATTCATCTGTATATCCTTGTTTGTGCACAGAAACACAGAATAAGTTAGAGAGTCAGCATATGTTAGAGTGAGCAGCAATCTGTTATGGTAGTAATTTCACTGCTTGCTGTACTACAGAGGGTTGTGCTATAACACGGCTCATTATAATGGATGTACTTTATTTTGTTCAACCAGTCATGGTAAAAATATTTGGCTAATGTTTTCATTGCCTGCCATCTGTGTGGTCAGCAAGGTTGTCCAACAACATCCAAAATGTCACCGCTTCAAACAAGAGCTTAATTGAAATTGAATCAGACAGATCTTTTCTATTAATTAAACACCAGCTGATTAATGCAATGTATTTTGATATGAAATAACCGTGGCCCAGATTCGGCTGTGCTCGTGCACAGTGAGAGGTGCTCCCTCTCCCTAAGGGCGGTTGCTGACTGCAGCACAGCTCAGCTGGTAAGAGCAGTGGTATGAAGACTGAGTCTGTCCCCAAAAAGCCATTTAAATGCTGCCGAGCCAAATATCAGAAAATGCCATAACTGAGGTTGCAAGCACAGTCCGGATCCGGCCCTTCTGTTGTTTGTGTTGGGATCACACGTGCATTTGTTTTCCCTCTGGCCCCGCTCAGCATTCGGAGAAAGTGTTGCAGTATTTCCTGGCACTGCCGTCACGCACCTCGCGCCGCTGCTCGTCCTCTCTCCAAACCTGTGCAGTTTCACAGATTTATCTTTGCCCTTTGAGGCTTTTGTAGAACATCTCCCAGTGATGTCTTAGGTTTTTTTGTGTATGTTAAGGGATTTGCAACCCTGCTTCTAGATGGGGGGGTAGTATGCTTTCCCTCTTATAAATTGAAGCATGAGGCACATCACAGTCAGGCCACGCAGAAGAGTGACAACTGGTTATTTTTAATCCTAAATCTGCAATAAGAGAGGACTGTTTTATCAAAATAGTACACTGTTTAGATCTTTCTTCATAGCCTATTGGTGGTAGGATTTCATATTTAAACAGACACTAGCTCACTATATACCAGCTCGGGTTTTTTTCTCAGCACCCTAACAGTTGCAAGCTTTGTCATGTATTTCAAATCATCCCACAAAGCCGTGATGTCAGTCAAGTCAATGACCCAAATGTGAATTAATTTGACCAGTAGGTTTCTACTGTAGCTAATACAGAGCCTTTAATTAGTCTGTGGCAGCACCACTCTCAGTTTTGCAATGCCGTTTCTAAGACCCCAGATGATTGACTGATGGTTGGTGGAAGTCTTGTTCTTGCTTTCACTCAGAAATTGTGTGTTGGACACATTTTTTTCTTGTGCGAAGCGGGAGATGGGAGTAGGGGAGTAAGGGAAAGGGGAAAGGCAGGGTGGACAGCCAAGGCTTCTCCCACATGGAGTCAAGATGGGACCAGGAGGTGCATCCAGACACGGGAACCCAGAAGTACATGTGGCTTCCACAGTTTAGGTACAGACCAAAGTATTGCCCCTAAATCACAAGTCCTGACGGAGGAGCTGACCATTTAAAAAACGTCTGAAGTCCCACTGCAGACTCACATTTTATTTTATGAACACAGTCAGGAGAAAAAAAAAATATTCACAAAATGGAAAGACAAAGAATTTTAAAAAATAGCATCATTAGGGCAAAACCAATCATGCTGCATGTTTCTCGGCCACCTCTTGAAAAATAAAAAAGAGTCTGATGGAAGAAAGCTGCAGTTCTGATTAGTGTCATTCTCAAAACGTCTGAACATTGGGAAATGCACCAGTAACCAGCAGCAATATTCCCAGGGCTGCCCTAAGGGTGACATTGAAGAACAAGGTGCCAAGATGGTGTCATCAATCTAAACAGTAATTTACATTTATCATGAGAAATAAACCCTGGAAACAAATGGCAGCTTGCTACAATAATTCACGCAACTGATATAAACCTGAAGAGTACACATAGCAATTAACTTTTACCAATCAAATTGCTGTAATCTCTACAAAAAAGGGTGATGTAAAAGAAGCATCAGGCTGTAGCAGTCCTATGGCTTTCTCTGAAATATTCATTGCATATTTTCACTCAAAAATGCCAAAGAAAAATCAAGTCGTTAATAAAAAATAATAGTCCGTGAGGAATTCTTTAACCTCCCAGACCCCTGTACAATCCAGATCCTAGTACTACCAAAGCACCGTGATATAGTTGTGCATGTGAGGATGAAAGGTATAATTGATATTTGGATTCGTTTCTTCAAGAGTCCACTAAAACAGCCTCAAGTAAGAAATGAATTTCAATACAGTTCTCCAAACCCTACGTGCAGCAGGGAGTAGGCAGCACCCCAGCAGAACAGGTAGAGAGCACCTGAAAACCTGCAACACAAGACTAAAGTAATGAGTCCCTCTCTTATTGAATCTCTTTTAACCGGTACTCGCTCATTGACCGCTCTCATGTTACTGACAGTTTAACAGTAATACTGCCCCTTAAATCTCCCTTCCTACTTGCCCTTGGATTTAATTTAAGGCAGTAATTTCAATCTGCAGCTGGAGCCATTATAAATATGCAACTACCATGATTTTTTTTTCCTTTAATTTTTTTTTTTTAAGAACATTGAAATTTTCAGTTTCACTTCCTACATGGAGGTCCTCTTTTTTAAAAGCCACTATGAGACACAGGCTGTAAGTTATACTCCACCCTCCTCTGAAGACAGAAGTAACTGCAATTCGTCCTCCCAGCTTAAAGCAAACAGCTTTAACTGCCCTTATTCTGCTGACAAAGCTGTGTGCTCGGAGGTTGCGTTGGTCAGTACTCAATTAGCCGCCCAGCACATCAGCTAAGAAGGATCCAACATTGCTCCTTGGCTCGCCAGTGCCACTACTGCCTCTCCCTGCGTGCTAAGGGGTCTGCAGCCTCCTGTTAGGATGAGAGGGAACCTAAGGTCATTCGGGGTTGGGCCAGAGCCAGATCTACCCCAGCACCCTGTTCTTGACCTGGCCAGTAATGAATTTTTAGGGTGAGGTCAGGACAGCGTGAGCTTTCCAGCTTCCTGGACCCCGCAGGTTGATGGCTGGCTGTGCTGGACTCCGTACCCTGACTGGTGCTAGTAAATGCAGCATCCACACATCCGCCAACCCCTTTTCCACTCACTCACGCTTTTTGGTCTCCATCACACCCTTCAGCTACTAAAAACCTCGGTGTATTGTCTCCATAAAGTCAGTGGTGGGAGCCCTGTGGCCACAGCTGGTGTCAGGGACCCGCTGAATTATATGAGCTGTACAAAGGAAGGGAAGGAAATGTCCTGACGAGTGTGCAACCTCCTGGGTGAGGAGAGGTGTTGCGGAGGAGAGAGCGGATCATTACCTGTCTTACAGCCTAAGGAACACGGACTTTATGTCTTGACCCTGGTCACAGAGAGCTACAGCAGAGCCAGGAACATAAATGCATCTCCTAAATCTCAGTATTGTTCCTTTTCAGAAAATCTTTTTGGTTTACGACATTTAATAAAACAGGTTCTTTTATCACAATGTTTTTGGAGGTCAACTGCCTCTTCTGATCTTATTTCTCCATGTTTCTAGTTAAGCTACTGTGAATCCCAACAGATTTCAAAGAGAGGGATCAAGAACCATTGCTTTCATGATCTAGTTAATACTTGTAAATACCAGCTGTTGCCCAATTCCCACTATGAAGCAATAGGTGGAAAGAGGAAGACATCATAAAACATTTCTTACTTAAAGGCAAGAAGCAATAAATGATCTCTATGTCCTTTGAAACCTGGGTGGCTTTTCCTAAGGCTGTAAATTTCTTTTTAGGACCCAGGAGATGTACCCATTTTATCAGCTCATAATCTTTTTTTTTTTAATGCTAGATTTGTTTTTTTTGTTTTGTTTTGTTTGCATTGTCCTTGGATATCTTCATGCTTGTAGAGCAGGTCTGCCTGCTGAGCAAGAACGCTCTGCCTGGTGAAAAGGCCCTGAAAGTCTTTCCTGTGTCCCCTCCAGGCAAGGAGGTCCAAAGGACATCACACGGGGCACAATGGTGACTCTGGGCACACCGGAGCTGTGTCCAGCTGAGTGAAATGCCCTCACTGGCCCCAGCACTGCGGAACAGCACTGCCTCAAACAGTTTTATTAGCAAAGTGATGATCTAAAGGTTTTTTTTATATAAAGGAAGGCTTTCAACAGAAAGTAAATACACTATTTTTTTTTTTTGAGACAGAAGAGGAACACATTTAAATATAATGACTGAGCTTATTTTCTCAAGAACTAAGGAAACACCTGAAAATGTGTTTTTATACAGACGCTTGCAGATTATCAGCTCCCCTGGAATGACCCAGTGAGTGAAATTAAAAAGTGGGGTAACCTGGTTCAGATGTAACTATTTACACCAACAAGGATGTAACTACTTACACCATCCAAAAATTAGACTTACTCATTTTTCTATTTTTTTTCAGATGAATTAGCAATGATAAATTACCTCTGTTCACCCTAATTAATTTCCCCTAATGGTTTACTTATCATTTGTGAGCTGTTTATGAAAGGAACCTGCACTTCTGCATCTTACCTCTGCAGCTATTTCATGGTTCAGTCTGAGAGGGGAAAAAAACTCGTGATCTGGTCTGTTCAGTGCTGGGAGATGTCCAGAAAATGGAAGTGGAGGGATGGATAGAAACAGGAAATTGCTGCTGCAGCTTCGCACAATCAAGTTCTTGCTGCCAGGGCGTCAGGATCAGATTTAGAAAATGAGATGAGAACTTAAGGAATTCGGAGGAACTTCTTGATTGTTTTCCTGTGTTTTTTAAACTTTGTTAGTGTATGAAAATGTGAAGTGGACTCAGCACCATCGAAAATGTTCCACGCCCAGTGAAATACAGCAAATACACCATCGTTAGCGCTGGGCTTAAGCTGGCCTCAGTCATCAGGCAGCTGCTGCCTGACTGTACAAAAGCTGCACCTTCAGAGCACCCTGACGAATTCCTTGTCTCCAAGTAATTTACTGCTTTCACCCTGTGGTGCTGCGTTACCGCATCAGTGTCACAGCTCCAGAAGGTTCCTACCCAGTTGCAATGTCCCCGCTTTCTCTGTCTGGGGAAAAAGCAAAACTGCACCCCCGTTTCTTCCCTTGGGGAAAACCCCCAGAAGAAAGAAGTCCATGAGGCTCTGAGCTAAATTATTATCCTAACACAGAATTTGCAAGGTTTTGTATTAAGCTCATTTTCAGAGTTTTACCTTGATTTTTTGTAAAAATCCTTGCTCCAGATTGCTTTGTGAATCAGAAGTGGTAGATATTTTCAAAAGAAGAAAAATCAGATCCATCATGGTTTTCAGTGCTGAGCATTCAAATACTACTTTGTAAGACTTTCGATGAGTTTGATACTCATCACTGCCATTAGTATACCTTAAGTGAGAGGACTGACCTTGTCTTTTTCTTCATTAGTAGAGTAGTTATGAAGTACTCCCACCATCCTGATAAATGTTCCTAGTCCGTAAATGAGTCAAGCCTGGACCAGCTGAGGATCATCTTAACAGCCAAAGAAGTGGGAATGAATAGGGTAACTCAAGCCAGCAGCATCCGGACCCCTTTGTCTTCCTCCCAGGGGGTCTGAGAGGTGTTGGCTAAATCAACAAATATTTACAATATGAAATGGAAAGCATCCCATATTTCAGCTGTAGGGACACCAGCTTGAAATGAAGGACAATCCCATATAATACAAGTAATCCATTTATCTCATCATGAGGTGCAGGTTGTGTTCTGAGTTACATGGTATAAAACATAACACAAGTTGCAGAAATGTGTAGGAATAAGTTAATGTAGGAAAATTATTTGCTCTAATTTTTTTTCCAGCTTTAAATGACCTATAAATGGAGCGTAACAGCCACAGAGCTCTTCTTAAAAATAGTCCAGCTTTTTGAATAAATGACAAATACTGTAGGGATTTACAAAATGGAAAAGTCCAAGACACAAAATATTTCCTCATTTTCTGGTAGAATGTTCTGCTGCTTTGATAACATTGACCACGAAGCAGAGTAATACCTTAAATATATATAAACTTATAAATACATAGGAGCTGAGAGCCATCCCAGCATGGCAGATGAATAATACGCATTTCACCAATCTATATCACACATCTATCTTGAGACACTGGATAGTATTAAAATCGCTGTCCTCGATGCAAAAATAAAGAAATGAAAAAGGGACGAACTGCATTCTAAAATGTGTTTCGGAAATCCAAGCCAATGAAAATCACTTGAGCTCTTGACGAGATGAAACGGTTATATGGGCAGGAAATGAAGAATAACATCAGATATTCCTTCTTCCCTCACCTGGAGACACCGAGGGCTGTCTGCTGCCCTAGAATGGTCTTGCTTCTCTGATACAAATTGCAGCAAAAAAACTAGTTATGGGAATTAGGCTTGATATGTAGGCTACAAAAAGCTTAAGCATATTCTTATTTAGTCTTGCACATAAGGAAGACTATCTGAATTGATTTCATGTGGTGCTTTATCTTCCTTTTACACAAAACCTCTTATTTATCCCTGTTCCTTAACTTGAGGAGCTTTGCAGAGGCCGTTGAGAAATGGTGGAGGTAAACCTGGAAAGGAGCATGTCTGCAGGAGCCTCGCAGCCGAGTGACCTGACGGCTGGACAGATGCTGTCTGAAGGCTGTACCTGTATTTAAAATGTGTTGTTGGGACAATTGCCTCGTATCTATATTGACTGAAACAAAAATAAAAAGCTAGAGACAAAAGCACATGGAACAACATTAGTTGATAAGGTCCAATCAGCTTACTTTATGTAAGTAATACCTTAAAACCATTAAAAGCATTAAGAGATGACCAGATGAAGGAGCACTAAGCTGACTACGACAGCTGCGGTCCACCTCCACACAGAGGTTGTCGGTGACTCTGCACAGCCAGGTGAGGAGGGGAGTGTTGCTCTGGGTCGAAAATGCAATTTCACATTTCCTGAAGCTTCCTCAAGGTTGACTCTGGTTTGACTGGAGGTGTGAGAAGGGCTGTGAGCAACTGAGGCAGCAACGGCTGTAGATGTTAGCATTTTCACTTCTGGACCTTGTCAACTGCGTCAGGACATTGCCACAGAAAGACGCTGATGATGAAAATGAAACACAGACTAAATAAGAATAGACAGCCTGTGAAAATCTGGAGCACCCTATATCTTCATCACTGTAAGAACAATACTACACAAGGGAAGGGAGGCTTAGTTTTCGAATTAGCCAGAGCTGTGTGGTTATACACCCAGGCACCACTTGGCAGGCAGATAACCCAAAGCTGACAATCGTGCTCTCAACGTTGACCACTGCCATAGAGCAGGCAGCAGACTAAGTGCTAATAGTTTGGTTTAATATGGTGATTCTTCTCCACACTCTTCTTTTACCCCTGTACTCGGCACTGGTGAGGCCGCACCTCGAGCGCTGTGTTCGGTTTTGGGCCCCTCACCACAAGAAGGACACGGAGGTGCTGGAGCGTGTCCAGAGACGGGCAACGAGGCTGGTGAGGGGCCTGGAGCACAAGTGTTATGGGGAGTGGCTGAGGGAACTGGGGTTGTTTAGCCTGGAGGAAAGGAGGCTGAGGGGAGACCTTATCGCTCTCTACAACTACCCGAAAGGAGGTTGTAGAGAGGTGGGGGTCGGTCTCTCCTCCCAAGTAACAAGCGATAGGACAAGAGGAAACGGCCTCAAGTTGCTCCAAGGAAGGTTGAGGTTGGATATTAGGAAAAATTTCTTCACCAAAAGGGTTGTCAAGCACTGGAACAGGCTGCCCAGCAAAGTGGTGGAGTCACCATCCCTGGAGGTATTTAAAAGTCGTGTAGATGTGGTGCTTGGAGACGTGGGTTAGTGGGGGACTTGGCAGTGTTACATTAATGGTTGGACTCAGTGATCTTAAAGGTCTCTTCCAACCTAAATGATTCCATGATTCTATGAGCCCTGTCTGTCTCCAGGACGTGCTGGGTGGGACGAGAATGAATTTGATATATTTGAAAGGCTCAGCAGTAACCTGGGGATGGGGGAGCCTTGGCTCAGCCACCGGCTCTTGACTCTCTCTCAGGCGATGAGCAACAAGCCGAATCGGATCCCTGGATTCAAACCCTGGGGGCTGTGGATCAGGCAATGGGGAGCAGGAGATGCTAAAATATCAACAGCCCCCGGCAGGATTTGTCTTTTGGGCTCTGTGGTGAAGTATTTACCCAAAATGTTGCCTGTGAGGATGCCCGTTCCTGTGCATTATACCTGGCTGGGTGGTATAAGCCATCTCCTGGTGACAAGCTCTGGACCACTTTCCATCCCACCCTCTTTGGTTTGGTGGGTGAACTGCAAAACCCATCAGCTGCAGCCCCTCGTTAGGCAAATTACCTCACCCCTGTTCTCCCAGCCCAGCCCTGCCCTGGGGGATGCTGCGAGCTTCCCGGCATTGCTGGTGGAGGTCAAACAGCAAATGTGGGGGAGCATCCTCCCCTGCAATGCTTTGGCTTCTCCCTTCGCCAACCTTGGCCCCCGGGGTCGGTCTGAGCCACACAGGGATGGATTTCAGGCACAGCACAAAAGGAAAAAAACCCCTCTCCTTCTTTTATTTATCTCAGCGCATCTCTCGCTATGAACTACCGCCAGCCTGATGCCAGCTGGACCGTTTACGATGGCAGTAAAAGCCAAACGGCGATATAAAATCGCACCTGTCATAATTGGGCTTGATTTAACCGTGGATGGAGGCAGCCGATGGTGATGCTTGTTCATTATGTTGTGTGAGGGTGCCCTGGCCAAAGGGTACCACCGCGACCACGTCCCCACCATGTGCCGGACACTCGAGCATCTGTTTTGCAGGGGAATAAAATCACTTTGATTCTCCCCAAAAGCAGGATGCTGCGTGAGCTCGTGTTTTAAAGGGATGGGAGAAAAGGACGGCTGCTGTTTTAATGTGATGTTGTCAGGCTTATTTTTCCCCCGTTCTTTTCCTTCCTGAGCTTCATAGGAGATGGGATGGTGCTGAGAGATGAGAACTTTTTAACTCCTACTGCTCTAGAAACTCGCCACTGTATTTTCCCCTTTCCTAGAAAGGCAGCTGTGCCAACCAGTAAAAGGTCTTTTGCTCCCTGGTTTTTACTGCCTTTGGCTCATCCTGCTAGAGACAGGACAGGAGCAAATGCCTGTTGCACAGAAACAGTGAAATTTACACCCAAAAAGCAGCTGGCTTGTGCACAGCCCCTACGCCACGCCGGACCAGGGGTGGGTGTATTTACCTCGTTTCCCTTTTCCCCTGTTTACAAGAAGTGCAGCAATCTCTCAGTGCACGTTTTGGGGTGGTTTGGTGTATTACAAGAGAACGGGGGGTGCAGACCCCTCTGAGAGTAATGAGGCTTCTTGGTGGTTTTAGTATGTCACGTATTTTCTGCTGCTCCCTGGTTGCTTTTCTCCCCCGCTAATTCTTCCCTCATCCTTTCTTAATGAAGAGGTAAGTCTCGGGCTTGCAGGGCGTGCAAAGGATGCTCCGGCAGCTCCCGAGCTTTTGGGTCCTTCAGGGTTTTGATCCACATTGCGGACATAGCTAAGCAGGGGAAAAGGAGCTCCTGGCACCCCTGGGTTTGGACTCGTGGTAGCGCTGTTCAAAGCGGCATCCCGTTTTCAGGCTCGTAAAGGTGCTGCTTCAGCTCAGCCTTCACTTAAAGAGCAGACGCTGCGTGCGGGTACCCGGTTTGTCACCCAGGTCCTGACGCCGGCCATAGGAGCTCCAGACCTTGCGTTACTTAGTTTCCCTTCTCAGTCTAATGAGTGTTAATGGGAAGGGCGGTACCAGCGGCAGGAGTGCTCGCTGCCGGCCATGGAGCACCAAATGGCGGTGGCAGCACCTCCCTGGCAACCCCCCCGAGCCCCACAACTGGGTATTCAAGAAAACACCAAGTACCGGGCTCGGGTACCACGTATGACCCTCATCCATCCCCGCAGAGTCCTGGTCAAGCTCCCCAGACTACTGGGCCATCTGAAGGCCAGAGTCCGCTGTTGAGAGCAAGGCTTGGGTTTCTCCTTCAAGGTTCCCATTTTATCATCCCATCGGATATTTCTGCAAGACATCCTGGCTCGGTTTCTTTTCTCTCAGCTCTCCTTGCTGCTGGGGTTTGAGAGCATCGTGACTTGTGCTCGGCACAGCCTCTCCATCCCCTTCGGAGATGGTTGTTGGAACGATGCATTTAATCATGAGTAATGAAAGCAAACGGTGTAATGTCAGTGGTATCTCTTCTCTCGCCCCTCCAGCAATTTCATATCCTGTTGTAATAATGTAAAGGATTAAAGGCGAGATGGGAAGCGGAGACACGAGGACGCGGCGCCAGGGTGGGCGGCCGGTTTTCCGCCTCCTCCTGCTGTTGGGAAATCTCATTTTGCAGGCTGGACCCGCTCACTACACCGTCTGAATGAAACAGTTCCTTCTGCGAGCGGCACAGCTGAAATAAAAAGTTTTTTTTACAACTTTGCCCCCACGTCGCTGGCTCTCCCAGCGTCTTCGGCATCGGTGTCGGTGCCTGCTGGTGTGCCGGGCATGGTCTGTCCAGGTGGGGCTGCTAATCCCCATCTTAATTTGGGTTTTCAAGGACAGGTTGAAGCCGGGGAGATGGGTTCATGCATCATTGATGGGAAGGTAATGGGAGAACAGATGTAAGCAGCTGGTTGTCTCTGTAACCCATTAACACGTGTCCTAGGGCAAAATAGCTCCAGGGCTGCATGAGAAGTGTCTCCTCTCTCCTTTCTGACCTGGAGATGAGGAGTAGGAAGGTAAAAACCCATTTAAAAGAGGAGTGGAGGAAAAAAGCTCAGGTCCTAACGCTGCCTGCGCTTGCTCCAGGCCTGGGTGGGCATCACTTAAACAGGAGCAGCCGGTTAAAAACCTGGAGCGCGCAGGCAGATGGGCTGGGCGAGCGTATTTAAGACCTGATGAGCAACAACATTAATGATGCAGAGGGAAGAGAATGCTGAAAAAAAACCCCGTAACGGCTCGAAACCAGGCTAATGGGGCACGCAGGAGCAAGCTTGGTTAAAAAAAAAAAAAAAAAAAAAAAAGGCTGGTCATCAAAAATCAAACAGTCGGTAGCTTCTGGAAGGGAGAGGGAAAGGGGAGGTTTAGCTGGAGACAAAGGACCTTTGTCTCTAATTACAGGAGCAGCAGAGGCGGTGAGGGAAGATGAAAGCTCCATGTAAAGTACCAGGTGTTTTGATCTGCAACGGAGTTACCTCTGAAATGTTCTAGGAGGATCCCCCAAGTCAAATTAGCTTCTGAAGGTTTGTTTTAAAATAATAACCACGAAAAAAAATCCCATTTTTTTTGCATCTTTGAGACTAAAAGCTTTAAACGCAGGGCCTGTGCCGTATCCCCACCACGAGCTCAACCCAGAGCGCAAACCCTCCAACCCCCCCGGCTGCATGGGTTTTCCCCTCTGCTGCAACAACTTGTTTGGGATTTGTGGGCTGTCTCCTCCATCTGGGGATCTCCACAAGTATGGGGGGGCCAGGGAAGGGCGACCTTTGTAGGAGACATCACAGTGAGGAATCAGCCTGTGACATCTTGCTACCTCTTCTTGTATGAGTCTGGCTTAGAAAAGCCTTGCTTTTCCTAGGAGTTAAGGGAAAATAAAAATTGGGATGATATTTGAAGATGAGATGGTGTCTTTAGGAACCAAGTGTGCAAGCACCTGGGACTCATCCCTACTTCCACTTTGGGTGCACCCCCTCCCATCACCCATAGGCATCACCTATTGCCCCGGGACCCAACCTCACCAACCTACGCTTAATCACTAATGAGCATTTGAAGCTGGAGACGCTTCTTTATGATGTTCCTGGCATTGGCAACTCTTAATTTACTGCCAGGATGGTTCCCCGCGGTCTGGCTTCGGCTTGGAGAAATATATAACTGACAGCTGGCGAAAGCACTGTTTCATCCAGCAACGGGGTGAATCCAGCAAATAATTGTCCAAAGATTATCGTGGCGTAATGGTGCAACAACAGCAGCCGCCGCACATCATTAGAGCTTACCAGGGAGCGCGGGAAGAGATTCAACAGAACTAAAGCAAACAAATGCCGAGCAAAATACACAGCAGATGTAGCATATTAGTTGTGCACGGATTGACTTAAGAGCTGTGTGTCAACAGCATCGAGGCAAGGCAGGGGTTGGCAAAGCCCGAGGCTGGTTGCAGCTCTCAAGCACGGCTCCGTCCTCGTGGGTTCTTGGGTTTAAAGGAGTTGATGGGTGCTCAGGAGCAGTTGGCATCTCCTACTGTCTTTCTCTGGGATTTTGGAAAGAGGTATCTGGGGTTTTTCCCCACCTTCCTGCCTGCCAGATGGGTGCAATAACCCATGCTGCCTTTGCCTTGTCCCTCCACGTGGTAACTCTTTTTGCCCCAGCTCTTTTTCAGCCCTCAAAGCTCTTCCACAGTGCCGATACTGGCCCTGCTCCTCTGTTTTTTCTTACATTTTATTCCGTGTATACGCAATGCCGGGCCGGCATCATCGCCGTTTGCTCTGTGCCTTTATGCAGCCACTTGGACTCGGAGCTCTGCAAATGTTTGGGCTGTTCCGTCAATGGGAACGTAAGAATTAGCAGTTTCCAATTGCCCGCACATGGGAAAATCAGGATGATCGGAGCCTGCGACGGCATCTCATTGCTTCTTGCAGCCAGCTGTTCCCTTGCTCCACGGGACGGGGACTGGCCAGTCCGAGGGGCTGCCCTGGCTCGGGAACACATCCCGGTTTCTCGCTGGGAGTGCTTTCATCCATCCAAACCTGCAATGAAACTCTCCACAGGAGAGAGATCCATGCTGACAGGAGTTTGCTCCTTTTTTAGTACAGAAAGAAGAATTAAGGCATTGGTGGAGGTTGGTTGGGGGGAAAAGCAGGTACCTCCAGGTTAGGTCGCCCCAATTAAGAGCCAGGGCGAAGGCTGTCCAGGCTGTTGAATCTTGTCTAACCAGTAGGAACTGGCTTGGGCAGTGTTTTTTGGTTGGTTTCTAGGAGAAATGGAAACCCTTGAAGTTTCTGGGGTTTTTTGGAACTGGCAGCAACTTTCTGTCCTAAAGCTCAGTCCTAGGGGTGAACGACCCAAGGGAAAGCAAAGCAATCGGGGGCATAATTTTTCAGTAAAAATGGCTTTGTACATTTGTATTTATTTTTTTTTTAGCCTGGTGCTGTGTCAGCGCAGACCTCAGAGCAGCTGGGAAAAAGTTTTGTTGGATGATGGAGATATTCTTGCATTGACCATCAACCGCAGGCTGCCTCCCCGCTCTCTTCCTCTGCTGTTTTATATTCCTTTTATTGCTCCCCCCATCCTCAGCACCCGAGTCCCCTCTAGTCCCAGATGAGGATGATGATGGTCCATCACCAAGTTGCAATATTACCACTTAATTTTGCAGACAAGACAAACCCTCTGCCTCCTTCCTCCGGACCACAGAACACCAGCGATGGAGCTTTCTGTGTCTGAGATGTGCCTAAATATCCCTTAATGTGAGGCAGAGCTAAATATTGTCTGTGAGCCGTACACCGAAGCCGAGCGTACATCGCAGCGGCTGGGGGAAGTTTGCAGGCTGCATCCATGTGCACTGGAGAAGCATGGAAAGGACATCATCAACTTTCAGCAATTTATTCCACCTATGCCTTTTTTATTTGTCACTATGGTAACTACAAAGTAAAGATCAAAGCAGCGTGCCAACAGCAGGAAAAGGTATTATTCCCTCCCCTCCCCTTGCTGAAAGAACTTAAGCTTGGTTTTATTTCCCTCCCATTCAGAAAAATCCCTTGCTGCTGGCCGGTGCTGCTACAAGGGGTTGTACCTTTTTCTGGCAAGGCGTAAATCCTTGCCTCCAGCTGTTGAGAAACTGCACCTCAAGAGTTTGAGGATCAAATAAACCGCAATTCCTTCGGTTTTAAGGCAAACGTGAATGCAGCTTGATGGGTGGGTGATGGGGTAATGTGGCAGAGGACGAAGAGGGCCGACAGAGAAAGTCCTGTGTTTTAATAGTGGTGATGGTTTGGAGGGCTGGAGTGGGTCCTGGGGCTGGAGGAGAGAAACTGGGGCTTCCAGAGGCTTGTGGGGTGGGGAAAAACTTCTCAGGAGGAAACACTTGGTTGCTTTTCTTTCCCTGTTGGAAAACACCGATTTAATTAAAGGAAAAAGAAATTGTGGAGGAATGGCATGGTCAATAAGACGGCCTGGCTGTGGGGAGCGGAGGTGCCCTGGGGGGCTTGATGGTCCCAGGTGGGTTCCCATGGCCGTGCTGCTTGGGGAGCGTCTGGCTCCCGGCGCCTGCGGAGGGACCAGAGCTGCTCAGAATAACAAGCGCCTTATCGAAAACAAGATGAACTTGGCTGCATGGTGGGCTGGCATCTTCTCCTGGCTTCATGGAGCAGCTTGCCTTGGGTGGGAAGAGGAGCTGGCAAGGTGCTGAGGCAGGTTATAGGGTGGCTGCAGATCCCCAAATGCTCCATCCGTCGCTGGCTGGCTGGGCTTGTGGAGGAGGAGGAGGCTGCTGCTGCCTGACCTGCCTGTGAGCTGCCAGACCCTTTGATGGGTGTTCTGTATTGCACATGGTACAGACCAGCCTGGTGGGACCTGGAGCGAGGGAGGGGGGAAGCCCATGTTGGAGCAAGAAGCAGGGATGCTGGTCGTGGGCCGGCTGCCCACGCGCGCCGGTCCTCACCCATCTCGTGCCGGGCAATTCGCCGGGAGCGAATATTCCCTGTGACAGCCTGCTCCCCGGGAACAGCAGCTCCAATGGGGATTTGATTGTCACTTAAAATGGAAATCAGCAGGCAGCTGAAACAGTGGAGGGGAGGAGGAGGAGGAGGAGGATGAAGAGGAAGGAAAGCACCGTGCTGGCCGTCCTGGCTGGCGCAGAAAAAAGGAGGTTCAGGTCAGAAAAGGGAACCCCCCAAAAGTTGATATTGCTCCTGGCTATGCGCTGTGGCTCTGGGGCTTGGGATGGGTTTGGGGTCCCCATCAGTGCCCCATGGCTCCAGGGCTCAGGATGGGTTTGGGTTCCCCATCAGTGCCCCGTGGCTCCAGACTGGACGTTTTAACATGGATAAAAAGCCAGAAACCATATAAAGCTTGAAGTCTGCTTGACTTTTCTTGCTTCCCCTTAGTTATCATGGAAACAGAGTGCAAGCGCCGAGCATTTAGGGAAGGGCCCCACTCTACGCAGGTAGCTGCAGCTCCAGGGTCTTCAATGAGGGTGCTTGCAAACCAGCAGTTGCCCTGCTCTGATTACCCTCTTAATTATTTTAATTATTAATAATTGCGCTCTTCCCCGATAGGTGCAGAAATAGAAAGGCAGAGGATGCTCATCGGCGTGCTGCCGCCGGCCATCCTTCCAGCCATCGGTCCCCTGCCGCCTGAAGCTGGGTTTTTTGCCGGGCACGTGGCGTTTCCAGCCCTACTTTATTGACTCAAGCGAAGCTACTGTGGAAGTAAGTATGATCTCAAACTCTGTATTTTTAATTATACCAAAGTGTAGCCAATATGCACAGGCAAACTTTAACTCCGATTTAAAACGGAGAAAAAAGGGGATTTTGAAATACATGAGCGCATTCGAAAGCACAAAATTTGAGGCTTCTGTGTTGCGTGTTTGCAATGTAAGTGATAATCTCTTCCTCTATGGGCTATAAAGCAGCTTTTCAGTTGGAGGGAATCAAACACTGTGTGTATTTGTTGTTTCTGCTGATGAAACGAGATGCACAGTCGCGGCAACGGGTAGTACAGACAATTAGGATGTAGGTGCTTAAAAAATTAGCGGAAGCTTTTTGGCTGTAAGGAGAGTTTCTGGAGGGATTTTGAGGACAGCCAGGGACCATCTGGTTTTAAGAAGGAATTTAATCCATTTAGGAGTGGGATTAAGCGATATATTTGCTTGCAGGTGCTGAGGCACCGTGGCCTCAGACTTGCTTTGAGTTTCTCCTTGCTCCTGCACGCTTAGCGCTGTGTTGAAGATGGCTTCTGCTTTCTTCTTCTTTTTAAGTAAACGTATTTAATAGGCAAAAGGGAAAATATACCTGGGGATGTGCTGCTGAGGTGAGGCACCGCTGCTGGACTCCTCCGGCCGGGGGGACCTGGGTGAGGATATGGGGCAGGACGTAGTCCCACCTATCCAAGCCTTGGTCTCACTGAAGTGTGTTATTTTACCAAGGGAGACCTGTTTGGGATGACTCAGCATCACTACTGGTTTGTAGGGATGTGCCAAAACCCACAGTGAGGACAGGGGGATGGTTCGATGCAGGTGAGCAGAGCTGCTTTTAAATAAGCAGGGGCGTTTCTAATGCTGCAAGACCTCCTTTAGCAACGGCAAGTTAAAATTAGACCTTTAGGAGAAACTGAGAAAAGTTATTCAATTAAAATTCAGTGGGGAGGTGGCTCCAGGCTCTCTCCTCCCTGACTCACGTGAGCCCAGCGTGGTCGGCCCACACATGGGCAACCGAAAGCCAAATTCCCACTCGGTCCAGTGTGTTTGGGTTGTTTTCAGTTTTGGTTTTTTTTCCATCTGTCCTTAATTGGAGATGCATTTATTGCTCAGAGCTGATGTTTTCCAGATGGAAAGGGTTGGGAAGGCGATCTTGGAAATGCCTCAATGTAGTCCCCAGTCGTGCTTGCACCTACCTTCAGCTCTGCTCTTTGGCAGCCTTGCCCGAAAAAACGCAGAGGAGCTTCGTAAAGCCAACAGCTCAGCAGGAGCAGACCAACCCCCAGCCTCCTTTGTCTCTAGTAAGAGACTGTCTTCAATTTAATTAAGCTGAGGTTAACGAGAGAGGTGGTGGTGGGGCAGGATCTGGCCCTTGCTCGCTGGCTATCGGAGCGTGGACCTGCTTGGAGCATCCCTCAGGGTGCCCCAACGTGTGACTTGATTTTGTGCGTTATGAGCCATTAGAGGGGGAAGGAGCAGGAGGGGAATAGCTAATTACAGGGAAAAAGCTGTTCTGGTCATCCCAGAAGTGTCTGCGAATTTGTTAAACGGAAAAACACAAAGCCGGCTGTGCTGGCGGAGGTGGGGCTCTGGATTTGTGCGGTGGCTGGGCTTGTGGGGCGTTTGCCGAAGAGGGAGGAGGGCAGGGGGAGGGTGGTATCCATCTCCTGGGTCTCATCCAGCACTGCCGATGTCTCATGTGAGCGCACACCCAAAACTGCACCCCACCAGACTGAACCCCAAACGGGTCACTAAGGGGGTGCCACGTTAGTCCTGCTCATGATCCCCATGGGATGGGTTTGCTGAGGCTGGTGCTGCTGTTCCATGCTCCTGAGCACACCCCATTGCCGAATATACTCATATTCCCAGAGGTTTATAAATTTATATAAATTTTATATAAGATTATATCATTTCATATATAATTTTATCCACACTTCTACCCCAGGAGGGATATAAATAAGTATTTATACCACAGGAGGGCTGAGCCGTGGGACGCCGCTGCCCCCCTTAACCCTCTGCGTGCCCCTGCTCTGAGCAGGGCCACATCCAGGTACCCTCCCCGCCGGGCAGGTGGTGGGACCGCACCAACACCTGCGATGCCTTTGAAAACATGTAGGTGATGGGACGGTATAGAGAGCGGTGGCTCGGGGATGTTTCGGTGGAGCCCTCCTGTCAGAAGAGAAAGTCCTGTCAATGCTAAAACGCTTCCAAAACCCAGATTTTTTTTCCCCCCATTTTTCCGAATTTTCCATCAGCTTTCATTTTCTTGCAGAAGACAACCGGGAAAGCAACGGCCCCCGCGTGTGCGTGCCTGTAGGCACCTCTTACAGAGACGTATGCATGGCTGGGGTCAAAATGAGCTAGAACAAGCCAATATACTGCTCCTGCATACCTATCTGCAGCCCAGGGCCTCCTCTTTTTAATCTGCATAGAAAACGGATGCAGCTATAGCTTTCTCCCTGCAGGTAATTCCCGCAGGCAGGCAGGGTGGCAGGACCACAGGGAATACGGGAGCAGGGAGCGTTCAGTGTCGTTGCAAGCGCAGCGACATCAAACCAACGTTTGCAAATTGTCGACAAACTCGGTTTTGTCTGTGGCGGATGGGCGTTGCTTGCAGCCCTTGATCTCCATCGCCGCCAACAGAAGCTCTTCAAAAATTTATAAGTCGCCCTTCGAACGATGCGAAGAGCGTTATCACCCCGCCTGGTGCTCGAAGCCGCCAGCATTAGATGTGGAAATGCGGCCAGCCGAGGGGTGCTGGAGCTGTGGGGAAGGTTCCTGAGCTGCCCCAAGCATCACTGGTGGTGTCTGATGTATCTCGGGGATTTCCCCCGTGTCCCGGGACCTTGGAAAAGGGCTCGGGTGTGAGGAGGAGTGGGCTGGAAGGGGCTGTCCTCCCGCGAGTGGTTGGGAGCAGCCCCGGGGAGCTCCAGGCTGGTACTTCCCAAGGATGGGTTGAGCTTGGAAGGTGGATTGATGCCCTGGGGCCATCTCCACCGCTTGTTATTTTTGGGAGTGGAAAGCCCTCCCCAACTGATGCTCTTTGTAGGCTTCTCCGTGAGAACGATGCTGGATTAACCCAGTTGGAGCTCCGTTGTGTGTCTGTCATGGGTCAGAGCTAGTGATGGAGGACTCCAGTGGCAAGAGGGGTTTGCCTTGCAACAGGGCTAGAGCGTCTTTCAGAAAACACATTTTGGATATAAATTTGGTGCTGGGCTGGAGGAGCTGTGTGCTCAGCGGTGGTGGCGTGGAGATCCTCCCTGCGGAGGTGTGGCTCGGTGGGTCTTCTCAAGAACGCTCTGTCAACACGTGATGAAGTCAAGAAGGCTGTCGGTTTGGGCCAAGGAGATGCTGACCTTCCTGGCCGTGCAGGATCAGGCCCGATGGAGCGGCGCTGTGTGAGCCCCAGGTGGCTGAAGCTGGGGGCGATACCCCCATGAGATGCCGCAGCGCTGACACCATGCAAATGGAGGTGCCTCTGCTGAAATCCTGCTCTGGGTGTTCTTTGACTCCAGCAAAGTTGGACAAAGAAGCGGTTGTGTCCTGCCACCCTTTGGAAGGAAAGAAAACACAAACCCCTCGTTTCTTTGAGGCGATGTTGGAAACGTGGTGTACAGATGCAGGGGGTGGGTTGGTCGCACCCATCCCCGAGCACCCCGCAGGAGCTGTCGAGATTCATTGAAACGCAGCAACTGTATAAAAGCTAGGGATTTCCATAAAACCTCTTTATCGATGCATATTCCCCTGGCTGCCTTCCGTCTTTTTCCACTCTGGGTTTTGGCAGGCTTTATGGCCAGATTTCGTGTTCATTAGGAGGAAGGCCCAGCTGGCGCTTTGCCCACGTGCAAATCTCCAGGGTGCCCTGGTCTCTGGGGCTGCTCTGGAAAATCTTTCGTGCAAAACAGCAAAAATCCGCTGGAAAAATGCTCAGGTAGCTCTTCTCTCCTGGATGGCTGGGGCAACGTGTGGTTGCCTGTCTTTGGCCAGACCCTGGGGACAGATGCCGAGTTCCCTTCCCCTTCGGTGGGGACACTTGGGTCCCTCTCAGATGTTTTCTGCTGGGTAGGTAGAAGGTGAGCACTGAAGGCCACCCTGGGCATCTCCATGAGCCTTTGAAGGGTGCAGGAGGTTATTTTGCACTTGGGGGGGGTGGGTGGGTGGGATCAGAGCCTGGCTGCTGTACCCTGATAGCCGCCGCATTAGCCCCAGGCTTTGCAGGGGCAAGCGTGCATCTCTGGAGGTCCTGGATGTGATGCCAGCAGGGGCAAGCCAGGACGGCTTTGGGGTGCATCGACTCGCCCGTGCCGCAGTCTGGTGATGCTCTATGGGAGGGAATAAATGGGGGTCGCTGTCTGTGAGAAGCACGGACCATAGATGCTTCAGCCCCTGCCCTGCTCCCTGTGTGCTCTGGCAGAGGGACCATGGCAGGGGGTGGGGGTGGGGGGGTGTTGGTGGCTCTGGCTCACCAGGAGCAATCCTGTCCTGGAGGGATGCCCAGTGCATCCATCTCCCCTCGCACCCCCTTGCCCAGGGATCGCCCGTCCTCGGGGACATCCCCAGCATCCCTCCCCCCCCCGCCACGGCTTGCACGCATACCACCACGGGCCGTGACTCAGGCAGGCAGCCACCCCTGCCGCACACCCCTCTTCCTTCCCACCCCCAAGCACCTAAATATACCTCCAGCTCCGCACCGACACCCCCTCCTGCTCTCCCAAAACGCCATGCCTGCTCTTTCCCACACTCCCTCTGCCTCCTGCGCCGACGTCCCCCGTCTCTCCCATAGAGGAGGGGTCCCGCGGGGATGCTGGCGACAGCCTGCGCCTGCCCGCGATGCCCCAGCCCATTTCTCCCCCGCCGCCCACCTCCGCCAGCATCCCGCCGTTCGTTCGTATTGATGCACCGCTGGAAATACAAGCTGTGATGGAGGAGATATAGTTAGACTAAATCCCTCGCAGGTGATTTTGCAGGGGGAGGCAGGGTTTAATTTTTCGCTGTGACGGTGCAGCCTCGGGGTCTCGTTCAGAGGCTGTGCTCCTGCGCCGGCAGGGCCAGCCAAGCCCCCAGGGTAGCAAGTGCTTTTGGGGACATCCCCCCCCCCCCCCGCCATCAAACCTCACACCTCACGTGCAGATCAGAAACCCCGCAGCACGCATCCGAACCCTCCCCAGACTGTCCATCCAGCACTCCTGATAGATTTTGTTGCAGGATATCTCTCAATAACTCTTTCTTTGCGGATCCCTTGATCTCAGCGATGTCCCACAGCGGTCAGTTCCTCGGGCGGGTTGTGCCCTGCGCGAAGCAGCCGGTGCTCGCTTCCTTTCCCCTCAAGGCTTGTGTTAGGAAAAAAGGGATCTTCTTTTTCCCCCCTTGAGATACACGTGCACGCTCCAACCCTCTAGCAAGCACAACGTGACTCGAGGTGGTTTTGCTTGAGCTGATCCCCACAGATGTGTGCTTGTGTGCTGCAAACCCGGCTCGTGGAAGGGTGACAGTTCCCACCGGGCGCGTGGTCCCCAGCCCCTGCTCTCCATCCGTCCATCCATCCATCCATGCATCCATGCATCCATGCATCCATCCATCCATCCATCCATCCATCCATCCATCCATCCATCTCTTCCTGGGTTTTATCTCTCTCCATGTGTTTAAACAAGGAGGTGTTTTCGCCTTTGTGGGTGCATAATGTTCCTCTTACACATGCATTGAGCAGGTCTGTGATGCAACTACAGCTTTTCCCCGCTCTCCCCATCACCCAGGGCTCCACTGGGCTGGCCTGGAGGCTGGGCTGGGTCCCGCCCTGCGCACAGCAAGCTCTTACCCTGGCCTCATGCAGGATTGAGCCGTAATTTGAGTAGCTGATGGGTCTCCAGTGAGACTTCCACTCCTGGCGGGCACAGAAATGGTGCCAGCAAAGGTTGAAGGCATCTCCCGCTGAGCCCCATCTCTTCTTCCTGGGAGCTGTGAACACGATGGACAGAACACACCGGCAAGAAAATAGGGTAAATCATAGACAGCAAATAGGATTTTCATCTTCATGTAAAGTTTCCACCTTTTACAAGGAAATGACCTTCTTTTTTTTTCTTTTTCCTACAGCCCAGAATTAAAGCAGCAGTAGATGGGAAGCCCCCCAGCCGCGGCGTTATGGGTGTTCAGCACAGATGATGCTGTCTAGGCACATGTGCATGTGGTTCCTCACCCAAGTCAAACAGGGGACGGAGAGAGCCCTTTCCCTGCACGCCCTGGAGCACCAGCACCTCTCCTTGCAGGGGTGAGTAGCGCGGGTGGAAGCCGCAGCGTTTGCCTTTGGTTTTGGCGGGG
>JAVKLA010000040.1:20349110-20362737 GCA_034782735.1 Sagittarius serpentarius
CCCCCCCCCCCCCCCCGCCCCCCCCCCCGCCTGTGGAGGTCCAGTTGTTCTCTGAGCTCCCTGTGGGTCAGGAGTGAACGCTGCCTCGGCAGCGTGATTACCGGAGGCTGGAAAACAGGTGAGGAGGTTTTTTATCATTTATCTCGCCCATCTGTCAAAGAAGGAGCGTTTTATGTCTGCAAACCGAAAACCGAAAAGGGAGATCAGGATTTATTTGGGAAATAAAGCTCTCTCTGTATATTCATTCGTCTTTTTTTCCTTTCCCTTCCTAGAGCCTATTTATCTAATCCATTTATATCTATTCGTCTATCTGTCACCTGTTTATCTGGAATATCTTTCAGTACAAATCTATGCCGGTTCCTTTCTGCGTTATCTCTCTTGCCCTTATGTATCACCATCAATCTAACCATAAAATCTCTCCCTTTCTCTCCATCTTCTTTGAATAAGTTTCAGCTTTTGGACCGTTTCTCTTTCTCGCTCTACCTGTTGCATGCTGCAACTTCTCCTAACCATGACCACCATTCCTCTCAAACAGCGTATTTTAGGAAAATGTGTCCTTAGCAAGGAATTTAATCGATTATGTATGTTATGCATTTGGGGGTGTGATGCGGAGCAGGGGCGCATCCCTGCGATGGGTTGTGATGGAAGAACACCGGTGACAAGGCGGTGCGTGAAGCCCTGGGGCCACGTCTCTGGGTCTTCATGGTCCTGGGGAAGGAATAAGCCCTTCTCTCCAAGCGCTCACTGGGGTTGCAAACATCAAGTCGGGTTGCTTTCAAGCCATGGCCCTCCTCCACCTCTCGCTCCCGCCAGCGTGACTCAGAGCTGTCTCGGCATTCCTGCCAGGTACCGCTTCCCACCAGCTCTCAGCAGCACCGACTGGGTCAAACGCTCATTTCTAAATGAGCAGCTCAGTGCTGTTTGTGCATTACCAGGCTGCAGGGATTGGTGGGCAGGCAGTGAAATAATTTTTTCACGCCACATCCCGTGGTGCCCTTGATCAATTTTGTTCTCAGCGTATCTCTATTTTGTGCAGACGTCTTGTCCCCACCACCCTGCTGATGTTTAACTTTGTTGATGCCAGCACGGTCAGCCTGGAGCAGGATGTTGTCTCCTCTGCTAGCCCAGCTCAGTGCTCCTTCCTTCTAGGGAGGGTGGATCAACCCATTCCAAGCCCCAGTTGTTGTCTTTGGACACAGACACTCAGTGCCCTTTCTACCTTTGCAGGTGACGCTGCTTAAACACGGTTCTCCAAGAAGCCTGCTTTGCTCCTCATGCCAGGGAGAGAGGGCTCGAGTGACCCCAGCAAAGAGGCACATCTCCAAAAGTCACAGGTATTGTCAAAAGGCACTAGTATTTCTGCTGTAATACACTAACGTGTACTCATTGTATTCAATTAGCAACAAGTAGCCACCAAGAAGAGAAGATATCCCTTTCTCCTGTAAGAGGTTCAGTGATGGAGTGCCTCTTGCGTATGTTGCCGGTAACGTGCCAGTCATGTGGAAGATGACTGGCACTGATGGCGATTATTCGAGCCTTTTGGGAGACGAGAAAGAGAGAAAAATGAAAAAAGGCTACCTTCCCCTTCATTTGATCGGTGTGACGTGAGTGCAAATTAAGTCTCCAGGAGGTACCTTGGTGTTGTCATTACATGGATGCTCCTACACGTGCTGCACTGGGACAGTAAAGGAGCTCGGTTGCAAGGGCGACAGGCTCTGGAGGGTGTTTGTGTTCTGGAGATTTCCCCTGCCTCCCGTATATTCACGGTCTCGGTGTTTTTTTTCTGAAATCCCCAGTTGCCTGAGTCACGCTCCTGCCTGAGAAAGAAGCTCAGCGTTTCCTACGGACAGCCGACTACATCCCGGTTTACATGCGTGACCCTGACGTTGTCAGGCTTGAGGAGAGAGAGACGTTGAGCTGTTTCTGGCGCGGGAAACTCAGCCGTGTGATTACATGCGTTACCAGGAGCTGCTGCCTCTAAATCCCCAGGCAGGGCAGGGCACCGCGCGCTGCCTGCGATCCTGATCCCTGTGGCTGCCCCTTCCCGCTGCTTTCCACCTGAGTCCACCTTCTCCAGCAGGACCATCTTCTGGGCCTGCCTGGTCTCTCCCTCACCTCCCGTGTTGCTGTCTCCATCTCCTTTCTCAAGGGTGGGTTCCTCCTGCCTTGCTCCCGTCACGTCTTGCTGCAGGGTCTTCATCTTGCCACCGTTGCTCCCTCCATGGCCCCAGGCAACTCTTCCCTAATACATCCCTCGTGCCTTCGGCAGTCCTCCTCTTTTTGTCTTTACAGTTCTCCGTTTCATCACCAAGTGCAGAAGGAGCTGGACTGCACCCTGCTTGCTGGAAATCCTCCCCAAAAGCGGCGACCAGCCACGGAAAGCCTCACGTGGATTACAGTTTTTGGACACCCCAAAAGCAGTGACCAGCCATGGAAAGCCTCACGTGGATCACAGTTTTTGGACACCCGGGTGAAGTCCCTCAGGAAGCATACTGGGCGTGCATATCCCTTTCTTCTTCTTAGCAGCAGCTGTCTCTTCCTCGTGGCCGTTTCTTCCATTGCAGAGCTCCCGTGGGACACCTCTCAGGAAAACAAGGTAAACACGCTGAAATTATTTCCCAAATGTAAGTTATTAGCATGAATTTCTCATCAAAAAACAATAACAGGGGATTTATCTTCTTTTTTTGTTTTGATGGAAGCCGGAATGTGTAAGAGAGCCAGTAACACATATCCACTAGATAATTAGATTGAAAGAAAACCACCCCTCTGAAGACAATGAGATGATAAAAGAGATCAAGGTCCCCCGGAAAAATTAATCCTTCCCTTTTTTCCATTACTTCTCAGGTTATTTCACTTTGCTATTAAGAAATTTGATTTGCTGATGAGCAGGAGAGGAAGCTTCCAGACTCGGGGAAAAAAAAGTTGGGTTGCGTGAGGACAAGCTATTAAAGATTCAACAATTGTACAAACCCCGAAGGTAGAGAGTCCCCCGTGAATTAGCATGGGACCTGGGCTTTTTGGTGGAATGAAGCTCATCAAACCCTTCTTCTGTCACCGGAGATGTCCTGCAGCCAGCCTCAATAACAGCAGATAAAGATAGTCCGTACCCAAGCGCCTGTCCGTCCAAACCTGCCCCGTGTCCCTTTGACCATGGCCACTGGGTGAGGTCTCGAGGGGAACCTGGATGTCTGTGGGAGCTCAGGTCTCTTAGGGATTTCTCGGGGAGCGGGGGGATTGTGTTTTTCATAGAGCTGGTTGGAAGGAGGGTCCCCACGTTCTCATGATCAAGGCCACAACCTGGGAGGAGGTGGCCAAGCCGGGTGCTCCTGCCATGTGCAAGGGTGTGCCCGCAGCCTTGCTTGCGGCAAGAAGAGACCCTCACAGGAGGGCATCTCCCCTCGGGGCATGTCCTCCCCCAGGAGCTTCCCCCACCACCGTACAGCTCCTCCTTGCGAGGCTCTTTGCTTGTGCGTGGGACAGTCATTCGCAGGAGGAAGCCTCCTCTCCATCTCATGGAGATCCTCCCCACATGGGAGCTCTGCTTGGAGGTCCTCGGGGTGCAGGAGCCCTTTCTAATGGAAATCGCAGCTGAAAAACTTCCCACCATGGGGGGGGGACACCTTTGTCTTTCTTCCCTTAGGTGCCTTTTAAAATCCTCCCTCTACTTCTGGTTCACTTCCCTGGCACTTGGTGGTTCAGTGATGACAGATCCCTTCATCAGAAAAGTCTGGACAGTTTTTGTCCGAAGTTCTGCAGCTGGAGGCAAACGAGAAAGCCTGGCCACCTCAAGCACTGAAAAATGCCTCTCTCAAACCCTGGGAAGTAACTACCAAAATGGATTGGATGCCTTGTAGCTGTCTACCTATAATTACAAATTTTCTTTTTGTGCATTTACTAAATGCTAGTTGCTTTGTTTCCAGGTGACAAAGGAAGGTTTGGACTTGTGGGGCTGCGGTACCTAGATCTGGAGGCATCAAGGATGGGGTAAAGATCTCGTGAGAGGTGGAATAACGGGATCCAGCTCCCCTGGGAGGGGGTGGAAGGAGGGCAGCACCTGGCCGCGGTGTGCTCCACCTGCCTCCCCACCACCCGTGATGAAGGGCAACTGAGGCAGCTTGCCCAGGGCGAGAGGGTGGCCGGGTATCAGAGCAGGACCTAGACTGCTGCCTCCAAATGGGCAAGACAAAATAGCACGTCTCCTGCCTGCCTCGTTCCTTGCGGCATGAGCTGGGGCACCCACGGGTGCTCAATTCTCCAACCGTACCGCGGAAAATAAAACGTGCCTTGTCTGCCTCGCCAGTGGGCTGCTCTTAAGCTTAACAGGGAGTCCCCGTGCCCCTTGCAAAGCCGTGCTGGGGTGATGTGGTCCCCCATCCCACCACCACCGCAAAGCTGCTCTGGGTTGAGCCTCCTCACCGCCGGTGCCTGGGGTCTGCGGCACCTGGGGACACGTGGGCAGGAGGGCAAGGCAGCCCCATGTCACAGGACGGTGAGCAGGGAGCCCCTGTGACGTGGGCCTTTCCCTGCCCTTCCCTGGGGACCACCACAGCACGGCTGCCCTCAAGCATGAGAACTGCTCCAGCGCCTTCTCGCCCCGCTGCTCAAATTGGCCTTTCGCTGTCCCCGAAGGAAGGAATCGGCTAAATGCCATGGCTGTGCTTCAGCTGTAATGAAGCTGCACAGCTGGACCCAGACCTGATATCGGGCTGCGTCCCGTCCGCAACTCGGTGCGGGTAATTACGCTGTGGAGCAATGTCTCCCCGGTCCTTCCCTGGAGTTTCAATCGGGATCGTTATTTCTTGCTTCCCCTCCTTGTCTGAGTGACTCTGGGAAGGGGACGAGACCAGATCCCCACCGCGGTGCCTGCCTGGCTTAGAAATGAGGTGGGTTTTTTTTTTTTTTCTCTCTCCACTTGCCATGGGAGGTTTTCCTTCTTTTTCCAGCCCAGGCACCTCCTCAAGGTGGAGGCGCGGTGGCCTGGGTGGCACCAGGTTGTCCCTCCTGCCCGGCTCGGGGAGGGAGGATGCAAACTCACATCAAGGAGTTTGGCTCAGCTTTTTAGCATGAATTATTAATTCATAGCCAGCCTTTCTCGGAGCAGCGCTCTGCCTAATTCTGGAGCACCCGCTGCAGAGCAGACCTATTGCAGCCGGCGGGAGCTTGTATTTATATTATCACCTTCACACCCCACACCCCCCCGCCCCCAATTAATTTGCCTGTGCCTGTGGGGGGATAATTTCACCCCTCGCTCAAAGTCACGTCCAGCGGTGAGTCCGGAGGACCGACTCCTTGCTCGTGGCGTTGATTTGGGCGTTGGGACCCCTCTCCTGGCAGGGTGGTCTTCCCTCTCCTTTTGCTTTCTCCTCCACCTGGAGACTTGCTTTTAGGCTGTTCCTTTTCAGGGAGTTTGATGGATGGAAACCTCTCACAGGAGTTTGATGCAATGGGAGGTGTTTGGAGACTGCTTTCGTCTCTAGTTGTATCAATAATTAAAGTGTTGATCCAGAGCAATATTATAAACAGGGTAAATACTTCTTTTTCTCCTCCCCTTTTTTTTTTTTCTTTTTTTGGTAAGCAGCAAAAGAAGAACAGCAGCTCTTAGTGTCACTGCTCAGTGGGGGCTTTTCAGCCTTCCTGTGGGGCTTGTACCCTCCTCTCTGCTGAGACGCCCTCCCCATCCCTCTGGCCGGGTGGGTTGGCGATGGCCGTGGCAGTCTCCAGCCCTGGGCCCTTGGGTGGATGACATGGCTTGGTGGCTCGACGGAGGGTGAATAGTTCCTGGCAATTTTAAAGTTTAGACTTTTTAAAGCTCTTCTTTTAATGCGAAACTCACATATAATGGCATGGAGTCCTTTCAAAGCCGCTGAGAGCCTGCCGGTGACGTTCAGCTCATTTGTGTTTTGGAGGCTGCTAGAAGGCCGCTCTATGGGGACACCAGCACGGGCACGCGTCTCGTTGCCAGTGGCTTCTCCAGCATCTTCCCGTTGACCATTTTCATTTCTCACTCATTTTTTTAATCTTAATGCCTCTAAGACACACATTTGGATTTAAAAATCACATCACAGCTCAGTGTGCCCATCAGGGTCGAGGAGATCTCGGGAAGAGAGGCTGGAGCATCCTTGGCAGAGGGTTTCCAGCAGCATCCAGACCTCGGTGTCGAAATAGTTTTGAAGGTCGTTTCATCAACTGGTTGGCGTTTATTCTGGAGAGCACCACGGCTAACATGATTCACCTGAGGCCAATTATACTCGTGGCATTTGAACTTCTTAAATATGCAGATAGGACTTTCTTCCTCTCGCTTGCCCGCAGAAGTCACTTCTGCTTTTCATGATGTACCTTGAGGTTCCACAGTCCAAATTAAAATATCATCTGCTGTAACTTCAACACCTCCTAATCCCTCAAATATCTGCTGAATTACTCTTTGAAATACCTTGGGAGCAGAACTAATTCCAAATGGCATTAGCTTAAATTCACAATGTCCAACTAGTGTATTAAAAATCACTAGCTTTGAGCCCCATTCTTCTAATTTTACTGGCTTTAATAGATGTCCTCCCTTCATGCTGAGAATATTTCTGCTTCTGAGAACATTGCTAACTTTTCATTACGAGTTTCCGGTGGATAATGTCTCCATTTGAAAGGCTTTATTTAAACGGTATAAATCAACCTGCATCTATGATTTATTTGGCTTTTTGATTCCTACCCTTTTCAACTAGGTTTATAAACCCTAGTTAATACGCTAGGTTTGACCTAGTCTGTTGGTTGATACAGTCTAGAGGGATGAAAGACAATAAACGGTACAAGAAGTTGTTTAGTCCTGACGTGGAAGGCAAGCCCGTGATGAGCTGGGGAACCAAGCTCGTTCTGGTCCCATCAGTTTTGGGTGGTTTCCTCTCCCATCAGCCTCCTCCGACGTGGTAGGACACGTGCCTCCCTCCTGCCACGTGGAAAGGGTTTAGTTTCTCTGCGAGCTGATTAACAGCCCCGTTGATGCGGGAATGCACCTTTTCTCCACTATTTCGTCCCTCTGCCAGAAACCTGTGCCTGCAAGGAGGGCACTCTGTTTAGAAAGCCATGGGCTGCCCATGCTGGGCTTGTCCGGGGTGGTCCCCTCCTCGGGCTGCGCCCTGCACCCATTATCCCCCTGACAGCAGAAGCAGGAGGAACAGTTTTGTCAGATGGTGGACCAGTGTTTTTCCGCTGTTCCCATCTGATTTGGACTCAAAAAGGACCGCAAGCAAACAAGTCAATTTTCCGGGTGGATGGGCTCCAGGGCATGAGAGCAGTTTGGGAAGCCATCACTTGTCCTCAGCCCAATCTTCCCCCCCGAGGGGCACCTTGCTCCAAATTTCCTTCTGGGTTTGGGACACCCAAGTTTGTCTCTTTATTGGATTCTCTCTGCAAGGTGGATCTGAACTGGTTCTGCTGCGATGCCGTAGGAAGGGCCCTGGTGAGACATTCGGCTTCACCTCCGGCTTCAGCGCACCTCCTTGGGGAGGGCGGGCAGTGACATACCTGCTTGACGTTGGGGCTTATCCAGGCCTTGGGGAATGGGAGGTGGTCTCCTGGCACAAACGGGTGGAGACCGCTGCTTGAACCCACCTGCTCCTACGGCAGATCGTAAAGGATCCACCGTTTATGTGGTACCTGACAGGGATTCATCTTCTCCAAGCATTAGTCAGGCGCACGTCCAGCACGTGGGAGCTGAAATGAGTTAACAGGAGGGGAAGAAGCGCAAAAAAAAAAGAGAAAAAACTGGAGGAAAATTAAAGTCCTTGAGGGTTGCTAACCTGGCGCCTCTGGAAGCCGAGCTGAGCTGCCATCCGCACGCAGCTCTCTTCCAGCTACGTGGGCGAGGGAGAGAGCAAGAGGAGCTGGAAGTACAGAGGCTGCCAGACGAGGAAACAAGCTGCAGGGGAAGAGAACCAGAGGGAGACGCTCTCAGATCACGAGCACCTTTGAAGTGTGCGAAGGAGAGGAAATTGCTCCTCACCCCCCCATGGGACAGCAGGCTGGCACGCCGTGACTTTTAAATTTGATTTTAGCGAGGTGGAGGTGAAGGAGGGAGGGAGGGGGAGGTGGGGAGACTGACGTGTCTCCTGCCGTGAAAGAGGGATCTCAAATTCTCCGGCGTAGACTCGCTTTTCCTTTGAAAGTCGTCCCCGGGAGTTGGTCTGATGAAAGATGAAGATCTCCCGCTGGGAGACGGTTCGCTGCCCATCTGTGCGAGACTCGCCTTGGCAGCGCCAGTGCCGTGGGCTTAGGGCATCCGCCCCGCTGCACGCCGGCCAACCTGTCCCCTGGCTGGGACATCGGCTCAGCCCCAGCCCGTCCAGGACCCCCGGGCAGGAGCGGGATGCCGGAGCGCAGGGCAGGTCTACGAGGTGCCTGGTCCTGAGGGCCACACTCGGCCGACGGAGCCAGGCAGCAGATGGGGGAGTTTGGTGGCCGAGGGGCAGGGGGCACAGCTCCAGCTGGGTGGTAGCACCTCGCTGCGTTGCCACTGCTGCCAGTGGCACTGGCAGGTGCTGGGGACGGAGCGGGAGGGTGATGCTGCCCACACCGGGCGGTGCTGAGCCACCTGCGAGGTGGTACCCGATGCCCACGGGGAGCCGCCATGCCGCCGCGGGGACCAGGGGCTCCACCTAGGCAGGTGTACCCCAACCCTTCCCTCTGCCCGGGCACCGACAGGAGACCGGCGGCTCTGGCTTGACCATTTGTGCAGCATTTTTACAGCCACCCGGGACATTTGGCTTTGACGAGCGCGATGCCTCGAAGCACTGGGAAGCGTTTGGGCATCACTCGGGCTCTGGCTGATGGTTCCTTCTCCGGCGGGGTGCAGCAGGAGGCCGGGCTGGACGGGAGAGACGATCCTCTCCCACCTCGGCTCTCGTTGCCGTGCTCGTTTGCAGGGGCTGTAGTACACCAGATGATGCTTCCTCCGTGTTTCCAGGCTGGTACAATTGCAGTAGGCATCCTGATTTTTTTTTTTCCTCTTGCTCCTCCAGCATGCCCTCCCCCTGCCAGAGGACCCTGATGCCCTTGGGGGTGCCCCTGCAGGGCTCTGCTCCCCTCCGGGACCACCCCGTGTGCATTGATTTCCCCATGCAAGGTCAGGCAGGGTGTCCGCTGGGTTTGATTTCAAGGAACAAATCTCCTCCCGTCCTTGGGGTAGGACTCTGGTACTGGGGCCAGCTCATTTCCAGGCTGGCTTCCAGCAGGGAAGGGTTGGAAGCCACATGGCAGCTGCTCATATGATGGGGCTGGGGCTGCCAGCAATTTTCTGCTGTGACCAAAATGATCTTTAATAAACGCATCAGGGATTTCTCGCTCTTTGCTTGCAACACCCCCCCCCCCCCGCCCCAACCTTCTCTCCATGTCCTTGGAGTTTGGATAAATCGTGGCACGCTCGAGCGGTGGGGCTGGCCTGGCAGGCAGAGGAGCGTCACCAGCTGGGGGGCACCTTGGGGAGCTGGTGCCACACTTCCACTGGCCCGATGCGTTTGGAGGGATGCGGTTCTTTTCGCTCTCTTTGCCCCTGGGGAGGGCTTCCCACGGCCACGACAGACCTGATGAGGCTGTGCAGACAGACAGACGGACAAAAGGGAGCCATGGCAGGGCCTCAGCACAGCCTGGGGGCTCGCCTGCCTGCGTTTTCACCCAGAAAATTGCTCATCTCTTCTCAAAAATCCCCCTTTCCTCCCTGTTTCTGGGAGGGCTCTTGGGATATCTGTTCCCCCTCTTGCTTTTCTTTCTCCGACGACGCGAAGCCTGGCATGTCGGGCCTGGCCGAGGAGCCCTGGAGCTGGGTCGATGGCCCCGGGACGAGCCAGTGAATCCCTTGTCTGTGCCAGGGATGTGCCAGGCTGGCTGTGCCAGTACTCCCTGCAGGAAAGAAAATAATCCCCAGCCTTCTGGGATATTGAGGGAATCTCCCAAAGGGGAACTTTGCAATGTCGCTACCGCAGTTTTCTTGCAGAAAATGCAGTTTTATTGAATGGGAAAAATTCCTAGGAGCTATTAATACCGCCCCCCCGCCCCTTATTGCAAAAGTGTCGTAATGGGTCTTTTCATATCATTTCATTTTGATGGTCAAAATGTTTTGTTAAGACGTTATCACTTTAATTTCATATGGACTTTTCTACTGTCTCACTTATATATAGGCTTTGTATTATGTGTCGCGTTACTTTGACCAAACATTATCCGAGTGGAACATTGTTACTTATTGAAATGAAATTCCCTTTTGGAATTTCCTACAGGACATAAAATTCCTTCCAGTGATGCTAAACTGAGAGACGTGCTTCATTTTGGGGTACAGTACCACTTTTCTAGACATTTTTTTGGTAACAACAGGTCGTTCACTCTGAACCCTACAGAAGGCTGTTTAGCGCCGAGTATTATATTTCATAAGCTTCCTGCCTCTGAGCCTGTTTTGTCACCCAGGGTCCCTCCCAGCACCACAGAAGCTGTTGCTTCAAGCTGAGCTTAATTACTTTGATAAATTAGATAATAAGGGGCCGAGAGAGGGAGGTGCTTAGGCAACAGCGAGGGATGCTAATGGAGGGGAGGTGCTAAGCTGGAGGTGGTGGGGAGATGGTCGCTCCCTGTGGTGGCAGGTTGCTGGGAGCTTTCTTGGCCAAGGGAGTCTTCACCCTGAGCTGCTGCTTCATCCTGGGCTGCTGCTGTAAGTTACCTCTGAATAATCCCCTGGGGATGGAGCTGCTCCGTCTCTCCGGCTCGCCCTGCGCCTCTGATGTCCCCGAGGGACGCACCAAGCACGGAAACCCTCTCCGTCCCCTGGGGCTGGTGGCCTGGCTGATGTTATTGGTGCTCCTTTGGTGCTATTTATCCCCCTCCTCTCCTCTTTGTGTTGCTATTTCACTTCTCCCGCTCCCCTCTGCCCTGCCAGCCCACGGTGCAGGCAATTCCCTGGGCAGAGCTGCAGGCAGCTGCCGGTGGTGAGAGCTGTCCTGCGTGACACCCCCCCCAGGTTGGTTCTTCTTGTTTGGGGGATTATTTATGACCCCCAGCCCCAAAATGGGATCTCCCCTTGGTGAGCAGCTCCCCAGAGAGACCCTTGCTTCCTGGCACGTGGTCCCATCCCTCCCCAGCCAGACTTTGGCAAGACTCAGCTCTTTCTTTTTTATTTTATTTTATTTTAATTTAATTTTTTGCATCTCTGCAGAGCTGTGGGATGGAACACAGCCTTTGAAGGAGGGCAAACAGCCCGTGATCCTCCACTGGGGGTTGGGGTCTGCTGCCCCGCTCCCCACCCAGGGGTTTGGGGGTCCTTGGGTACCCCCGTGCCTCGCAGCTGGCTGGTGAGCTGCATCCCTGGGATGGAAACACCCAGGAGCAGAGCGGTTTGTGCTTATTGAAGTCTATTATTTTGGTATTTCCATTTTCAAAAAAAGGAAAAAACTTTTTCTTTTTTTTTTTTTCTTTTTCTCTTTCCCGAACACTTTGAAAGGAAACATCAACTTCTCGCAGCAAACCCATTTTGGCATCCAAAAAATTCACGGAATTTGGAAGAACTGGAAGTAGTTTGATCTCTGGACTGTCTGAAACAACAGGGGGAAAAAAATCAGTCCAAGCAAAAAGCAGTTTCTCTCCCTACATCCCCACCCTGATTTGCACCCCTGGCTGAGAGCAAATACTTCCTACAAAAAAAGGCTCCTGATTTTTTTCCAAACATGCACACAAGGCAGTTTTTAGCCTGACATTAATTGGGCTTGGGATCCTGCAGGGGTGAAACGGTCCGTTTAAGTGGACTAAAGACAGGTAGGTTGGCTTTCAGGGCTGCAGCAAAACAAATCCATCTCTTCCCTCAGTCTCCTAAAAGCCAGTTTTTATTAGAGCAGCTAAAGGGAGAAGGGAGGGGAAAAAAAAAAGAGATGACAAGCAGGTCAGCAAGAAGGGGAAGGAAGATGCGATGCGCAGCAAAGACGCCAGATTGCCTGCCTGGAGGTTGGGTTGCGGTTTCTTTTCCCTTTCTCTATCAAGGGTGCAAGATAAACAGAGACAGAAGGTTGGAAAGTGTCCCAGGAAGGTCTCTGCAGAAGCAGGCCAACCGTATTTAACGTGGCTAAACAGCAGGTGAAGAATTGCACCGGAATCTTGAGTCGAGGTGGTACAAAATTAAACCCTTTAAAGGTGCTGCAGCTGCCTCAGGTCCGTGATCTCCAGCCTGCCTGTCCCCAGCCTGCCTGCAGAGATTTCGGGGTGCTGGGAGCCGGCGATCGGGCCATGCGAGGGGCGGGAGGCACCTGGCTTTACCGTAAAGCCACCACCACATCTGGAAACGCCTTTTGCCAGGCGCTTTGGCCGTGTTTTCGCTTGGAGCCGCTTGGCTGGGAAATGGTGGTTTTCCTGGAGTGGAGAAAAAATAATCCCCAAAGAGGTTTTTTAACTAAGGTGGAGTTAAAGGGGGGGCGGGGGGTTGGGGGGACGACGGGCAGCGTTGGCTGAATGGGGGACCTCAGCACACTGAAGGTCTGCATCCAGGGTGTGTTCCCCCTTGGGCACCATCCTGCACCTCCCAGGCTCTCTGTCGTGGGGCAGGGCGCCCATGGGTGCTGGGGACGGGAGACCTCCACCTTGTGAAGGGCTTAGATTGATTTTGGTTTCGCCGTACCAGCGGTTGCACGGCCCAGCAGCCGGGCCCCAGGCTCCTGCGCATCGATGGGGTGCGGAGCAGGGAGGACAGCCAGAAAACGTGGCGTTTGGGGTTATTTTTTTTCATGTGGGTGACTTGGTCACCCTGCTGCGGGATAGAAACCTCCGGAAAATGTATCTGCTCGTCACGTGGTTTTACTCCACCAAAGGCCCGAACCTGCTGCCCTGTGTCGGAAACCTGGGTGGAATGGGGAATTTGGGACAGCTTCTGCAGGACACAAGGAGCGGGGGAGGAAAAAAGTACAGGACCTTAATTTGAACCGTTCTGGAGATTTATTTTTTTTCCTTGACGTGTTTTGTATTATTGAAGTGGCTAAGCTTACCAAGACGTTTATTTTTAATCATTCCCGTGAGATCCTTTTGAGAAAATGCCACTAAAATATAAATATACGTATTATTTTTATACATTTGTATTGTACGTGTTTTATTTCTACATCTTTTATATGGTTTTATTTATATTTATATTTTATATTTATATATTTTATGTATATGCCCATACTGGTTGCCTTTCCAGTAGCCCCAGTGATGCCCCCTGTACCCCTGGCACAGAAAGCAAGTCATCCTGAAAAGACTAACCCCAAGAAACCGCATTTTTCTTAGGATCTTGTGTCTCAGCATCCCATGCCCAGGCACCGGTGCCTTTTTTTATCTTCCCCACCTCGCCTACAGCAGGTCCTGGTCCTTGGGACCGTGTGTTTGCTAAATCACTTCAGAGCCGGGCAGCGAGGAGGCGAAGGGCGGACATGAAAGTTTAATGGCTCCGTGTCTCTACAGGTTGAAAATCAGGCTGTTCCCGGTGTTGTGGGGGTTTTTTTTTGTTTTTTTTTTTTTTAATTTTATTTTTCCACCTTGCTCGCTGCGGATTTTAGCATGTTAAATGTTTAAAGAGCTGCTCCCCACGCCAGGAGCTGCAGCAGGGACCCTCGATCTGACGCTTGGGGAGGATGGAGAAATA
>JAVKLA010000040.1:20362837-20413319 GCA_034782735.1 Sagittarius serpentarius
GATTGGATATTGGGAAGAATTCCTTTACGGAAAGGGTCATTAGGCCTTGGAAGGGGTTGCCCAGGGCAGTGGTGGAGTCCCCATCCCTGGGTGTTTTTAAAAGTCGTGTAGATGTAGCGCTTGGGGACGTGGTTTAGTGGGGGACTTGTCAGTGCCAGGTTAATGATTGGACTCAATGATCTTACAGGTCTTTTCCAATCTAGGCAATTCCATGATTCTATGATTCTATACATGCAAGTTTTCAATGTGGTGTGGCCGCAAAACCATCACAATCACTCCAGTGTAACTTGGAGCAGGACAGGAACCCTCTCCCTCAATGCAGCTCTGGTTTCATGACGCAAAGCCTCTGGTTTCCATTGCTGCACAACGTACCCCCTGAGAGACATTAACTGAGTGTAAGAGCAACAAAGAACAAGAATAAAGAGAAAAGCAACAGAAATTAAGACCATGTTGCTGGATAAACAGAAGATTGATATAGCTTAAGTTGTGTGGTTTGAATGAAGTTCTCCTAGGGAGAGGGGATAACGGGCTATGGGTGTCACTTGAGTGTTACCACGAGGGTTATCTCATTGGTGCCTTACGGCAGAAACAGGAGCAATGAGATTAAATGAAAGAAGCGTATAATAAAATACGGGGAAGAAAATCATTGTAGCAACGACAGTTAACGTTTGCCATCTAATTTCTTTTATGTTAAAAAATTTGAGTGCCTTTTGAGTTTGGGTTCATGTAACGTGACTCACCTGTGAGTATTTTTGTTTCAGTTGTGATACAGGCGCATTATTCTAGGGCAGGAGGCATTGCTCTGTAGGGGATAGAGCTGCATACTTTGGAATTGTGAACTGGAGAGTTTCACCTCCTGGAACTTTATCAAGAATCAAATCAAATTAGTTTGTGAGCCACTGATGTGATACAAGATTAGCCAAAAAGCCACTGTCTTTACAAACTCCCATCGCCTTTCCTGACAGCTCTTCAGCTCTTCAGTTTTTATTTATAATCTGCATGAAGGAGCAGGAAAAGCCAAGGTCTTGCTTGGGAATGCTAGTGGAAATGGAAGTGCATGCCTTTGCTTAAGCTATATTGTCTTTTCTTTAAAATCTGGAAACTTGCTATGAACAGCCTTATTCATTATGAAATCAGCTCTTTTATTCACTAAATAAAATTAAAACCCCTTGAGAATTGCTTTTACCTTCTAAATCTAATAGCATGGGCAGACACAGAAATTACTGGGAACCAAAGGTCTTTGGGAAATCCCCTGCTAATCACGTCAGGTCAGGGGACAAAAGCAATCTTTGAGTCTCCGTTAGGATGACTCAGTGAGAGGCTGGCATTGCTGGGAAGGCGCCCCAGAGCGCAGCACAGGGCGAAGGCTCTCCAAACTCAGGTTATGGAAAGCAATGTGCTTCTCTTGGTGGTTGGACTCTCAAGTCAGGTTACAGCTGGATGTTCAAAGTCAAGGATGATAGCAGAGTGGAAGTAAAAGTTCAACAGCTGCCAAGCATCGCAGGTGAATGAATCCACCCACAAAATTGATTTAAGCACCGAAGTGTTAAAAGACGGTGGAGCTAAAGATGTCAGCTAGACTTTAGAAGAATATTGGTGTTAGGCTTCAAAATGACAAATTCAGGAGAGTAAGTTTAAACTAGTCTATAAAACTGATTGTACCTCCCTATGTGTGCCTATACCTAGGTGCTTTTACAGTTCTAACTCCAGTTATAGCGAGCAGTGTACTAAAGCTGTGCCATAACTTTTGATAAACTAGTTATATGCTCACATTATCTGCTGTGGGAGCTCTGAAGCCTCCCCAATGTTAACAGTGATGGTATGTTATTTCCAAGTAGTGAAAGGGCTGTTTACTCCTCTTTTTAAAATTATTAATGACATTTGGAAAAAAAGAAAAAAAAAATTGAACCTCTTACCACCTCTATTCATAATGCTCATTCTGCCTTATCTTCTGTTCTGACATCGTAACTTATTTAGAGTGATATTTCAAAAACTTGAATAGGGTATTTCTCAAAGGTCATTCTGCCCCTCTCATCATCCAGGCTTTTCCTGCCCTGCTTTTCCCTGTACCTTTTGTTGACCTTCTGCTAGAGGCTTAGCGAAGCAAAACTGAAGTTCTCACCATTCCCTGAGCAATGGTGTTATCAGAAGTGGCAGATGAGGTGTTGCTTTGCACAAGAAATTAGTGATAAGAACTGATTAATGCTTACCCAGCAGATACTGAATCTGATTCAGATTTCAGACCAATTTTACAATGATGTTACTCGAGTGAGATTGATGGAGCTGCTTCTGATTTACCCTGAGGTACATCCCTTTAATAGAAATGAACTGACTAATAGAAATATGATCAGAATAAAAAACAGACAATGTGATTTATCAGCTACTTTTTTCATAGGCACTGTTTTTGAAATTTCTCATTTGTTGTTCCATCTTGTCTAGAATTTCATTTGTGGCCCTCTTCTTGAGTGGTCTCTGTATTGACCTAGGGATTTTGCTCCTTGGTACATTAATCAGACTACATTTCCCACACCCTATTTTAGTAGCATTCCTTTCATCTGAACAACTTCTCTTGCTTTGCAAAAAAAGGCCTCATTCTACAAAGTTTTCAGCAAAAGCATTAATAGATGTTGCAACTTTCAGCACTTATTCTTTATGTCCAATTTTGTTACACAAGTCTTTTCATTACAACCTAATGAATGACCTAGTGATAACTGAAGAATCCCCAAGGAAATTCAGAAACAGCTCGACAGATATTTTGGGAAGCTTACATGATACTGAGCACATCATCTTCAGAGCTAGTTTAATGCCAGTGTGTGGACATGATGCAGTGCCTACTAGCTGAATTTCCATTGTATTTTTGAGTGGGATAGTGATGGAAGATGAGTTTTTTGTTCCCAGTGTCAATGAAAAGATTGACAGGAACTTAAGGAAATGAGATGGAAAGGGTACAGAAGATGCTGTATTGGCTTAGTGCCAGGATGAGAGAGAATACGACACCAGACTGTGTCATGATGGAAGAGAAGCTCCTAGCTTAAATGTAAAGAATTATTATTGAAATTATTATTGAAAAGAGAACTGGTGCTTGACTCTAAAATTAAAAGCAGGGTTGACAAAATGACCAAAAACATTCTGAAAATTTTAATTGAAGAAGTGGGATAAATTTTTTCAAAGAGAAATTTCTCCGCTTTTGCCTGTCACTGAGTAACACTGCTAAGAGCCCAAACGAGCCACACAGTTTTGCTAAGGCAAAGGGTGTTGTCAATCAGGCTGGCCTTCTGGTCTTTGTCTGTAATTTAATGCAATATTTCCTATAGGAAATTCACATGTTGTCTTTGAGCTAAGGTATCTCTTTAGAGAAATTATCCACTTCTATTAAATAAGGATATTAAAAATAAAATCTTCTTGACCAAACTATAGGACTTAGATGCTTTAAACACACTTTTAGTTCTCTTCTGACAAAATTTTCACACCTCCTAGAAGCATTTCTTTATAATCTTAATTTTTATTTGGCAAAATTTTCCCTCTGATTTCAATGCAACTGCACACTTCAATACATTAAACACACGAACACATTTTTGCACAGACTATGAGCTGTTGTCCCTGTCTCACAAAGAGATTTTGGACCCGAGACCAGAGACAGATTTCCTGAAAGCAGGAGAGTTAGATCGGTATGAAATTGGTACAAGCTAAAGTACGTCCCCTATGTTCAGAGGACAGACAAATTGAAGAAGTGACCTTTCAGGGGTATATGTTCATTTATTTCCCTATGTAGATAAACCTTGATCTCATAATAATCAAGGAATGCCCAGACAGTGCTATGATTTTTTTTCCCTTCTCCTCCTGTTATATCGAAGGTTTGGATGCCAGGTAAAAAGCCCTGCCCTGTCTTTTGACACAGGCTTTGCCAGGCACCTTCAGTCCCTGCTGTGACGGAGAAGGACATTTCTTTGCTGCCAGCCTGGTTACGCAGCAAGCTGTGTCAGGCACTGGGCGTATTCTCCCTGCAAGTGAGCACGAGTCTTTCACCCTAATACTCTTCCCTGTTTCTCAGTGACCTTTTAATTTGATTTCTAGGTTTTATTTAATTTTTGTCTCATACATTTCCTGCACAATAACTACCCCTCTAAAGCTGGGGGGCTTTTCTCAATCATATTGTTAACATTTGGCTCTTTCTACTGAGGTTTATTTCCTTCCTGGAGCTGACATTCAGGACGATACTGTTTGTTTCTACCAACTTGTGCCTTCATGAGCAAATCAAGGGCATTTAAACATGGCAGTCATGAAGAGGAAGAGATGTGAGTGTTATGAGCTACAAACTGGAGCCCACGGACCAGGGCAGTTTGGGCAACAGAATCCTTCGTGGAGCTCAGGGTCTGCAGAGAGAAGCATGCTGGAAAGGTTTGGCCAGGGGGCAATGAAGATGTGCAGACAGACTCAGGTGGAGGAAATAATATATCTGTGTGCTTTATTTCACTGACCACACACACCTGGTGCTCGGACTGATACTAAAGAGGCAGAACCACAAGAAGCTTTATTTCACTGACCACACACACCTGGTGCTCGGACTGATACTAAAGAGGCAGAACCACAAGAACACTATTGATGCCTCTCTGGACTGATGCATCTCGTGGGACTTCGGTGACCGGACATGTGGGCTGGAGTGCACTGGGGGTGTCAATGGCTATACTGTAGAACCCAAACAGCGTCAGGCTCCTTTTATCATCCAATGTCTGATAATATAGAGAACTAAAACAATCCAGAAGAGTCACACTCCAGAAATTCCTACTTTTCTCCCCTGCGTGGGAATTGTTTCTGCAGGTGGTTCAGATGCAGATCTCTGTATTGCAGACAGCTACTGGTGAGTATAATGACTCTTATCTTGATTATAGAAACCATAACAACTTTACTGAGCACAAGAGGTTTCTGATTTCCTTGGTGCGAATGCTGTTGATCCATAGACTGTTATGTGCAAGGTGCCTTACAGTTCTGCGGAACAGGAGAAAAATAGACTCTGTTTATCGTATTCTCCACTGACATACTACCTGCAAATACTCTTAATTGCAGATTTCATAGCAGTTATTTTAGGAACATTCGTGTTTCAAACCTCTGAAATCATAGAATCATAGAATAGCAGAATGGTTTGGGTTGGAAGGGACCTTTCAAGATCATCCAGTTCCAACACCCCTGCCGTGGGCAGGGACACCTTCCGCCAGACCAGGTTGCTCAAAGCCCCATCCAGCCTGGCCTTGAACACTTCCAATGCTGGGACATCCACAGCTTCTTTGGGCAATCTGTGCCAATGTCTCACAATCCTCACCGTAAAAAATTTCTTCCTTATATCCTATCTAAATCTACCTTCTTTCAGTTTAAAACTGTTGCCCCTTGTCCTGTCACTACAGGCATTGGTAAAAAGTCTCCCTTCATATATTGAAAGGCTGCAATAAGGTCTCCTTGGAGCCTTCTCTTCTCCAGGCTAAACAACCCCAGCTGTCTCAGCCTTTCCTCACAGGAGAGGTGTTCCAGCCCTCTGACCATTTTCATGGCCCTCCTCTGGACCTGTTTTAACAGGTCAATGTCCTTCTTGTATTGTAAAGACAATAACTTGTTTTTTTTAAAAAAAATCGGTCATGCATTTTGCTATATTTGATTTTCTTTTTCATTAGCCACAACATTCCCCAGTAGCTGAAAAATGCTAATTTGCAACTAGAAATAAGATTCAGGAAAAAGATATATCTAATTTTGAAGAGTACTTCCAGAGCCCCACTACACCACTCTGAAACTACAAAGGGTTTTGAACTTCAGGGACAAAGCAGGACTCAGAGGAACTGATGACCTTAGGATAAGCGCAAATAAAGCCCTCTGTGTCGTTAATGTTGTGGGTTTGGTGGTTCCTTTTACTTAAGAACTTTAAAAGACATCCTGAAAGCTGCCACTGGTAACCTGTTGGCCTTCTCCTCCTCCTAACAATGTTCACAACATTAATCGAGCCATTTCAATTCTCACTTTGCATGAGGCTGCTCGGCTCACACTGCTCTGGGTCTGCAGGCCTTTCAAGACTCTGGTGTGAAGAACATTTTCCAAAAATAAAGCAAAAACCAGAACCAATCAACACTTCAAAATGTGTCTTAGCAGAATTACGTCAGGGAGAAGGAGGAAACTGTTTTCCAGATAGACCATGGTCAAAAAAGCCCTACAGCTACAGAGATGATTTCCCCAAACCAGAGTAGCCCTTGGGAATTTAACTTTAAGCCATTCCCTTCTTTTTTGGAGCTGTTTCAGGAAGGTGGATTTAAGCCCAGTTCCCAAAGGATCATTAGAAACAACCTCCACCGCAATGCTGCAAGTGATGGGTCAGCAGTTGACCCCTGCCCGGTCCAAAGCAGGGAAACACTGGGGGCACTGGGCTGACACTGACTATGGTGTCTCACGACTCTGTTTGGGCAGAGTTTGCTTCTCTGCGCTGTCAGTTTTAAGTCTTCATTGTGATTTTGGGACTTGAGCCCTTAAGTCAAATCCACATTCACGTCTAGCATTGAGGCTTTTGAACTGCATTATGTTTGTCTAAAGAAGCTTGCCGTGAATGAAGTGGGTTGTTTCACTTCTTTATGTCTCTCGTATCCCAGCCAACAAGCTAGTTTATAAAATATTCATAGCGTAAATGATGAGCCAGAAAATCAGCTTACGTTGGCATTTTCACACCCCAGCCTACAAGTGCCAGGAGGATTTCTGGGTTCATAAACGTTGGGTCCGGGAGGGACCACCAGGATGGGAGGCCCTGATCAGCAGCCGGTGGAGAAATTGCTGCAGTGACTGCTATGGGCTGCTCCGCCGTGCATCTGGAGAGTTTTCTGGGCTTGGTTTGGAGGCTGTGAAGGTTTGGTTACATCTCTTCCTGAGCTATTCCAAAACCCTCACTAAAAAAAAAAAGATGACGACGACTTAAAAAAAAGAATAGAATAACTAGTACCTTTTCTACCAGTGCAGCTCTGCTGGCTTTTATTTATACTCATTGGATTCAGAGTCCTGAATTAAAGAGCTGCTCAGGAAGAGGAATGTTTTTGCCCTTTCATGCATCCTTTATACACTGCACTCAAGCTAACTCCTAACTTTCTTTTTTTTAAGCAACTGAATGCATTTAGTGTCTCTCTGTAAAGAACCCTCTGATAGCAGCTCTGTGCAGACGTTTCAATTTATCAATCTCCTTTCAGAGCACAGATGCCAAAACTGGACCCACTATTACAGTAATGGTCTCAGTAATGCTATATACAGAGTGAATATTGTTTCCCGCATTCCTGTTCCCCTAGTCATGTGCATGAAGACCATGTTGCCCCTTCTTCTTTCTCCTTTCCTTGCACGGCGTATTTGGTTTTATACAAGCAGTGTTTCCTATGGCCATTGAAGAGAGCACTTGGAGTGAGAAGGAGGGACTATCCCATGCAGCTATAGACTTTCCCTTTAGCTATCTGGTGTCTGCATTTCACTGCTTTAAAACATTGTTTGATACTGGACAGCTTTTCCAGGAAATCCAGATCACTTTCTTTTAGTGGTCTCTTCTCATCACTGTCTCATGTTGAGAAGGCAGTTGTAGTTCTCTAAAATGGGATGGTTTCCTCTATTCAGCCCAATCTTCTTCATAGGAAGGGAAAAAGCCAGTGTAGTTATCTAGAAGCTTTTATCTTAAAATATGGTCATTAGGATTTGCCGTGCTACTAGAAACATATTTGAATGGTCACGTTTCTTTTTTAAAATAATGATTATTCCTGCATCTCTTACAGGCATCTCCTGCACAGCTTCCAGGTCTGGCTTCCACATCTTTCAAAATATTCATTATTTTTGCCCTTTTCAGCATTGCCTCATAAAAATAAATTATCGGAATTAAAATTGGGAAGGTGATGGTTTAATTTCTCAAAAGTGAAATAATCACTCAGGCTTATGGAAATTGGGTTGTCCAAAAGAAAATGGGGAATATAAAATGCAAATGTCAGGTGGCTGGAAGGAGGTCATGGTGCCCGCAGGTGCAGCATAGCCCTGGGAGCTTTCTCCCCACAGCACAGCGCCCGCTAAGCCTAAACCCAGCACTGGTGATGGGTATCACATCTCCATCTTGACATGCTGCTGAACCACATACCTCAAAAATAGGACTTCAAAAGCCATGGCAAAGAAAATCCTCCACCTCCGGGTGGATCCTCAGGGTGCCCCTGGGATTTCAGGTGGCTTTTGCACCGCAGGGGCAGATCCTCCCAGGGTAAAAATCAGCGTGGCTCCTGTGGGGTCAGTGCAGCTCAACAGGTTTGCACCCGCAGAGTATGTGGCTGTTCGCAAAGGACATTCACATCCTTATCTTGTTTTGCCTGTTCCTGAATTGAATTGACTTGATTATTCATGAAACGAAAGCCATCAGTAATGGATGAGATTCATGCACCGCACATTTTGCCGCCTAATAATAATGGCTTAAAAAATTAAAATTGACTTAGCCTGTGAAGGACGTTGTGTTGTCGCTGGGATGCTTTTCCTTGCAAAATTCCCGCTTTGATTCTGAATGTGAAATTTCATATTAGATGGAAACATATGAGATGCTCACAGCAGACTCTTTGTCATCCTTGTCAGGAGCGGAGGGCTGAACTCTGGGTTCTCAGAGCTCAGGGCCGTTTGAAATGTGCAGCGCCTTTTCTTCACCAAGTCGTTCAATATTCAAAACTAAGTTTGACAAAAATGTGCCAAGAAATATTATGTCAAGGTGTTTTCAAGGGAAAAAAGAAAGGGGAAAAATCCAGATTTTGAAATAGCTGGTTACTAGAATATAAAATACTGCATCATTAAGAGAAGAGCACAGCGTATCTCCCCTGCTTTCTTTTAGGTCCCAATTCATCAGACAATTCCTCTTGAGTAAAGCACGTGCCAAACTTTATGCATGTGCTTACGTGCCTGGCTGAATACAGATGGGCTTAATCATGTGTTTGTACGCTTTGCTCAGCAGGTTTCTTAATTAGAGAAGTTGTTTAAAAAAAAGTCCTACAGTGATGGCTTTTCCATTCTTTCTTTAGAAACCAATGTCTTTAAAACTAGTTATGTGCAATTGCATCTCAGCATGTTACAAAATATTAATTAAAGCCACACTCATGCAAACAACCCCTCTTTACCAATGAGCCCAAGGGGAAAGAAATTCAGGCACCAGCAAACCACTTGTTTATCTGAGCACAAGTTCTTTTGTAAAACAGCAGCTTAGATTTGATTCAGTTACTGAAAAAATTTCTACTGGCTTTGCCAAGCCTGTATAGATACATAGGCAGGGCCCTTGTTATAGCAGCCAGGAGGTAAAGAAAGGAAGATAGGATCCATTTTAATAATCTATTGAGCTTTTTTCAGATGAAATTTTGGAGACAAGAAATGGCTGATCCCATGCACATACGTGGGACAATGTTTGCTATGCAGGGAGGGAGAAGAGAGAAGCATAAGTAGGGTCTGGACTACCTTGTGGACAAGGCTGAAGTAGGCACTGCTGCTCCTGCCAAGCAGTAGAGGAGCGCAGATCGAGTTTCCATTCACGCCGAGGCCTTTTTTGTGGCCACAGCAGCTCTGGGTGAGCCACTTCTCCATGCAGGTGGTGAGGCTGCAGCCCTGCCCTCAGCAAGGAGATGGAGCATTTTGAGAACCCCCTGCATTAGGAGCAAGGACAGCTGGAGCAAAAAGTCTCATTCAGATCTCAACCTAGATGACAGGAATTGTTTTGCCAGTTAAATACAGGGACAGCACTGGTTTATTTTCTTTCAGTCATCATGAATTAACACTACTAACCCACGTACGCCTGGTCTGTATTGACCACATTGAGCTTCAGTCTCCAAAAAGTCTGAATTTCTTGACTGCTCAGTACCTTGGTTCCTGCTGTCTACATGGTAGGAACTCTGGGACGCTAGAGGATTCAGTCAGCAAAAGGGAGTACACAGTAAACTACGGCAAAACACATTCTTTTTTTAGGGAATTCTGATATACATTTGGGTTTCTCGAGTGACGTGTGGAATTCACTGGTGCAAAGGTAAGAAAGAGAGAAGAGTATCTTGGAGGTTGGCAAAAACAAATAAGCAGAAGGCACACAGGAATATCTGCATTTACCCTTGCTAGGGCAGTCAAAACATTTTTAGTTTTATCCAAAGGAGTGTTTTGGACACTACCAAAACATTTTGCTATTATTGACACGTTTTAGCTTTATCAAAATTAGGGAGCTGAAATGATTCATTTCAACTCCTTTCTTTAGCAAATGGTGTCAGAACTGACACGTTCCCACCACACATTTTGATCTTTACCGAACAGTAGTTTAGCTACAAAAGCTCTCAGGGGAAAACAAGTGGTCCAGCTTTCCCTGAAACGCAAACTCCTGGGTTTCCCCCCCCCCCCGCATGCCCACCTCCTGGGGTGTTTCTGCCAAACCCACTGCAAGGGTTAAGGATCTGGAAGCACAGGGATGTTGGCTGGATGTCCCGTACATACCGCAGGGCACCGTCCAGGTGTACTCCACCTCCTTCTGCCTCCAAAACAGTACAGCTGCATGAAAGCAGTGAGTTGCTTGTGTTAATACCATAGTTGTTCTCCTCATCCAGGCTAACCTACGTAGTGATAACACACCGGCCTTGCTCTCGGCACCAGCCCTCTGTGGCACCAGCAAGAGCCGCAAAGCGTGCACCAGCGTAGTCTCTGGCCTCAAGACTTCAGCATTCGCAGGCTCTGTCCCAGCAGGTTTCAGTGCTGGAGGTGATGCAGATTACCCCGATGATGATATGGACAATCCCCAAAGGACACTTGTTTCCCTGAAGGGCATGGCCATCCTGATGGCTGGTCTAGATCTGGCAACTGATTTAATGCCTCTGACCACCAGATTTTGCTCACTCCTCGATGGCTTCTTGCAGTAATAGATGGACTTGCAGTGGTGCCTTTATTCTAAAGGAGCCCTCGGCTAAGCAGGGTGAGGGGCCATGGGACAATGCAGGGTCCCTATGCAGGCACCCACATCTGTGTCCCTGTCACAGGAGCGTTAGGACTGCCCATGGGCATGTGCAGGTGTTTGCGTTGCTCTGAGTGTGCAATCACACCCCAGACAGCCCTGGGGTGCCACAGCTGCTGCTTTTTTCATTGCAGAAACTCCCAGGTTTCTTCTCAAAGGAAGCTCTTCAACAGGTGAGCAATATTTTGAGGAGCAAGGTGAATTTCCTCCTCAAGGGGGAACCATTAAGCTGTTTCAGAAAGCAAACCCCAAGGCGGGATCAGCTATGCTCATCGCTGTCCTGGAGGCTGCTGGGGGCATGTTTCCCCCCAAAAAACAGTGCTAAGAATTTATGGAAGTTAAAAAAACCCGGTTGCAACACACCCTGCTCCAAGGATGTAAGTGTGAGGGATGTTCGCTGCTTTGCTCCATGCTCCCTCCACCACCACAGCTTGCAAAGGATCCTCTCCTCCTGGACGTGAGCAGCACCCACATAACTCCTGTGCCACAGCAACGTGAATACAAAAGATGTACGAAAGATGAGTGGGGTCTTGAAACACAACCTGTTTGTCACATTTCCATTACTACCCCTTATTTTTGCTGACTTCCTTGGCATCTGGAGGCAGCAAGACGTAATTATTTCCATTCTTCGTGAGTGGCACCAGTGGGGAGAGGGGAAGGTATATGTAGCAGAAGATAATAAGGCTTCTCCTTTGTTCCCCCAAAATAGCAAAGGTCTAACATGATCGAGTCAAAAACCCTGCGCAATTTCTCTGATGTCAGACAGAGAAAGCCATCATCTGATGAATCTCTTTGCATGCCTGACCTGAATTCCATGTGAAAACGCTGGCTGTGCTTTCTTTTGAAGCTGTTCCCTGTAAAACAAGGAAAGAAACAAATTCGTTCACCAATTTGCCTTCTCTTTTAAAAGTATGGATTAAAAAGGTGCCTCCAGACATTGAGAATGTCCATCGTATGTGTGCGAAAAACAAATGCACATCCCTCAGGACAAAAAAAAAACCCACTAAAAAAACCCTCTCTTTTGCGTCACTTAGGCTATCCTAAGTGACACAGTATTATCAGGCATATGCAGGTCTTTAAAAAACTTCTGCAGAACTGAGGTGGAAGTTAAGAATATTTTATTACTATTTTTTAGCCAGCTGTTTCCCAGCCTCCGTCTGACCCTGAACTGGTAAGAAGATTATCAGTGGAGCCTAGGACGGGTTAGGGAAGAAGAGCCTGTTGACATTATGTTCAATTTGATAACCTTGAAATGAGGTTGAAACTAAAGCTATCCCAGACACTTTGTTTTAAAATAGGCAGGGTGCGTCCTGAAATCAAATGCAATGTTGTTGGTGAGAGGTGCAGGGAAATGTTCACCATGATTGTTTTTTTGGGGGGAGCGGCGGGGAGGAAACGGGGTTTTACGGCTGTGAGGAGTTCAGAGTTACAAAACCTTTCCTGCTCTTCAGTGAGATGACCAGTGGAGATGTTAAAGCCTTTTCAGGGTGTGGGACGTGCACCAAAGCAGGCAGCAGCTTGGTCTCCCTGTGACAAGAGCAAGTCAAGTCCAAGTTTTCAGTATGAATCAGGTCAAGCAGAAACTCGAAAATGCATTTCCCGTATATTGGCGAATGTGTCAGCTGCCAGGCTAATGCCTGTCCTCGCTTCACACCTGGAACTTGTCAAAACTCATATGTTCCTGGAAAAGGCTCTGGGTTTGGCAGATACTATCCACTGAAAAAGATGCTTTTGAAAACTCCCGTTGAGCCCTATTTATAATCCAAACCTGCTTGTGTGAAGGTTGAGCTCCACAGGTGATGCACGGATTCAAATGAAAAATCACCATGTTAGCATTTAGGGCTGTAATTTTTTATCTCTCACAAAGTGCTGCTTCTCCAGTTCTGCAGCTCATTTTTGTCAGGTTCAAAAAGGAAGAGAGCTTTATCATTTAGAAAAGGCCAGAAAAGTCTAGGCCTCTTTCTTCTTTGAATGTTAATAACCATATACTTTCCCCTCTACCAATTACAACACAACTGATGTCAATTAGTGCACGTCCATTGACTAAAATCTGTCTCATTATTTGCTGTTTTCAACAAAAAGCATAAGGACGTGCCAAAAGGCTCAGCAGCCGCCCGGCTTTTGCAGCAGCGTGTGTTGCAGAGCGAGTTAGCTCCCAGCACCCTGGGAGACAAGACTTGTGTCAGGAATTACATGAGTTATATTTTCCCCCTTTGGAAGAGCAAGGAGAGGGCATGGCCAGTGTATCATTACCGGCATTATGCGTCTAGAAAACGAGCCAGTTTTGGAGACCCAAAGTGCAGGTCCTAGGGAAACCCATGTCTGCCCCGCACCAGAGGTTCTGCCTTGGCCAAGGAGCAGAGCGACGCGGTGGGGAGCAGCAAGATGTGTGAGTGACTGTTCAGAGCTGTCCTTACCCACCAGAAATGGTGCTCCAGAGAGGGAGGTGAGCATGAGGGGGGAGGAGGAGGGGGAAGAGAATAGCTCTGCATGTCCTTCGGGTTGGAATATTTTAATTTTCGTTCGTTATTTTGCCAATAAAACTCATGTTAGAGTGAGAAGTTGACTCTGCTAAAGGCTTTGAGACTCAAACCAAGAACTCAGGGGCTCCACATTGCGAATGATCAAACCCAAACACAAATATTTTTTTGCTGTAAATTTTTAAGAAGAAATGTCATTTACATGCTTGTGCAGTTAACGCCAAGAACTTTTGGGGAGGTTTTTACAGTGACTTCAAATTAAACAGTGCCTGGGCCAAAGAAGATGGCATTCACAATCAGAGTTTGTCTGGTGTTGCACTGGTTGTCTTGGTACCTTTTTTTTTCCCCAGAGATCAGCGTGTAATTTTATGGCCAGGTATAAACAATCTATCAGGGAAAATCGGCAAGTTCAGAATTAGAAAGTTCTCTGTGACTACTTATTTCCACAGGGCTGTGAAAGGGCATGCTAAGATTGTGCTTCAACAAGAAAGAAACCAATACTGCTGGGCCAAACTTACTCTTCCATTAAAAAAAAGTCCAATAAAGTCCAACAGTGACCTTCCTCTACGTGTTTCTATAGTAATATCCAATCCCTTTTCTACAATAAACCCCATCTCCTGTTTTGAAATTAAAGATGACTTGCAGCTGCTGGGACAGCATAGTCAAAGATAGATGTTTGAGTCATCAAATGGGGGTGGGATTCCTTGGAAAGACTCAGTGGCTCATGAGTTGCTGGACAGCCTTGAAGACCCAGGTCTAAACTTCTTCATACCAAATGCATGGACAGTGTTGTGCAGAAAAGCTTGTTTCATGGAGGTCCTCGGAGTTCATGCTGCTGGGAGGTTAATCAACATGGCAATGAAGGAATTTGGGGAGCTGATGTTTGACCATTTTTTCCCATCGCTGCCTTGGTTATATGACGCAGATGTGGGGAGACTCATCTTCTTTTGTACCACTGAAGGAAATGTACATGTTTTAAAGCGCATGTTTGGGCAGACAATATTTGCAGGACCCAAGGTATTGTGCAAAACAAGGTCCCAATCACCACCAGCAATGTTGTCTGCCTGTTTTCAGGAGAACACTAATGCCTTGTGAGATAATATCATCTTTCCTCTTTTCAAGCTAATTTCACAAGAAGAATTACGAAAAGTCTTTTACTGCTGGGGGGAGAGATGCAGAGAGATTCAGTGAAACCAGTGGCCATAGAGTTCAGGGAAATGATGGAGTTACAACTCATGTGCAACCTTTATAATGTACAGCTTGGAAAGGCTTGACTTATTCTTGTATTGACCAGGAGCAGCATGATTCCCTTTCTCTTGGGGGCAAAGCCGGAAGGTCTGAATAGTAAATGACGCCGAACTGCCCTGCACGAGCAGATACCCTGTGGGGACTACAGCCAAGCTTTAGCATTTGTCTTCAGGTAGAGATATACCTTGCAACCTGCTCTCCAATGTTTATTTGTCCAAATGCCTTGTAGATGCTTCAGGTCACAACAGTGAGTCTTTTAGTGAAAAGTGTAGACAGGAAAGAAAGAGGAAGAAACACCAATTTGGTTTTCAGCTGGAATGTTATCCAGTCCCTCTTTAATTGTGAGCCCTTCTTTTGGGGCCTGATGCACAACAAACACCTCTGCCTCCATTTTTTTTCAGTAGGTTTTCAAAAACATGGGTACTACTTCAAAATTAAGGCAGTCACAGGCATGAGGTGTCTTGAGCATGGCAGATAAGAATCAGATTTGTTGCTTGTTTTATGTGTTGATTTGAGAGCTGATTTTTTTGGAAGGGTAGGGCAGGTTCAGAAATGGTTATTTCCTCTCCTTGAAGCTTCCTCAAAGCACAACAGAGCTGATGGGGCTGCGAGGTGCATCTTGTACACAGGGATAAGTAACAGACAAAAAGCTCCTTATGTTCAAAACAACAGAAACGCAGTTGTTTGCACACTGGAGCAAATTTATTCCTGCCCCATGCGTGCTGCATTCACATATTCCTTTCCCCCTTGGCCCTGCGGCTTTGCCAGGCTGGTGGCAGGCCCCCTCCCCGAGGAGTGAGGTCTCCCACGTCCCACCTTGCATGCTCTCAAACAGAAGTGGCAGCGAGCCTGACAGCCAAGAGATTAGTGCATGTGGGAGGTAAAAACCCTCGTGAAGAACACGCTTGGTATATTAAACACTATCCACTCCCTGTTTTGAATAAGAATTTGATTATTCTTAGCTGCGTTCGGAAGAGAAGAATGCTTCTAATCCTGTTTAACCCTCTTTGGTTTTTGAATTAGTTTCCTAAGCTTTTAGGATAATGAAAAGGCATTACTGTCATCTGGCACCATTTGTTTCCTACCACCTTGCAGCCCCCCAGCCTTGGTGGCCTGCGATACTGCTGAGCATCCCTTGCCATGCTGGAGACCCCGGGAACCTGCACGGTGGTAGGTGCTGCTTGCAGAGGATGAAGAGGCAATCACTTCCACAACCATCATGCACTTCAAGTGGTTATTTCCTTGAACTTTGTGACCCTTTGAGGCTCACAGTTAAATTCAATTATTTAAAAAAAAAAAAAGCCAAACAGAAAACCAACACTGGAGTCTGGAAGATTCCTCCTGCTCAATTTTTCCTAGGATTTGGCATTCATAGTTCTTCGGTCTTTGTGAGTTGCTCTCCTTTGTCTGTTCTGGTGGGAAAATACGTGTGTGTGTGTGCACGTGTATGCGTGTGTGTCTGACCGGGCAGGCTTCTCCGGGAGCTTTTAATGATGAAGTAACCTCGTCTTTCTCTCTTGACTGGGGACAACTTCTGTTCTTGGCTTGACAGCAGTCAGAGCTTCCCAACGTACGTGAGTGTCCCGGGAATGCTTTGCCAAAACACTGGGTTTCAAGCTGAGCTCTTGGTTATTTCTTTTTTGTTTGTAGGAAAGGTTAAGTGGCTCATCACTGGGATCTTCCATTACACTGTTTCCTTCTCCCTGAGACTGCCCAGTAGCGTTGTGCTTTCCCTCTCCCCCCAAGGAAAATTAAAAACCAGTTGAAATTGAACAGGCTGTGTGAGCTTTCTTCTAGCTGCCGTGGTCGAGTAAATAATTTACATTGTCAGCAGGAGACACCATTGTGCCCCCAATCAATACAGCTGACATAGACGAGCGTCCCTTCTTATTAAATGCTCCTCATCTGCTGAATTTGAGTCACAACTCTATTTCACAAATACACATCATATACATGGATACATTAACAGTCAATACCTTTCCCCTGTTGTTTGTTAGGTAGATTGGGAGACACCGGGGAGTTTTAAATTTTATTCCCAGCCAGGGAGGGATTTTAATGTCATTACTCACGCTGAGATCTTCTCCGCTCTACAAATAGGCCATTGATTTTAATGGGGCAACTTGTAGCGCGAGGCATTATTTAGTGTGATTAAGAGTATTATAATTTGATGACTTCTGTTCGTTACCATAATGGGATGTGCAGATAGCGACAGGAAAACTGGTCATTGGTTTCCCACTGAAATAAAGAAAGTGTGTGCAATATAGGAAGTGTAATCTGTTCTCAATCTCTGGGAGGTATAATTGAAACGAAGGGGAAGATGGTGAGGATGGCATTTGCCTGTATTGTATGGCTGTTTCTGACCACGGGTCAGCATTTGCACCTCCCAGAGTTCCAGAAATTTCTGATTTTTTTTCCATATTTCTGTCTCCCGTAGGAAGTTTAAAACAAAATGGACCCAGTTTGCTCATTCCCGGTTCAGCCATAGTCTCCAGGGCTTTGGAGCTCTTGGGGTACAATAAATGTCTCCCAGCTCTACAGGACTAAAGTGAGCAGGTCCCCAGGGCTCCCTCGGTAGGGACCTCTGGCGCAGCCGTGCCCATCGGCCGGAGGCCTTGAGGAGCCCTGCCACCCTGAAAGCCCCTTCCTACCACAGGCGCTGTGGAGCGGGGGGGAATTGGTGTCCCCTGTCCTGGATGGAGAGCAATCTCTTGCCCCGGGATGTCACGCGTCATGTGTTTGGGCTCTTCTTTAAGTCTCCCAAGCGCAGGGGACCGGCAGAGGCACTCAGACCTCCTCCTTCGCCCCCACCACCGTGGTGCCTCCAGCACATCTGGGGACATCAGGATACACATATTTGATTTTGGCAGGAGAGAAATCATTTTTTGGTCAGGCTTGTTTCATCCACAGCACCACCATTCCCTGTACCAAGGAAAGCCGGCAGCATGGGTGAGCGGGGAAAAGTACAAATACCATTTTCAATGGCAATTTTTGATGCAATTGCCCCAAATTGTGGGTCAAAACCCACAGAGAGGATTAGCATTGTGGCAGCAGGTGGGATATTTCATTAGAAGAAGCTTTTCTCCTGATAGGGAGAGTGGGCAAATCTATCTTTCTACAGAAATCTGAGAGATTTACACAGTAGCTCGACAAGTTCAATTCATTTGTCTATGTCAATCAACTGTTCAAAATACAAGAATTGAGGGTAATATCTATGGGCAACTTCATCTGTTTTTTCTCAAAGTGAGAATTATTTTGAAATGTTTCCCCGCTCCTCCTGCCTTTGATTGTCTTTGTACCTGCTAAGGTTTCTGATCTGGGGGGGGAGCACCCACAGTGCATATTTTTACAGAAAGAGCTAAGATGAATCATTTACTCCATCCATACAAATGATGGTGAAAAAATGGAACTTTCAGGGACTAATTACATAGAGGTTTTTAAATCAAGGCTTCCAAATAGTATATAATAACTCATGCGGCTGCTAATATGACAAAAAGAATCTGCTAGATAAAGAACAAAATAGAAGGACTGGGAATATTTAGGATAGTTTAATGATGAATTAAGGAATTACCATTGTTCTTCCTGGGGATTTTAATTTGAAGTGAAGAACATTAGATGCCCCTGTTTCTTGCCTCATTTAACGCTACCAGGGGTAGTCTGCTCTCTTGTTTTCTGGACGTGTTCCCTGCAGTACAACCTATCATGTTAATTGCGTTCTCACATTTCTATTACATTGCTTCCCCCTTGCCCCAGGACAAGAAAAATGTCTCCTTTGGAGAGATCAGATGCTCTCCTCCGAGACATGCCCTCCCCAGCAGAGCTCTCATTGCAGTATGGCCCTCACCTGGCTTCTGGGCTCCCCCAGGGCAGCCTCCCCAGCGACGACACAAAGGGAAAAAATAATCACCAGTGAAAACCGTTCCCCTGAAACCAAAATGTCAGCAGCCAGTGCTGCCTATCTATGTGCACGTAGAGGTGTATATGCTATAACTTGGTTTATTGTCCATAGTTAAAGCAAGGGGGGGCCAGCCTGGCCCAGGCACCCGCCCTCTCCGGGCGGCAGGATTTGCAGCAGCTGCTGGGCTGGGCGTTGCAGATGCCCGGTGTCGTCTCATCCTTGTTACTGGCCCAGTGTGTCCACCCGGGCGTCGCACTGATGGGATGGCATTTTGGCACCTGTGGGACCCGCTCCTTGCACGCTGGCACGCACCCTCCACCCAGTGCCCTGACAGCATCTGAAGGACTGTGAGACGATGGGGCCATTTCCATGCAGTCACTAATAAGCAGTAAAGTCCGGCGGTGTCCTTCATGCCTCCCCAGGTTTGCTATCAGATTTGGAAGGTGTTACTGATTTTACTGCTAGCCTATACATCAGCCTGTGTTCTCTCAAACACTTCTTGATGGGCTTGGCTTGAATTTCTAATCCATAATGAAGTCTGGAGCTGAGCTAATTAAACACGAGCTGTAGTTTCATTTCAAATCTGTGCACAGGTTGTCCTCAGATGAACCACAGTGAAGGCCCAGATTCAACACAACACTCAAACACGTGCCTTGAAGGACCAAACTCGGTGTGCACAAACGTACCCACAGAGGCTGTAGCTCTGCAGGGCAGAAGGACCAACCATTGCCAGCGTCAGCTATTTATGCAACCGCATTTTCGATGGGCCAACATTATTTGGTCTGATCCTACATGATTTTCTGGGATTTTCAAGGTTCTTTCTTGAAAATAAAGGGCAGCAAGAACAGAACAGCTCCTCAAAGCCTTCCTGCATCCTGGCTGCTTCTTGCAAGTGCAGAGCAGGATTTCACTCACTAATTAAGGAGCCAAGGATATGCCCTTTCTCCCCTCTGAGGAAGCAGGCTCTGTGCGGGCTGCGAGGGGGTTAGCAGCTTGCTGGAGGACACGCAGTGGGTGTGGAGCAGTGCACAGCTTTGAACTCCTGCCTGGCAATCCCTTGCCTGTTGCCCTCTTCCCTGGGTGGAAGAGACCATTGCTGTTGGGTGTTCCACCTCCCGGGACCCCCAAAGGAGAGATGTGGTCGCCGGCAGCGGGGCAACTGCAGACCCTCTCCCCAGAGCCGCTGTTTGTGCCGCCGGGGCTCTTGCAATGAACCCAACCCAAGCAGGCAACCGCATCTCAAGGCAATTATAAAGAAGGACAGCGCTTTCAGGCTTAGAGAAAGCTGCTGCGGGCATTAGCAGGGCGAAGTGAAAAGTGCTGTTCTCTTACTTGCTCTTCTCATTTCTGAAGCTTCGGTCTGACGTGATTTATTCCAGCTACCCTGTGGCTCTTCTACGTTTAGAGAAACAGACTCCTTTTTAAAGTACTGTTTTAAAAGATGTTTTCATCTTTCTTGTCTAGATTGAATGGGTATCACAGCTTGTTTGTCCCTGACATTGGTAAACAAACAAATGCATTCTTCTGTTGTTAAATATTAAAAGAGTACCAAGTACAAAACAGATGATTAATGACTTGGATGCTTCCACCTGGCAAACCAAATTACTGAGAATATTGGACAGCACAAACTTCATAATAAATTGATTATTCCATCCCTGCTTAAACGTAGGGTAGAAGGAAAACAAAACCAGATGACTGGTGAATGAACCATTCATGCATGGACTCAGACCCTGAAACTTCCCTTAGATCATTTTATCGACCTGCTTGTGAAGCTCTGAATACTTCATTAGTGCCAAACACTGGAGGCGGAATGGTCGGTGTGTGGCCGAGCCCTGATGCAGGCAGGTCCTGCAACAGATTGGATGAGCCTCTTTCCTACATGAAGCCAGGAATGAATTTCCCCTTTATTTCAGTAAGACTAGTACTTGATTTTGGCTCTTCCTCTGCAAGCACCTAATTCGACCCCTTGTCACGCAGTAGCCCCCACTGTGCACGGATAAATCCCTTATTTTAACTGGTAACAAAACTCTATTCTTTGTTAAAGATGGGGGCTAGTCCTTTTACAAACTGTTTTTCTAAAGTGCTGATGAAACACCACCAGCGTGCTTTGCAAACATAGCTCACATTCAGCTTTATTTTGCCGTTTTGGAATAGAGCTGAGACCTTTCCGAACCAGTTAAAGTGAACCACGCCAGCCCCTGAGTGGGCACATGTTCAGTCTGACATACATTTAGTTTTGTATGAGCTTTTGCTATTTCTAAATGCTGAACACTGAGATGACACCTACTGAGGGAATACCAGGTTTCCTCCACATACGTCTGATTTGCAAAACCACCAGAAATCTTTTTTTCTTTTTCATTTCAAAATAAAATGAATCAGAAAGAAATTTCAGAGTGACTTTTTTTAATGTGCTGCTCAGCGTCCTGCCCACACGGATGAACTCTTCTCCATGGCGCAAGGAAAAAAAAAAAAAAAAAAGTGCTTCTCATCGCTGTTTGACTTCTGATCACCAGCTACAAAAAGGCCTGGAGAGGACAAACGTCATCCCTGTCCACATCTGACGGTGGGACTGTGGGAGTGGGGTAGCTCCGGAGACCGCACCCGTAAATTCAGATGTAAGGGTGTGAGAAATGGTTGTCTTGCTTTTCCAGTGTTGCTCCTGAGAGTCCCTTCCCCGAGTACCTGGTACCCTCAGTGTCTGGTATGATCGCTATACGATCACCTTCTTTTTTTCCAGGAACACGGCACCTCTGGGTGTTTTCTGCCTCTAAGAGGCAGTTTTGAAATAGTAAGAGATGCAGAGAAGTGGTGAATCCCGATTTATAAGCTCTTATTTTTTCAGCAGATGAGTCATTTATATATTTTGGCAATTAATTCATCCACAGTAACAGCAGGCTTAGCTGTCTGTAACCAACCTACCCCTAGCATGGGAGATCTAATGGCGTTACAAGACACTTAAAGACGAAGCTCTGAATGAGAGAAGGAGAAAAACAAACAATATTTTCTGTTCTGTTTAAAGGAAAGATTATTCAGAAAAAACAAAACCAACTGTGAAAGGCTTTAAAAAAAATACTGCTTCTCTTTTCCTCCCCTCAAAAATGAACTTTTTATTGCTTTTTGTGGTCAAGCCTAAGGCAAGTTTTGCTATTTGAAAACAAACTGCCATCAACACCCAGCAAATACAACTTGCAATCACTGGTTTCTTCAAGCCAGCTATGATTTTTGGCCTTTGTAAATATTTATTTCCCCTAACCAAGCAAGAAATCCAGTAGGATTCATTTGATTAACCACACGTTTCTGTACAATCCATTGCAGAATGTCAAGGAGAATTTGTAACCAGACACACAACAGAAAGGGAGCTCAGATCGCTCAGAGGAGTGAGGCTGGTGGGATTTTATCCTCTGTCTCACCTTGCGTTGTCCTACGTGGGTACGTTTTCAAATCCTCAGGGCAGTGAAGCTCCTGTCCCTTTGGGACTGTAAATGACATGTCGTATTTATCACAGGTGCCGCGGGCTGATCTGTGTCTTTCCCAAAAGCTTTCTCCAGATAGGGAGTGAGGGTTGCCTTCACTGTCACCATGAATTTGCCAGCTCCCCAGCGCCGAGGAGCACAGCCAGGCAGGTCTCTTGGAGAGCACTGAGGTACCAGACGAGAGCAAGTGCAGGATGCAGTCAGGACAGTGGGAGAAGTTTGTGCTTCTAAACGTGGTTTGTTAAATCCATCACTCCAAAGCAATAATAAATGTGGCATTGCAATGGGGTAAACGAGGCTGTAGGCTTACTCCATGCAGCTTTTCGTGGTTAGGGTTAACTTGTCCGTGTGGACCCCCAGGATAGCACCCAGACACGTCAGGTCTGGCAAGCACGGGTCCGCGCGTGAGGACTCCCACCAAGCACAGCTCTGGACCTTTTTCTCCATGCGCAGCTCTGCAGGCTGTGCGCGCAGGCCGTGTCCGGCGGCACTCTGATTTCCGCCAGCACTGGATCAGGCCCCAGGGCGGTTCCAGGGAAACCTGCAACCAGCAGCCAGTCCCTCCCGTGGGCACCCACGTGCATGCAGAGGAGGGGTGGGTGGTCCCGGCAGCCAGCGGAGGAGAGTCATCGCCGACCGTTAGAGGTCGGGTTGTGCCAAGAAAAGGTGCTTTCTCTCCTGTTCTTTGCAGATTCATAAGAGATCCTGCCCGTAACAGCTGGTTCCTGTGAAAAGCCGTTAAGCGGTCTGTCAGCTGCAACCACACAATCCTGCCAGGCATGGCGGCTTGACCGGTGACCTTGGCTACATCTGAGCCTGACAGCGCACTGCCCGTTCAGGCCTGATGTCCACGCACTGCACTTGAGTTCCGCGAAGTGCCACCGTTATCCTGCCTTACCCTTCCAGAAGGCAGATGGGTAAGAAGGTGGAGAGAGCTCATATCTCCTACTGCTGCTGTAGACCAAAACGTCTTTTCCTTAGTGCGTAGGCCTTGACACACCAAGGAGCAACTCCGGACAGAGGCAAAAGGCACAACCCGCTTCCCCAAACACATAAGCCAGTTTGGAAATGGTTGGCAAATAGTTAAAAAGGAGCAAGTGTAATCCACTGGCGAGCTTCTGCCTTACATCCTCTTGTCCCTGATTCCTAGGAGCCCATTGAGTGCTAGAGAGATGCCCAAGCCAGTGGGGATCCAGGGCAGTAAGCGTGCATGGCTTCAGACACCTGGATCCACGCTGACTCCTTCCATCAACTAACATCTCACGTCATGCTCTCCTAGTTTGACTTCTGAGATTATCCTGGTTGGTTGTGTCGCAGACAGATCAGCTCCGGCTTACCAAAACATTTTATTTTTTTTCTTTACCAGTTCAAGGCAATTACTTTGCCACTTGGGCAAAATGATGCCCCGGTTTTGTGTTGCCATTGAAACGGCTCCTTAGGCAGACTTCGTTGAACGGTTCTGGCCGGCTGTTTTAAGACCAAAATGAAACGCTCTTTAAAGAAGGTAGGCCGTATGTAAGGTCTCAAAAATTTGTTCTTTTAAGATCTTCAGACTCTTCTGGAAGCTTAGCTGAATGTGAAACCAAACCAGGAAATATTAAGACCTAGAAATGTGCAGCATGCTCTGTAAGTCAACAAGATTGCTGCAAGTTAGCACTTCTGCACAGCAGGTCTTGCTCATCTGCTCTTTCCCCAAAGACATTGCACTTTGCACATCCTCCATCAGCTGAGCAAGCACAATCTTTGTTATAGCACCTCTGACACCCTCCGTTCTGCTCCAGCTACTCCTGGTGCTGCGTTTGTTCCACCGCTTGCTTCATTAATGATTTTATCCCAATTACTACGGCACACTGTACTCCTGGCAACTCTTTCTCACAGCTTTCTATTTGCAGTGGCTGTGGGTTCACAAAACATGGTGTCTGTGGACCTGCTGGAGGTGAGGCACAGCGAAGGGAGAGCAGGAGAGTGAAGCAGGCCATTTCACTCCGTAAATCAAAACTTAATAAAAATGGACAAAATCTCTATTTGTGTTCTGCACAGGCTTTTTTTCATGACTGTATTCAATAGTATGACAATAAAGTTGATCCCAAAATAAACCTGGATTATCACATATGTTTGGTTTGTTTGATAAATGAATCATCAACCCCTTGATAATCCCACCAGTACACTCAGATTTGTGAAGTACTGCAAAAAAAAAAAAAAAAGGGAAGTTCAATGTTTATTTGGATAAATGCCCATTATTTTTTCCCTTTTCTCCTCCTTCAAAGACTTCTCCAGCCAGCTCTCGAAGCACTTTTTTCTTTTTTCCCTTCATACACAGTTCAATGCATTTGCTAATATAGGGCTGCTAGAGCTGAGTTAATTTTAAACAGAAAGCACCGTAATGATGTAGGTCATTCGGTCACCCGCAAAGATCATCTCCACTGGCTCAGCTACATCTTGTACATGCTGATGAGAGCTCCAGGTCACGTACTGGTGGAGATCCTCTGGCATCACGCAGCTCTGAGACAGCAAAGGGGCCCCACTCTCTGTCTTCGTTAGCAATTAAAAGCAGTGTATGTGTTTGAGGCTAGAAGCGAGGCACTCCAGCCTGGAGCAAGCCGCCGTTATGGCTTGGTGCAACATCACCCAAAAGGCACCTGATTCGGTGCAAGGCAAGAGCCAGCCCAGACACCCAGCACAGGTGCTTTTTGGGTGGGGATGGAGGTGCAGGGAGGCTCAGGCAGGGCGGCCGGAGGGGAAGCAGGAGGGGATTGCGATTGCTGGTGCTGCAGGTAGCAGTGAGGTGCCCAAAGCCTCGCTCGGTCCCTGCGAGGGAAGTGAGGACAGCCACAGCCACGTTTGAGACTGATCCTGACACCTCATTTCTGATGTAGGGAGGCTGAGCCATCGCTCTGTCTATTGCTGATAAGCCAAATGTAGCCAGTTCTCCTGCAGTAGCAAAACTTGGAGAGGATAAAACCCCAACGAGCTCATTTGCGGTTGCAACCGGATTGAAAATGTTGAGGGAGAAATTTGGAGGCCCTGGCTGCTCTGTTCCCCCTCGTCGCATGCCGGACTGTAGCTTTGCAACAAACACTATCTGCCCAAACCAGAAACACAGATGATTGCCGTGAGATTCTTTGAAGGGAAGAAGAGTTAAGATAGTCATATTTTTTCGCAGCCTTTCAACAGTTCCTCTATAATCATGGGAATTGCTTAACCACACACCAACTTGCTTTGCAAACGTATCGCTGCTATCTGACACCCCTGAAAGCTGTTACGGCAGTGTTCAAGGGGTCAGACAAAACATTTCAAGCTGGTGGCTGAGCGCGGGTCCCTGATGTGGGGATGCTGAGCTACCACAATGCTGGAGCCAGCGGGAGGCAGATGGGCAGAGAGCCTGGGTCCAGCCATGCTCACCGTCCCTGCGAATGTCCTCCTGGCAGGCCCTGGGGCAGCGCCGTGCGCCCGCTGCGAAAGGAGGGCATGCGGACCAAAGCTGTGTCCCCTTCATCCTCTGTCATCCCATGGGTCAAGAGTCAGAAGTCCCTTCTGCCATCCATCACCACCACTCTGTGGTGGCAAAGCCTGACAAGGCTCCTGTGAGGAAAGGAAAGGACTGAATAGCCTCAGGAAGGTAGAGGACTAAGGTACCCACTGTACCAAAGGCTTTTATCTCTACGAAGGAGCACAAGTGTTTCTCAGTAGCTTCTGCAGTAGTTGCAATAGTTTCTGAAATACTTTCTGCGCGAGTCCCAAGAGGTCGTGCGATAGTGGCAGCCGCACAGCAGGGCAGGGGAGCAGCTGGGAGAAGCATCTACTTTGTGCTCACATCCCGACTGGAGAAGAGCAGGCAGGTTTGCTGTGTAGTCTCACTACTCCGCCAAATCCCTTTTTGTGATGCCGCGGAGACTCCTCAGTCCCGTAATGACCCCAGAGCACCAGCTTCAACTTGGCTGGGCTCTGCCATCCTGCCTCAAAAGGGCCGGCTGGTCTCGGTGCCCTGGTACAACCTTTACCCTGGCCCCTGCCTCGCGCTGCAGATGGTCCCCTGGAAGTCAGTAGGACAGCCTGGGTTTCCAGGGGAGGCTGAAGGGTTGTCCCCTGTCCCATGTTACACGACACACGGCTACGCGGCCGGAGGAGCGTAAAGGTGTCTGGAGGACGACTGACCGCCCCGTCATGATAGAGGGTGTCCTGCCATCAGATGACTCCCACGAGGGAGGAACCGTTTCTACCTTTTTATTTTGTTTCTTAAGCAATTGCCCATTTGGAGGTGAGTATTTCAGTCTGTGTCTTTTCGTAATGGAATTGAATTTGCAGTTTGATGGCGGCTATAGATCAATACATATTTTCCCTGAAAGCGGCAAGACATCGCTTGTGAAAGGTAACGAGATTAGTTAAGAAGTTAAATACCATTACATCTGGAATTGTGGCAAATCGTTTGTGCCATGGTCTCTTGATTAGCCTTATTACTCAAACTGCCACAACCCATAGCCGAGTCCTCTTTGCACTGTCTATTACAGCAAGTCTTCCTCCACTGGCACAGTGGGACTGTCCTCCCTCTTGGCTCTGCCATGAGGAAGCCTGCCAAGAAGCTGTCGTGTCCGCGTCTCTTTGTGAGTAGAGGAAACACGCTCCTCGTGGCTTTGCTCCTGCCCCGCCGGTATACGATGCTCTTCTAGATGGGTTCAGACCAGTTTGTGGTCCACGTCGAGTTTCTTGTGCCAGTGACACTCAATATGCCAAAGATCTCTCTACCAGCACTAATGCCAGATTTTGTTTGAACTGAGCTTGTTCTTTCAAACGTTCTTCCTAACATTGAGAAAAAAAGCAGACAAAAAGGGTAAAGGGAATGCCAGCCTGACGCCATCACTCCTAAAGTCTATACAAGTAATTCTACCAGCTTCCCTGGGCTCTCCAGGTTTCCTGAAAGTTATGTTGAAATATCTTTTAGCTGACTGAGGAACCGAAACCCTTCCGTTCAGTAGAAGACAGTGAGGCACCTGCATCTCACCAGGTTGGGTGGTACTTTAGTGGTGTCTGTACTCCCTTTGGAAAATGTGACATGGACTTTGTTTAAACACGTTCCCATATGCGGCAGCTTCTCCCTGGCTCTTTCCTTGTTGTGCCTCTCTGTTTTCTCTGCTGTTTCCCAATAGCAGTTTGGTTTTCTTTTCTCAGCCAACAAAACCATGGGCTGCACAACAGACGTCTGGCCGGGAGGCTGGTCATCCTGCTGCTGCTCCCCAGCAGCCAGCTCATCGTAGCCATCACGACCAGCCTCTCTGACCCAGGCATTTGTCCCCCCACAGAAAGGTAGAGCCACTTCTGGCTTACAGCCCACGGTCCGCAGCTTTCTCCATTATAAACCACTCAGGGGGCATGTGAGCGAGCTGGCAGGGCACGGAGACAGCGTGATGGATAACCGAGCAGCAGCAAGATCACACCATTAGTGATCTCAGGCTCTTTTGACCCGGTGAGCTGACACCCCCATAAATACTGCTCGGGCTGGTGCCCAGGGCTCTCTGTTTCTCTGAGCTGGCTAGCTGTTCAAGTATTCATCTGCTTCTCTTCCCACACGCAGGAACCAGACCTGCAAGTGCTTTTAGGCTAAAGTCATTGCATTCACGTGGGTTTGCCGAAGCTCTCGAGTTCTGCCTAGAATTTCAGAGGTCAATAAGCGGAAGCTCTAAGAGAAGTCAAGTTAAAAAAACAAACAAACAAACAAACAAACAAACAAAACCAACCCAAATTATTAAAGAGCTGCTTCTGTTCCATAGCTGTGACATGCAACTGGTACACGGGATGCTGAGTAATACAAATCCCCGTCTTCCAGAGGGACAAAACCAAAAGGAGGTGGTTTTGGGGACCGGTGTTGCCAGGTGGCTCTGGAGCCTGGGACGAGATTCTGCTTCTCAGGATGGCTGGCAATCCCCTGTTCCAGGCACTCAGGCTAATTTTCTGAGGTCTCTGGTTCCCTGGTTAAATTAGCAAGTGTAGGAAACTGCACAAAACTAGAAAACTGGCCCAGAAGGCAGTTTTTATTTCATTCTGTTCTGAAAAATGAAGCCTATGGGGTTTGCCCAAAACTGAGTATGTGAGGCTGTGTTGCTCTGACGTTAGTGTAAAATAATTGTAAACCTGTTTCCCATTACATTGATAGCATTGAAACAAAGTGGTTCTCTGCTGCTGAACCGAACGTTTGCTCGCTCATAGAAAAGCCTGGCAGTGGATGCAATCCCACATTCAGTTTAGCTTTTCAGAGCTCAGAAGAGGAGGGCCAATGTTCAGGGAGAGACATGGGACCACGTCTGGCTGGGCTGAGCCGAGCCAGGCGGTGCAATAACAGGTAAATCAAGTCCATCAGGGCAAGGACAGCCCCTGGTGACTCTTCACAAGCTTTCCAAAAGTTATGGACACAAAACTCATGCTAAAGTTCATGACGTCCTAAGTTATTGACAATAACCTGAAAAAAAGCCTAACCCACACCGGACAAATCCCCAGCCGCTTTTTAAACCCGTTTTCAGGCATTTGTGTAACAACCTGCTTTTGACATGCTCTGTCAGTGACATTCCCCACCAACTTCAGAGCGGGCTGGAGCTGTTTGGTAGCTTTAATATTCACATGTTTAATGAGATGCCCAATTAAGCTGAACCATAGCCATTTGTGCTGCCATTTATTACAGAAACCCAAGGGAGTTAAGTGACTGACTCATTAGGATTTCAACATATACATCCTTAGTGTTTTTAAAAAATAAGTAGAAGGGAAAACTTAATTTCTTGACACTGTTCTGATGGAGAACAAAGGATTCAAAAAGGTAGAACAGGAAGGTTGAGTGTAGTGGAGCATTTCATGCAGAGCAAAGGAGGTGAGGCAGGGACTTTTTCACAGGCGAGGGCATGCAAATCGTGTGAAAATTTTGGCCTCTGCAATTTGCATCTCCCCAGACAGAACCAGATGCCATTTCAGGTTTCAAAGAAAAGTTAACAGGATCAAAATTCGCTTCACTAAATCTCAGCTGGTTCGGAAACATGCCCACGAACCTGAAAACAAGCTGGCATCACCGGGACTCGTGCTGTGCAACCAAAGCTTTGCATAGGTATAGCAAATGCAGTGTCGGGTTGGCAATATGGGGGCTCTGCCCTTTTCCTGGGCGGTAGCAATGAACGCTGAGCGCTGTGGGACTGCGGAGTCCTTTCTGCCTGGTACAATTTCACGTAGGTTAGCAAACAAAGTACGAGTTGGCTGAGGGCCAATACCTATTATATATCTATCTGTATCTATATCCTGGCTGCTCTCTCGTGCCAAAATGTGCCCTGGGCAGCGGGAGGGGAGGGCAGCCCCCAGCCTTGCTCGCTGGCACTGTGCCTCTGCTCCCACAGCATTTGGGATGTTTAGGGCACGACATGCTGTGCAGATGAAGGTCTTGGCTCTCACCTGCGTAAATCAAGGCTGCTACTTGGCGCTTGCACCAGAGTAACTCCACTGATGGGAGAACGTGATCTGAACGGTTTTGAGAAAGACCGCCGGCCGGATTGTCTTGGTGGGTTGCTTTCGGGTGTGCCAGGTACCAGACCTGGCTGTGCAACTTGCCTCTCTTTTGCTGTTGTCTAGTTATTCAGGTTTTTATCTCACATGTTGATTTTTCCTAGGTTTGGGGTTTTTTTCCCCTCCTTTCTGTTGCAAAGCTGCAAAATTCTAGTGGTTTTGACTTTTTTTTAGGTGAAGTGATAAACTTTTTCTGTAAAAATACCAGTCTGGGTTTAGAGAAAGTTATTTCAAATGCAGCAGCAGATAAGGAAGCAAAATGATGTTTCACACATTTCTCATGAACCGGGACGGTACTAACGTGCCACGTGTACCCTGCCGGGTTCACTGCCGAGTCTATGAAAAAGAATGCTGATCGGGACACTGCAGTAGGAAGACCAACAAGAAATGTTGATTTGACTTCAGCCCTCCAACCAAAGCTAAAACCCCTGCAGACTGTGAAAGTTAACTGCAAATTCTGCCATGCAGGTCTACAGCACGGCGTACGTTCGACCGTGCTTTCATGGGTGTCGTGTGAGCACCACCAATTTCATGTGTGATCGGTTTTTGGAAATGTGTTGAACAGAATCCATTTTCAGAGCTCATTTATTCATGATGAGGTTCATGTCACAAAATGCCAATAATCTGTTTTGAATTATAAAGGTTAAATCTCCCAGTACGCTTGTTACTCCAGGTAGAGTGAGAGCATCTCGCTGAGCTTTTTCCCTCCCAGACGTTGTTTTCCTCTCTCCTAACCCAGTAAATCATCTGTTGTGATCTTAAACCACTTCCTGGGCTCAGAATTATAATCTTTTATTGACTGAAGCACTACTAACCATTCTTAGGACAGTAATAAATATGTGTTTTCTGGATTGGCTCTAATTTATTGCAGAAAGTATAGACCGCAGGTCGCCAACAAAATCTCAGATCTGTGTGCAGTTATTGGGTTTTTTTATGTTAATACTCCAAAATATTAATGTGGGTAGGCTATGGTTGTGGGGACAGAAATGACTTCTGTTCATTTACAAGTAAAAATATATTTTTAAAATGTACAATATAATACAATTAAGTTATTACTATATAAATGTAGTTCAAAGTCCAGCTGTGTGCATTCAGGCTGTTAGGCTGGCAGAGCCCATAGCTGGCTCCTCTGCAAATGGTTGCTCAGAAAAACGCAATCCAGCTCACTTTCCCACAGTTGTATTGACAATATATATCTTAAATAGTCTCAATGCTTAAATACTCTAAATGTAAATTAAATAACCAGTTTTAAATAATCTAAAATTAACTATTTATATCTATTATATTTATACTAATATGACTTTAAAGAAAATTTAGAAAAACCCTAACTATGGAAGAAGCGAGAGGTCCATTTCAGTGTATACGTGCAATACTTCCTACCCTCCTGCCCTCCATTGTTAAGCACAAGCAGTGGCAGCAAAATTCATCGTTATATATGTACTTCAAAACGCTTGATTAGGAGAGTGAGAAAGGCTCAATGAGTTATTTACAACTATGTCTGTGTTACACGCATGGTACTGCTATTTCAGGCTTTTAGATTTCTTTCTCAGCATCAGCTCCAAACATCAGTTCACCCAAAGTCATTTCCATCTGCAAAGACCAAACTGAGAAGATCCCCCAAACGCTCTATTTGTGTGTGTGTGTGCAGGCATCCACAGCTTCAAAACTCTAACCTTGCCCCAGGATCTCTACAGCCTCTGCAAACGATGCAGAAAAATTTCCAGCGATCCCTACGCAAGGTCTGACCTCCCCACGTGCCAACGTGGCGACAGTTTTAGCAGACCAATGGACCAGATGCCTGTGGGGAAGGAAGGAAGGAAGAAACCCTTTGGAATAAGTGCCCCACAGGTGTTTTTTTCCGTGGATTTTTTGTTTTGTTTTGTTTTCCCAGCTGTCTTCGTTCCTTTCAGGCTGTCTCATAAAGACACCGTGCAGCCCCAGCCACGCAGTGTTCCTGACACGGACGATGTGGCTGCCGGAGAAGGTGTCCTGCTGCTGCACGATCCCGCTGCTGGCAGGAGTGAGTGATGCGGCATTATTTCCCTGTCTTCTGGAAAATAAATTTATCTCTGGGCAGAAGCACAGATCTGACTTCTGTCTTCCCAGGGCATTTCAGAAGGCATCAAACAATGTTAAACCTCAGGGCTATTTAAGCAAATACCAGAGAAATAATTGCTGGCAATTCCCTGACAGCTTGCAGCAAGCTTCCCGTGAAGTTTTTCAGTAAAACAAGCACCTGATGCACAGCAAACATGACAAAACCACTGTCTTTATGATGCCATTTTTTTTCTCTTCCATGCTCTTACTTATACTTAAATGTAGCGAATAAATGGATTTAAATAAGATTCCCAGTACAACACATGCATTTCTCAGCGTATTTAATTATTTATTTTAGCATTTTAGCAGGTGGGGTTGCCTGGTCCTGCCAGGAACAGGGCAAAAAAGATGTCTCAGCCCTTTCCAAACATTATCAACAAATAGGCTATGTTTCCAGCTGGGGACACGTCTGTGGACCGGAAAAGTCTGCTGCTCGTAAGACTAAAATCCAGCACAGAGTGAGGGCTGAGACTGTCCGCAATCAGCCAGAGGAATGCATTATGTTGCACAGGAAAATGTGCTAATAAATCTAATGATAAAATATTCTCCAGAGCACCTGAGAGGCGGCCTTGTCCCCCCAGATCCTCCTGCCCCACGGCCAGGAGAGGGGCCGGGCTCTGGGCTCTGGCCACACCGCTTGCTTGCTCCAGCTGTGGCAGCACTAAAATTAGCTCTGCCATAAACTCTGCTCCGTCCAGGATTTTAAGTGTCATTCACCATGTGCTCTGATCCTCGTGCATGCCTGAGCTCTCTGACCAGCAGGGATTCAGTTATTTAGGTAAAACCGGCTGTATCCACCTGCGCGGCAATATTTACTTACAAATGTCGCTATCAGCTTGTTAAGAGTTTTTAGTTTTGTGTATAAGAAACGCCAGCAGCCTCATCAAGTCTCTTTTGCACAGCTCAAGAATAAAATCTACAATCAACTGAAACGGATGGAATATGAAAACCTAGCAGAAAGCAGCATCACCCTTCTCGGAAGCCCACAAAAGAGTTTGCATTATCCTCCTTACCAGGAAGACCCAAAACGGGTCCTGTAGGTGAACTTCAGTCCACGAGGCTTGCACATTCACACCCCAGTGTTCAAGCAGAAGCAGCCCGGAGCGGACGGGAGCTCTGGCAGGACGTGGAGGTCCCCAGGCGCCGTGTTACACACAACAATACATGGAAACACCTCTTTTCTGCTCTTTTTCTTGCATCTCATCAGAGATACTTATGGGGATAAGAAAAGTAATTATGATATTATTATTCTCTAATTAGTGGGAAAGCGACTAACGTTGCTGTCAGAAAGGACGTCAGAAGCACAGAAACCGATACAAAGGTGTATGCTCCGCACTGCGGCTACTGTTTTCTTTTTAAAAAAACAATCTGAAAGGGAGACTCAAAAGGAGGAGAAACACATCCATTTGACAGATGAGAGCTGTGGCATCCCAGAAGAAGGGACACCCGCAATTACAATTTTAGTGGATGCAAAGCTGTTTCACATAGCTGCAATTTAAAAGGAGCCCCGAAAAGGCATGCCGGGTGGGGAGGCCTCTCCGGAGTGGCTCTGCTCTGCCTCGCTGCAAGACTGGGCTTTTCCCTTCCAAGAGAGAAATCTTTTTGAAACCTGGGTGAAGTACCGAGGCCTTAACAATAAGCCCTGAACCAAAGCTGACCTCCAGGTGAACCCTCAACCAAACATTATAGAAAATTAGTACCTGACCGTTAGAGAAATACACATGATCATCAGCAAAGTATGTAGTATAGATCAAATGTCACGAGAATGTATTGCTCTGCCTTGTTTAAAGGCAGGTTGTCAAGGCCATGAAGGTAGGTATCTGGCTTTGTTTGGAAGTACGTGGTCAAAGTCAAGAGACTCCCTTGGTTCCTCCTTGAGCCCTGGCCAGGCTTTGGGTGGAACCCAAGAGGAGAATGAAACCAGATGTTTCCGCACTCAAAGTTACGTAAACCTCTTTATTCAACAATATAACAGCTGGACCCTCTGGCAGCGACTTTGGAGGCCTCACCTACGAGTGGGTGCACTGCGTAGGACCTCCCAGTTGCCGGGACAGGCTCTCCAAATCCTCGCTGCAACCAGGGCTCCCCAGCGACTGCGGATCAGGGTGATGGTAAAGTATTAGGGCAATTGGTGATGTGTCTGTCTTAATCACTGACTTTTCCTGTATAGTAATGACTAGATGCATTGCCTTATTTCATATCTATTGCTTGTTTTCTGTATTACCTTGAATTAGACTGTAAAATAAGCCTATTCTTTCCACTCTGGTGTCCGAGTTTGATTAATACCCTCAGCAAGAGGGATCAGCAAGACATTGGGTCGTGCCCCACACTGTCCCCACCTGCCCCTGGCCGTGGCAGGACACGCTTCCCACCGCAGCTCCCCACCAGCGCAGGAACGCAGCCCCGTGCTGTGGACTCCGGCGTGGACGAACCTCTGTCTGGGCTTTGCATTTCCAGCCCCTCCCCTCTCTTTTTCAGTGCAAATTGAGTATTGGGGGCTTTGCATGGCGCAGCAACATTTGCTATTTATCTTCATGTGGGGTTTTCCTTCCTATCGCACGTTATGAGACAGCACGGAGGCTGCCTGTACTGCAGCTGCCAGCTCTAGGGTGAGATTTCTGTGCAGGAAAAGGGAGAAAAACCCTACTGATGGGATAGTAAATTACCTTTTGATGTTTAAAGTAACGGCGCTATCTTCCCTTCTGTCTTATAATTCATAGCGTGTTTATATTTTTAAAATGTCTTTTCCAGTCTGACCATGCTTCCTGTGTTTCGTATCATCACAAGTACCCACTTGGACCACAAGTCTGTGGAACCTGTGGTTTGTGAGACATGACTGTCTTAGAAGCATAGAATCATGGAATTGCTTAGATTGGAAAAGACCTGTAAGATCATCTAGTCCAATCATTTAACCCGGTACTGACAAGTCCCCCACTAAACCGCGTCCCCAAGCGCTACATCTACACGACTTTTAAAACCATCCAGGGATGGGGCCTCCACCACTGCCCTGGGCAACCCCTTCCAAGGCCTAATGACCCTTTCCGTAAAGGCATTCTTCCCAATATCCAATCTAAACCTCCCCTGGAGCAACTTGAGGCCGTTTCCTCTTGTCCTACCGCTTGTTACTTGGGAGAAGGGACCAACCCCCACCTTGCTACACCCTCCTTTCAGGTGGTTGTAGAGAGCGAGGAGGTCTCCCCTCAGCCTCTTTTCCGTTGTGCTTAACCAGTGCAGGTGGAAGACTGAGACATGAGGTGCTTAGACCAAGGACACGTACACCCTTGCTCTCCTCCTCCAGTTTTAAGGTTCGCTGCATCACATCCTAATTTGGAAACCGCGCTGCAGACACCTCTGAGACTGCACAGGCAATTATAATGTGAAACCACTGACGAACCCCCCCTGTAGTTTCCTCTGCAAAGGACGTCAGTCGTAGAGCAGTGGAGCCCGTGCATCTTCCAGCACACAGTACGTGGAACAAGTAGATGCCATTGAAGCTCCGGTGATGCAACCCACGACTCACGTGAAATGCATTTTTAGTTAGTCGGGGTATGTCTGAAAAGAAACATCACTCATTGGTTTCTCCAGGGCGGGGAGCTGGCAATTTTAAACCTCTTCTTTGTTCTTTTTGAAGTGTCAGACAACATTTTTGGCTGGTCCCAAGGTGTGACCAGGGTAGGAAAGGTTTTTATCAAATGTTCTCTTTATTTCTCATAGCTTGGCTCCAAAATCCGTGGCTAGCAAGTGATGTGTAAAGCACAACAATAATCTGCTGCTTTCAAGCCATGCCGGGGAGATGAAAGTATCATTGCTGCCGTAACAGCAGGACTCTGTCAACCACCTAAGGAAAGACAAAGGGGCTGTCTCAGGGTTTAAGAAATACATATATTTACTTTCATTATGCAAAATATCAGAGTGCACCAGGAGCCTTTACGATGCAGAAAGTCACTTCTGTACTTCTTTCATTCTGGAAAGAAAAGCTCCAGCTTCACAGCTGCCTTGCTGGGAGGGTGTGAATGAGCACGGGAGATGTGTCCCGTCAAGCCCTCCAGACTGAGAAAAATGGAGGAATACTTATGTTACTATTTGTTTTCTTCTCAGTCACCAAGACAGCAATTAACTGAGTTTCCCCAGGAGGGGTTAAGGATAAACCCCGCATTTGTCCAGGCAAGCTCAGATGGAGGCAGGCACTATTTCCACTTCCATGTTACCTTTTTGTTTTCTTTTCAAACTTTATTTTTCATTATTGTTGCAGCCCCCAGACCTGAAAGAATCCACAGAATGAGATTTCAACATGCACTTCTTAAACTCCCTGGCAGCCAGAGCCGGCAGAAGCTCATCACGCCGCGTGAAGCGAGGGAGAGGTGCTGTCACGCACCCAGTACAAAAACCATTCGGCGATGGAAAGTAATTCCATCAGTGAGGAGCTGGTGACCGCTTTCAGTTGCAGCTTGCAACGTACAGAGTCCCAGTCTCTCTCAGCCACAGCACAACAGAAATGTGTAGTGTAACCTCCTTCTAGGAATAAAAATATCCTGCGTTATAACCTGCTCCTTCTCACTTTTCATCCCCAGATTTAGGAAAGCAAAATATAGCGAACACATTTTAAACAAATGAACAAAATGATTCACCCAGTAACCCGAGTTTAATCTGGAAAATTACTGTTCTGGGATCTGAAAAACAATTAAGGCAAAACGCAGGAACCTTTAGCCGGGAGGGCTTTAAAAGTCCTCTCTCAGAAGCAGGACTGCAGATTGGGATCCAGCTGCCGGGAGGACAGAGAGAAACAGTCCCATTGGTATTTTTACAATCACATTCTGAGCACCGGGTAAAACAGAAACAGAAGCAAACATTGTAAAAAAAAAACAGGAAACAGGTGCACAAAATAAACCGTTAGCGGGTTTGGGATAACCATCCTCTGCAGCGGAAACTTGCACCATCTTCAGGCATCTGCTCTGTTGTGCGCTTGGTTCCAGCCTAAGGGCCGAAGTCACCCTTCTCAATATTTAAGAGTTGCTTATAGATACTGTAAATGCTCCTAAAAAAACAGGTAATGAAATATAACCCTGACCTTTCTTTATTTTTTGGTGATCCTAACATCACCTAACAGAAAGAAAAAAGCCAGGCATGCACATTTGCATGTGCAATTATGCCCCCTAATTTGCTGCTGTAATTATGATGAGAGCACATTAAAATCATGTAATTGCATGCGTAACGGATAATTAGGCATGTGTGTGGATACAATCTGATAGCTTACACATTTAACTGTGGCAGTAGTGTAAATATTTTGCACAAAATTATTCATAGGCTTAAGAGGTTTGCTAGTGCAAGTCCTTGGTGTCCTGCATGGCACCAATGTACAGATGGCAGCCATTGCATATACATTCCGTCACAAGGAAATGAAGTGCTACGTTTTCCCCATGCAAAAGCCTGCCTCTGTGGAAGGAAGGCCAATAATTTTGTCTCTTCCTGGAAACAGTGCAGCTAAATTGAATTATGGTGCATCTGTTCATTCGGCTGTGGGCAGTGCAGGGCAATCTCTGGCCGTTGCCGCTGCACTGAGGCGAATGCTAGGAAATACCAATATTAGAAGGTCGTTTACCAGCCTGAAAAATGATTCGTAGAGCTTGTTTCTCCTGTTTTTTTTATTCTGGAGGATTATCAAGTCCGCATTATCTGTTGTCTATCTGTAATTAGGCCAAAGCAAGGCTTGCTGCATTCATGTTCTTGTTCCACCCATTTTTCAAAGCGTCACCTTAGTCTTCTGTAATTATTGAGTACTCCACAGATCAAGTCAGTTTTGAAACCCATTAAAAATCCAATTAATGCAGAACTTGAGAGTTCCTCCCTTGCCGTGGGACTGCCTCAAGCCCTAGCTTTGCTTGCATGTGAAGTGTTGTTGCCTTTGACTCTACGTACTGCAAGGATCACTTGTTTATTGAATAGCTCGTCAGCTCCTGCTGCACAGCTGTGATACTAATTGGTTGCTGGAATGTCATGAGCTTTCTAAGCAAAGATGTGGGATGTTCTAGTTCAGCCAAGTTTGACAAACTTTTAACTTAGTTCACTTCTATCTGCTTCTGTCTCTGGCAGTCACGCTGCTGAGCAAGTTCTCCAGTGGCCATAAGCTCCAACCTCTTTGCTCACAGAAAACTGTGGTCCCAGTGAAATTCATCTTCCCACTTCAACTCCGTCACAGCTGGGTGGCATCTATCTCTCCAAAGGCTCTTTCTCACAGCGCTCAGCAGCGCAAGTGCAGCTCACTGACCAGCCAACCCATGACTTTGATGTTCATGATCTGAGAGCTGGCTCCTCTCCGCAATTCCTTTCCCTACCTCTCTGACCTGTCCAGGAGCAGCAAGCTCACCTTATCCCCTCTCCAGCTCCCTGTCCAGCCTTCCCTCCTTTCTTGGCCTCTACCTTGAAACACAAAAATTCAGTTGTCTCTACCTCTCCAGAAAGATTTGCCCTTGCTCTGGCCAAAACTACAGCTTATTTCCAGGAGACCACGATCAGCAAGGTTCAAAACAAAGAGCTGGTCTCTCCTAGCACCCGGGACCAGCCCCTCCAACTCCCGCTCCCCAGCCAAAGGGGACTTTTGAAGGGACACTTGGCTTATCACCTGTTCAGTCTGACTCTGCTTGGAGAAGGGTGCGGATGACTTTTCTCTGCGGTGAAGGTAACACCACCCCTGATGCACTTGGTAGACGTTACAGGGAGCTTCTTCGCAGCCAGACTGAGCAACCACCACAGTCTTAGCTGCGACTGAGCTGTCTTTACTCCGCAGAGTAAGGCAATAAATGGCTTGGGGAAGTCTTAAGTCTCTTCTGCACCTAGGTTGAGGGCAAAGCCAATTAGCCCTTAGAGAAGGACTTAAACAACCTGAACCTGCTCATTAGCTTTGTCATTGTTATGAACAGAGCAGGTCATAGCACTACCGTTAGGGTAGGCTGACCCCTCGCTCACCGCCCCACGAGCTCCCAGGGAGCAGATGAGCTGCCTGCTGCACACTGAGGTGTGGCACAATGGCTTGTCTCAGTTCTCTAATCAAACTTTGCAGAGTGCAAAGATTTCAAGGGAAATAAAATGTATGAACCCAAACAGAAGACACAATGAAAAGGCAAAATTAAGAAGGTTGTAGAAAGAGCTGTTTAGTCACTTGGTATTGCTGCGATTTTTTGTAATGCCATCTATAGCAAGCAATTTTGTCATTACATTTCTCATCATCACTTTAAATAACCTAATTTACAGAACAATGAGATTAATTAATCCCATTAGTCCAGATTTGCTAGAAGACCCTAATGAATTTACATCTAGGATTTATGTCTTCCTCGTCCTAAGAGCCAGGGAAAGGTTTGGAAATACAGGAAATTTCATTGTGTCCTGGTTTCAGCTGGGATAGAGTTAATTGTCTTCCCAGTAGCTGGCACAGTGCTGTGGTTTGGGTTGAGTAGGAGAAGGATGTCGGTAACACCCTGATGGTTTCAGTTGTTGCCAGGTCGTGTTTAGACTAAGCCAAGGGCTTTTCAGCTTCTCCTGCCCAGCCAGCAAGAAGGCTGGAGGGGCACAGGGAAGGTGGGAGGGGACACAGCCAGGACAGCTGACCCCAACTGGCCAGAGGGGTATTCCGTACCATGGGGCGTCATTCCCAGTACATACACTGGGGGAGTCGGCCAGGGAAGGAGCGCTGCTCGGGAACTAACTGGGCATCGGTCAGCGAGTGGTGAGCAATTGCACTGTGCATCCCTTGTTTTGTGTATTCCAATCCTTTTATTACTATTATTGTTATTGTTGTTGTTGTTATTTTCTTCCTTTCTGTTCTATTAAACTGTTCTTATCCCAACCCACGAGCTTTACCTTTTTTTCGGATTGTCTCCCCCATCCCACTGAGTGGGGGGGAAGTGAGTGAGTGGCTGCGTGGGGCCGAGTTGCTGGCTGGGGTTGAACCACGACATGGTGGCAGGCACTTGGTGTCTCCTCTTTCCTGACAGTAGATGGTTTTTCTGTGAAAAGGACGGTTCTGCTATTACTAAGGCGATCTCAGTCCCTGTGCTCATGTCCCAGGATTGCGTGAACCCTTGGGCCACCCTGATGGTGAACGGGACCAATTGTGTCAGGAGAGATTCAGTAGTAGTGAGAAACCATGAGAAACCTTTGAGAGAGGACCATCTGGTCCATGAGACAGGAGAAGAAATGACTAGAAGCGAGCAGAGAGGAGCATGGGAGGATCATCAGGGGTTCCTCCGACCTTCAAAAATACGTGGCACCACTTTACTGCTGGAAGCACAACAGTACCAGTCTGTGATGACGCCGTCTCTGAGACGAGATTACTGCAAGAGGTCTGCTTCTCCGACATCTGCCAGCAGCCCCTACCTGATGGGGGTCTCATCCTGCATGCAGCGGTGCGCAACCTTCTGCCATGGGAGGCTGCAGCCCAGTCACTGCGTCCCGTCGGACTTCCCCGCGCCTGCCAGCGCCGCGCCAGCCAGCTACAGGGTGTGCTTCTTCATGGCGCCTGGATCCGGAGTGAATGACCCACAAAACGGCAGCAAAACCAGGAGTGAAGGCCCTTAGGGGCAGAACGGGCAGATGGGAAAAAGCGGCAGGAAAAACTCTGAGCATCTGGCTGTGGCTTTGCATCTGTCATGGGAGGTTTGTTACCTTTCCGAGAGACACGTCTTAAACCGTTTTCCACAGGACTCATCAGCTCCCTTTCAGTTAACGCAAGAATTGGTGCCTGGGTCCTGGCACTTCACATTTATCTTGTGACGTTTCCTTGGGCTCGAGCGAGCCGCATCGCAGAGGTTTCACATATTGGAGCACCATTTAAAGGGCAGCTGTTATTGCACATAAATATTCCAAAGGAATCTATATTTACACAACAGAGGAAGAGGAAAACACAGCCTCACGGAACTTGCTGGAGTTAGCACACTTGTCTAAACAAAGCTTCTTTTAGCAGTATTGAATTAAAGCATTTCTTCAGCAGCCTCAGCAAAGGGGTTTCTTTCCTCATGCTCTGTGACAGGCATTACATTGTATTTAACATTTGCATTTTCTTGTTTAGTTTCACGCCTCTGAATGACCCCAGCCCATGGAGGGGAGCACTGCGGTCAACCGTGGGTGAAGGCGAGCAAGTTAAGAGTGAAGGGAGAAGGGAGAAGCTTTCAGGGGAAATAGCTAGACCTCCCAGGCTGGATTATCTCTTTACCTGGGATCAGACATTGTCAATTTGTCAAGAACTAGGAAGTTAACAATAGTGAATTGATCCCTCAGAGGATTAGTTTAATCCCACTGTGATAATCAATATAATAAGCACTTATTAGCTTTCCATTCAAGCTGATGCCTCTCTCCAGAAAAGCACACAAATCTCAAACAGCCAAGGAGCCCGCTGATCACCACCGGCAGCAGCTGCTGGGAGAGGAGGAGGAGAGCAGGACACGGCGAGGAAGGGAGCTCGCCAGGAGCACACAGAAGGACTCATTCTGTTCTGCAACACTGACCTGCCTCAAAAAAAGGTTTTATTTTGGAAGGCGAGGGGGAAGTCACACATAGGCACACTCCCTATCCCCCCAAAGCAAATCAGAAAGAATGTATTTCTAGGAGAAATGTTATTTTTAAAAAATTGCTTCCTTTGTTAGCACAGACGATATTGTCTTGGGTCAGGTCCATGTGTTTTGTGTCATGGCAGTTACTGAACTGGCTCGTGCTCACAGGCCATCTGCTGAGGTCCTAATTGGTAAAAATCCTTTACTCATTTCCTCCTGTTTAGCTTTTCCCAGGGCTTCAGCCCTACAGCTGTAAATAAATTTTCCACCAATCTCCCTACCCAAAGAGGTGCTGAAAGGCTGACAGGGAAGATTTCTGTCCTTACTCTTGACACTCAGCAGTATCAGCCCAAATTCGCTCTTGGACCACACCTTGGGGTTGGGTTGCAGTAAATTTGTAATGAGGTTTGGATACCTGGGCTCAAAAAATGTATTTTCCTTCTTTCCTTATCAGCTTCACCTGAATTGCTTTAAAAAACTGTGCAATTGCAAAGGAAAGCCATGCATGTTATTTTTCGTGATTCAAAAGGATAAAGTCCTGGAATATAAAACTGGAAATGCAGTTACACTGAGAAAGTGTAAAAATGAGTGAATGCAGACTTAAACTATTCCTGACATCAGCCTACCTTTTAAAAGTCCCTTAATGTCCTCCTGGGGCAGTCCCTTAATCACAGTAGGCTAATGGGCAGTTCAGAAATAGGTCCCGTCGCAGATGTTGCCTTTCAGAAGAGTCCTAGTTTTCAGGTCCTCCTCGTCCCATGGTTTATACGAGAAGGATGCATACAGGTTTTCAGAGCAGCACTTGGGACCCGGCACTCATTCCAGTGAACTAATTAATTTAATCAGAGCTCTCACCTTCTTTTCACCTTACTTACTAATTTCAGTGAAACATATTGCTTGTTTCAGAGATTTGTGAGAATATAAATAAAACATTGCTTGAGACTGTTTACGCCTGTCTTGCCTTTTGAAATGCATCTGTCCAGTGATATGTTGATTTTTCTCACTAGTCTCATTCCTCATCTGGAGAGTTAATTGAATTGCCATTTCATCTGATTTCATCCTTCCCAGAAAGCATGCCTTGCACTGTTACAATTTTCATGGCTTCATTACAACTTACACGTTTATGAGCGTGGAAAGTATTAGCAACTCCTTTTTTGAACCCACAGTATTCAGGCTACAAAGGGGAGCTTACATTCGCTGCTGCAGAGCAATGATACTCTCTTCCCTCCTTGCTGTCTCAATTGCTTGTTGTATCTTAAATAGCCTGGGAAACTCTACAGACAGCTCCTGTCTAACATTATCTCCTTGTAGAGTACCAAGCCCAGAATCATCTCAGGGCACCAATGCAAAATAAATTATAAGCACCAATAAAACTCAGTCTGCTCCCAGATCGGGACCCCTGTGGCTCTGTGGAGGCAGGACTGCCCTTCCCCTGTACATTCGTCAAAGCAACACCCATGCTTAGTACAGCTGTGTCTCTGGACTAAACAAGTACCGCTCTTTGCAGGACCAAGCCATTGCAGATGGGTATGAAGAAGTGGGTTTTGTAGAGCCCTAGGGTTCTCCTGACTCTCTGTGTACATGAAACATCCATCATGACAGAGGGAAGTGTTATAAGGGGGGGGGGGGGGGCTGGTTCAGCAAAGCTGAAGCACGAAGAAAAAGCTCTTAACTTAGGAGCTAGGAGATGGAAAATGGAAGTGGAAGATTTAGGTTTAATGTCTAGAAAAGATTTTCCAAGGCTCTCAAAAAAAACACCTTTCATGAGAAAGGCAGTGGAGATCACATTATTTGGGATGCTCTCAGTCGTGGTGTACTGAGCTTATAAACATTTACTGTGCAAATGGTTTAATGCATCTGGACCATCCACTGGGAAACCAAAGGGAGTAATATCACACCCACTTGCATAAGTGGGTGTGGAAAACCAGACCTTAGTACTGTTGACATGATCCAGGAAATCAGGATGGAGTGTGGTGAGTTGACCTAGCCCGGACGCCAGGTGCCCACCAAGCCGCTCTATCACTCCCTTCCTCAGGACAGGGAAGGAGGGTGTCAGAAAATAAGATGGAAAAAACTCATGTGTCAAGATAAAGGCAGTTTAATAAAGCAAAAGCAAAGGCCGCGCGTGGAAGCAAAGGAAAACAAAGGATTTATTCCCTACTTCCCATCAGCAGGCGATGTCCAGCCACTTCCCGGCAAGTAGGGCTTCAGTACGTGTAGTGGTCACTCCAGAAGACAAAGGTCAAACCAGCAAACGCTCGCCCTCCTCCTCCTTTCTCTTAGCTCCTACCGCTGAGCGGACGTCATACGGCCCGGACTATCCCTTTGGTCAGTCTGGGTCAGCTGTCCTGGCTCTGTCCCCTCCCAAGATCTTGCCCAGCCCCAGCCTAAGAGTGAGGGGGGGGAACATTGGAGAGACAGCCTTGATGCTGTGCAAGCCCTGCTCAGCAGGGGCCAAAACACTGGTGTCTTACCAACACCTTTCTAGCTACCGATACAGAGCACAGCACAGCACTACCAGGGCTGCCACGGGGAGAATTAACTCCATCTCAGCTGGACCCACTACATGTGTTGCAAGGGCTTCCCGGTGCCACTGCGAAGGGAAACAGCATGGCAAAATGCAAGTTTCATCAGTGAGGTTATTCCCTTGACGGCATTTTCATGTAACTTCGTGTCTAATGATGTTACTTCTTCATTTCAACAGGAGGGACATGGCATGTTCCAGTAGGTGGAAGCTGAAGTTAGATAAATTGAACCTGGCGTTAGGAGGCAACGGTTAAAAATTGGGAGTAAATAATCATATGGATCACTTTATAAGGGAAGTGGTAAATGCATTGTGACCCGAGCCTTAAAATCAAAATGGGACACGTGCTGGCTCTCCGCGTGATGCAGTTTGGCCCAGCTGCAGGTTGAGGGATTTGGCAGTATCTGTGTCCTCAGGGAAGAAATTTCCATACCTGGAAGATCTTGGGGTGATACCTGTCAGGCATCTGCCCTGGGCAGGGTCTCTGGATGGCTTTCCTCTTCTGTCTGTGTGCTGGGAGTCCCTAAAAATTCACAAAGCTGACAAATCCCTGCTGTTTTCTAACTCTTCTGTTGCAAATAGAGTGATTTCAAAATTACATATTAGTTTAAGGGTAAAAAAATGAATGGAGCTCCCCCAGTTCTGTCCCCAAAGCCAAACGCCCCAAGAACTGTTCAACAAGTCTGAGCTGCGAAAAAGTGGGTCACTGAGAAACTTCAAAAATCTGGTAACAGTTCCGAATTGTGCCTTTATTTGGTTGACCTGATTTTTCCTTATACATAAAAATGTTTAATTAAATGTATTTTGAGGCTCTGAGCTGCACAACTGCTGTTGTTATTTAATTGCCTCAAATAAACCCTCCTTTTGTGCGTTTTGCTAATGAGCGATTTGCTCTGTGGCACTTGCAGCTCCAGCAGACAACTCTGGCGAGCCGTTGGCTGGTAATGTTTGCCTCTGATTTTTTTTTTTATTGTTCCTCTCAAACTACTGTCACCAGGTGTATGGAGAACAGCCCAGATATATATGCATAGCTCCTGAGATCAGAGTTCCCAGCTGAACTATTGATGTGCATTAAGAGCTGTGTAAACAGCTTTCTGCGTTTTACACCAAGGTAAATATTAATCTTTTTGCATGAACTGATGATGGAAAAAACCAGGGTAAATAACAATATTAATAAACCTTAACAGTTTGAAGCAGCATGGTGGCAGGCAGCACTGTGCCAGGACTCCTTCCCCTCCCCTTTATGCTGGGGGTGACGGAGCTCTTCTGGGTGCTGCCACGGGATTTTGGACGGGGGGCAGCTGCGGGTGGGCAGGAGCTTTGGGCATCATCTGGACATCCCGGCAGCCTGACACAACTCTGATTACCCAGACTCCAGTGGGAACTGCAAATTTCCTGCATTAGCTGCACTCGAAGTGGTGGAAGGAGCTCACAGTGGGATGGAGAAGGCTCCCTGGGTGATGCTGAGAGCCAGGAGAAGTGTTTTCCAGCAGCTTTGCTACAGGGGAACTCATTCTCCTCCCCTTGCCAAGTGGGTCCTCAGCATCCCCTGGGGTATTACGGCACCACATCAATTCTCTGATTGATGTTTGCAGTAGAAAATCCCTCTTCCCAGCTCAATCTCACCTTAAATGCCCCCTAGAAGAGAATGAGAGAAGGTGGTCTCAGCTGATCTAAGGACCTCTTCCAACATGGCCAATTCCCCATCACCAAAAGCCCAAGTAGAAGCCTCATTAGAAATCAAAACCCTACTTAGCCTCATATGACATGTGCTGCAGATGGCAATGATCTCGTGCGACAGGTTCAGTGAGGACTTGGACAGCATCGCTGTGATGGAAACCAAAGAGAAAACTCGTTGCACATCTTGGCAGGGAAGAAAGGTGGCTTGGTCATAGCTTTGCTGCTCCTTAAATAAGGGATATGTCCCTGACAAAGCTGATACGTCTGAATCCTATCTCTATGTGGCAGGACTGGGCTTGTTCTGCCCAAAGAGGGGATGCGGGGATGGCTATGAGCTTGGCTGGATGAACTGAACTGCCTGAGAAAATCCTGGATAAATTGCTCTATAATGCTCTGCTTTCACTGGGAGCTGGGTCAAATAATGGCTTCATTTAAAACCTAGATCAAACAATGACTTCGTCTGCTCAGGGCATGATAGTGAAATATGGGTTGTTTGACTACATTGCTGTGAAATTCTTTACCTCATCAGTGTAAAAATGTCCCTGAGCTCTTTTGAATGTGCTTGTTTCTTCCCCCGACACGTCCCTCCATTTAATTTTGGTGCAAAGCCGTGCCTGCTCTGTTGGGAATTCATTTCTGGGTCAATCCTTTCCAACCTCTCAGTGCATTAATCACGGTGTTGTAGCTTTGATTAAACTGCAAAGTGTTCTCTTCCTAATTTAGCTTTACAAATTAATAAGGGGATGACCGATTGCGCACAGCCTGGTGATGATTTGCTGCTGTCACTCTTGGTGGGAGGGTAGGGTGACAGTCACTCCCTGTTTCAAAAGGAGGTGGAAAAGGAGTGAAACCTGGTAAATGTGACTTGCTGGAGTATTTGGGCTTGGAAACCACTTGCTGCATCTCCTTCATTTTTATAGTGGAAAAAAAAAATTCCCTTATATGAGCACTTGGGGTAAATCGTCTTTTCCTTAGGTGTGCATGGAGAGCGTGACCCTGCACCTCCCTTGTCTGCTCTGCAAAGTGATTGGTTTTAGATAGTGTTTCCTTGATACATGTGTATTTTTACTTTAAAAGTACAACAATTCAACAGTTCAAGTCTGTGGTCCAGGTTTAAAATGGAGGAGGAGTTTTAACAAAGAGGCTAAAATATTGTTTCTTGGAACGTGGCAATAATGTCTGTGCATACAGAGCCTCATTCCAGGAGAGCTGTGAGAGAGGTGTGAGACTGAAGTAAAAATTAATAGTGGCTGAACAACATTCATTTTACACTGATGTTGAGACTGGGAGCCCTGGAGGAAGGAGACATGGGCTTGACAGAAAGTTTCTGTCTGGATCAGCAGCTTTCCTTCCGAGTCAGTGCTGCTCAGCCTAGTAAGATGCTCAAAAGGATGTCCTATGATTATATGACGGGAAATATTTTAATTAAGTGGTGCAGCCTGGGTTGCTAAGTGAATTTAAAATATATGTAAATAATTTCCCAAGCCTTGTGCACGCTGGGCAGAAATGAGGTATGCAGAACATGAAAACTTTGCTTGCTTTTTAGGATTAAAATGTTTCCAGTCGCTTAAGTGAGAAACCTTTTTTTGTTGTTAACAACAGTGACTGAAGGTGAGCTGGAGCAGCTTCCTCATTGCTGGAACTTGATAACACAGGGGTATCAATCAGCCTTACTGAATTAGCATTTCACTGATAGTGATGCACAAAGCCTTTTAATGAGGACTTTCAAGTCTCCCAGCTCAGGGTTTCTGCCTGCCTGTTCCTTAGCAACAGAGGGGATTGGCAGGCAGAAGGGTTTTGATGTATTCTTACATAAAGGATTTACAATGCTGGAAATTGCATGCAAAAATTAGGATAATTGTGTTTTATTGTTTTGGCACAAAGTTCAAAGATAAACAAACAACCTTTGGGCCCCCAGAAGCTTCTTGTTGTGTTCTTGTTCCTTCCTCTGTTCTCGTGGAGAAGTTATCCACCAAGTCCGGAGTTTAAATGAAATAGAGTTTTGTCTATTTTCTAGAAATTAACACATCAGAGCAGAAAAAGCAGTCCTCGTTGATCTGCATTAGAAAGGAGAATTAACGAGCGGTGTGCCGAAATGCACAGAAAGACAATACTCTGCAACACTCTTGCAAAGCTGCAGCTTGGTGGTGGTGGCATCTTCCCAGCAAGCTGCAGCCCCTGGGCCAGCCCTGCATCTGTCTCCAGGATGGTCCCTCTCCTCCCGCAGCTCTCGGGGTCCCTCAGGGCTGGGGGGGCGGTGTGCGATGCCGCCTCGCCAAAATCCTGCAATGAACCGTCTCCTCTGCCTTCAGGTTTCTACCTCTCCGAATCTCTTTGGTGGGTTCCCTGTCTCTGGGCACAGATGAGGCTGCATCTGCCTCCTGGCTCCCCAAACCTGCTGAGATTTTAATGGCACTTGTATTTTTGGGGTATGCAATATGCACATTTTTGGGATATGGCTGAGGCCATCTTTTGGGGCAAGCCAATGTGAATGCTTGATTAAATGCTGGCTGAAAAGAGAATGATATTTTTTATCTGTCTTGCTCAACGTAGGTTTCCATGTAAAGGAAAGCCCTGGGAACGGGACCCTGCCGGCTGTTGTGGTGGACGCCAGCACTCAGCCCCTCTTTTCCATGCTTCCCATGTCCGCTTGGCCTCCTTCGCTCCTGCCCGGGCCCCTGCCTGCTGCTTGGTGGTGCCAGATATTAACAGTGTGCATCAATCCTCTTTCTGCTTCCCAGGCACTACCCTGAGCATGGGACCGCAGCTATTCCACCCCGTAAGCTGTTGTCAGTGCCAGGGAGAGGATCAGTGTTGAGGAGACACTCTTCACCGGGGAGCGCCCACCTCGTTTCCATGGGATGCCACCCTTCAACCTCCCTGAGCTTCTGCAATACGTCAAAGCCTGCTGCAAAGCCGGTGATGCCAATTAGGCTTTCCTCTAATGAGCTTTGGTGTGTGCTGCCTTCCGGCTCAGAGGAGATCTCTTCACGTCTCCCTGGTGTTAGCTGGGTGTGAGGCAGACTGCGGTAGGGGCTGCTGGGCAGAGCTGCAACGCCATCACGCATGTCTTGGCACGGCGGTGACGTTTGCAACATCCTGGAGAGGACTTTATTTATTATAAAGTTCCCATGCCTTACAGAAGTGAGGGTGGAAGTGCAAAGCATAGCAAACCACGGCCGCTAAGCTTTTCATCCCTAGGATGTGCACTGAGTACCAGTTTTCACCTCAGCACTGCACATCCATGCGTTTTCTGCTCAGCTGGGAATAGAAGTGCCTTTTCCTCCGCTGGCCTGAGCGCACGAGCCAGAGATGCTCCACTGAATCCCAAACCCAGTGCAAACTGTAGGAAACCCACGCGGTTTGCTCCTGACGTGGCTGCTTTATGCAATGTGTCCTGTATTTTAAGAGGGGCTGAGTCAGCTTTAAGGCTGGCCATGGGGCAGGCGCCTGCCCGGCTTTTGCTGCTGTTGCAGGACCCGTGCAGGAACAGAGCTGCTGGTCCTCCTGCTCTCATCCCACCTTGCCTTGTGCAGGAACCCAAATTCTTTAATCAAAAAAACCCAACACCAAAACAAACCAAAGCAAGAACAGCAAGAAAACCTCTGCAAACACGTTCTGGTAATTTTATAAGAGTTCAAACTTTGTTTTTTATTCTGTGCCTGGAGGAGGGTGTCAGTCCTGAAGCACCAGCAGAAGGCACTCGGTACCCGTTAACCCCACAGGTAATGCAGCCTTCTTCCCGTCCCACTGCAAGGGGTGACCTTCTCCCAATGAGGTAATCGTGTTCCTTTAGCACTGACTTGACACAGGTGATGCCCAGCTTAATTCTGCACAGAATAATCTACAATGCTAATTTAAAAGAATGAAGTCTCATTTAGTTATTACAGTCTGTTCCCTGGGGGCATTTTGGTGTTCTCAGGCATGGGTGAACCGATCCATGCTGATAATTCCCCATTGCCCGTATCAGTCTGGTCTGCACCATCAGAAGGTGTTTCTGCAGCCAGTATTCAGCTACCAAATACTCAGACCCTGCTGCCTGTCGCATCTCTGGCAGGCAGCACCCCGCTCCCCAGGGACAACGCACTCCTGGGGTTCCCCGCACCCCCCTGTTTGCCATAGCAATCCTGTAGATAAGAAAGTGATGTACCTGTTACCTGCTTCTGCCAGTGGGTTGTGCCACTCCACTGCGCTATGTGCCTGGCCGGAGCGGCTAACACCATCGAGCTCCGGCTCATGCCGCTCTCCGCTCTTGGGCGATCTGCCTCAATTCTTCCCAGTGCCTGTTATCCGTGGGAAACTTGCATCTGTAACAGTCTCATTGTCCGAGTTAACGTTTCTAGGTGTAACGTGCAGCGGTCTTATTTGTGCTGCTGGACCTGGGAACTACAGGGGCTGGTATGACTTGGCTTATACGCAGCGATGTTTTGAGCTCAGGTCTGTGTTGGGACCCACGCACGTCTGCTCAGAGCTGACACTCTGAGCTGACACTGTGTGTCTTCGGTGACAGCATGGGAGTACGACACAATGAACAGGAGGAAATTGTCCCCACTTTTGCTCTCCAGGTTTAAAATCCTGATGAGCTACAGGGCAGAAATGAAAGCCTGTTGGTATGGGCTTTGTCTCCTCTGCCCTGGAGTAAATCTGAACTGGTTCTGCTGAAGTCAATGGAAATATATTTGAGAGCCCTGAGGAAGACGTGTCCATCCAGTGTGGCGGCTTGACCCTGGCTGGATGCCGGGTGCCCACCAAAGCCGCTCAGTCACTCCGCCTCCTCGACTGGACAGGAGAGGGAGAATATAATGAAGGCTCGTCGGTCCTGCCAGGAGCCTGCTCCAGCATGGGCTTCCCACGGGGTCACAGCCTCCTTCGGGCTCCCCCCTGCTCCGGCGTGGGGTCCTCCCCGGGCTGCAGGGGGAGATCTGGGGGATGGGGGGATTGAGAGCAGCCCTGCCGAGAAGGACTTGGGGGTGCTGGGGGACAAAAAGCTGGACATGAGCCGGCAATGGGCGCT
>JAVKLA010000040.1:20429903-20443090 GCA_034782735.1 Sagittarius serpentarius
GGAGGAGGGGGAGAAATTGGGAGTGGGGTTGAGCTGGGAAGGAGGGAGGGGTGGGGGGAAGGTGTTTTAAGGTTTGGTTTTATTTCTCATTATCCTGTTTTGGTCTGATTGGTAATACATTAAGCTAAATTCCCCAAGTCAAGTCTGGTTTGCCCGTGACAGTAATTGGTGAGTGATCTCTCCCTGTCCTTATCTCGACCCACGAGCTTTTCGTTCTGTTTTCTCTCCCCTGCCCCGCTGAGGGGGTCGGTGACAGAGCAGCTTTGGTGGGCACCTGGCCTCCAGCCAGGGTCAACCCACCGCCTCTTCTTATGTCTGTACCTTCACAAATGGCTTTTAACTACTGTGATTTGCACTTCTGCAGGAATCTCTGACTGACCAGGCATTAAACACAGCACCGGAGCGTGGTTTGTCTAACCCTGCTTGGCAAGATGCTCTGGTCCCCTCAGCTGGGACTAGGCACAGCCGAGGGGATGCCATGAGTTCTTGCAGTATTTCACGTCACCTTCACGTGTGGGCATGGGATGTTTTAGCCAGTTCTCTGGGTGTGAAACTTCACTTCTTAGATAAATCCCCGAGAGAATGAGTGCTGACTCTTGCCGAAGGAAACAATTATCACAGCTGAACAATAACCATTTGATTGGCTTTTTTGTCTCCCAAAACTCTCGGTAGAGAAGCAGCCACCATCTTCACACCCTGTTGAAGCCAGCTCTGACTTCGTGTTCCCTGTGATTTTTTTGACTTTTTGTTTTAAGATTAAGAGAGCTTAGTGGGTGTGAATAATGTCCTGGCTCTTTGGGAAAACTGTGCAAAAAGAGATGAATCAAGCAAAAGTTCCTAGAAGCTGAAATACGTGAATTCGCTCTGACTGTAAAAAGAAGGGATCTCTGTCCTTGGACACACTCACAAGTGAACTGGCCCAAGCCCTGAGCTACCTCATTTAACTTTGCATCTGGCCTGCATTGAGAAGGAGGTTGGGCCAGGTGACCTCCAGAAGTCCTTTCCAACCGAAATTACCCTCTGATACCATTAATTTAATATCTGATCAAATATCACTGACTGCAAAATCATAATAAAACTACTTCACTTGGGTTTTAAGAAATACTAAGTTAATCTAATACGGAAGTAATTCATCATTTCCAAGTCCCATCTCGCAGAGTGAGGAGTACTTACACTGAGCTGGATAAACCAGGGGAGATGGGCAACATGACAGCTGTTTCAGTTCCGTGCTAATAAATGCAAAATCATTAGGACTCTTGCAAAGACCCTCCCTCACCTCGGGCTGGTCAAAGATGCCCTCTCAGATTGCCACACTGACCTCTGCTCAACATCTTGCTTTTCAAGTCATCTAATGCCTTTGCAATAAACTGGTCCTCTCCGGTACTATCCATACCTCTCACCAAGGAAACTTCCCTGTGGTTCATCAGCCGGCATCTCGGGGAGGTATTTGTCCCATTTATCCTAGCCTTTTCCCAGTCAGCAGGTCTGCAACAGGTTGGCCTCTCTCCGGGGCCCTCTGCTTACCCCTATACATGCTTCTCTCCCATGGGCTGCGTATGGAGCCAGACTCCTTAGACCAAGCGCCTAAGTTAGATGTCCCAAATTTCTGCAACTCCTACTGATCTGTAGTTCTTTCTCTGATGTCATTAATGCCCATATTAAATAGCACCTGCCAAAGACATATATGTAATAATCTCTCGCAGTCACCCCTCCCCATCCCAAGACACCCCTGCTCAACATGCACGGACACCTTCCCTTTGGCCAGCTCCCTAACCAGCTGGCAATATAGGTATTAATCCCCAGCATCTCTACCTTTAGTAATAATTTCCTGTGGGGAACAAAGTCAAATGCTTTACTTACATTACATAGCCTCGATCTGCCACATTTCTTATCTAAGAAACTGTTTTCGCATATAAAAAAAAAAAGATACGCAATGTCTCTGTTGTAATCTAACACTGATAAAACAATGATGTAATTTATATTGTCTGCCCTTTGCGTTCACATCCTTAATTACTCTTTCCTTCAGAAAGTGTTTGGAGACTGAGCAGAATATAGATATCAAGCCAACAAGGCTGGAGCTCCCCAGGCCCCTTCACATATACAGTTTTTTTTAGTATAGTATATGCTAAAACCACGAAGACCTGACTCTCAAGCTCTCAGTTCCTTGGCTAGCCTTGCTATTGATACTGACATTTTGTGGCTGTTTTTTTTTTTTTTCCACTGCTGAAGGTAGAGGACAGGCCCTTGGCTTGTTCACACGCAGCAGTTGGAGGTTTTCTTACCTTTTGTATTTTGCAGTTTCTGCTGCATCACTTTCATTTCCATCCAGTAGATGGAGGGTTCAGACTCCTGGACACCCTTCTCCTTACAGAAAACGAAGCCATATTCATTCAACATTTGGCCTTTTCTCAGTTATCCCTAATCTTCATTCTATTTAGCCTTTTTTATATGTACAATCGCATAACTTGTTGTAACAGGCTGTAGGCCGTTCTCATTTTCCTTTTATACTTTCTGACCTCTGAGGCAAAATTTACCTTTCCAGACATCCCCTGTTCTGTTTGCTGGGAAGTCTCTGCTCATTCTCAGTATCTTCTCCGAGGTTCCTGTACGACCAGGAAAATCTGTGGCTTTACCCAACTGACAGTGGCGTGTTTGTTTTATCTCCCGGTGGGAAGATGGAGCTCGCACTACCTCCTGCCTCCTCCATATCTGCACGACAGAGTTCTCTTCACACCCCCCTGGCCCCCCAGGTTTCTCTATTAACTGTGTCAGTTGTGGAAATGATAACAGGGTTAACACAGAGTGTAACAGAGTCCTCTGCTTAACATGAGAGAAAGAGCAAGTAAAACACTAGACTACACGTAGAAAATACGGCAGAGAAAGTTTGCAAGCTGTTACGTGACTTGTCTATATGCAGCATTGATTATTTTATGTAAAGGAGGAATTAGTGCCTAAAAATCTTACAGAGAAAGAATGAAGACTTTGCAAAGCTCCTCTGTTTGCAATCAAGGTGCTTTTCCTTATGCTGGAGACAGACAGCAAAGAGCAGAATAAACCTATGCAAACTAGAGCCCTCCTTTCCCTGTCCTGTGCTGCAGGATGAGGGTCACTTCATGGAAATGCAAAGGTAGGGAAGTCTACGTCGATACAAGAGCTTAGCACAGAATTAGACTCTCTAATTAGTTGTAGATAAATGTTACAGAAACTGAAACAATTAACAGGGTTCAGGAAAGGATTGGAAGCTGATACAAACATTATGGCAGCAGAGTACAATTAAATCCTGTGCCCGTGAATGTCTGTATGTATTTTTGTGTATTCAGTGTATACACATATCAACGTGTGTTTATATACATACACAGATTTACTCACCTCTGCTTCGCAGACATAAATATATATGTACATAAATACATAAATGGTGTATCAAGACTATAAATCAATATTAATGAACAACCGTCAGCTAGCACAGAACTGCTCTCTGGTTGGCATTTACATATTCTTCTTCACCAGATGTGCACACTGAAGGTGAGACAAACCAGGGCTCCAAAAGGAGCTGCAAAGAGGGGCTGCTTGTGCCTGCTGACTGCTCTTACCACTGAGGACCTTCCTGCTTCCAAAGCGTCAACGGCCTTGAAAAGCTATTGACTTTCTATCCCGAGCCCATCAAAAGGAGTGGAAGGACACCCGCCAGCCAGGCCTTGGATCGCACCCACGGGATATTTCTGTTTCTTAGTGCGAGGTAGGTAACCGCAGCTATCTGCAAAGGAAAAATGACTGAAAACATCAAACAAGTGAGACATCTGTTTTGCTCTCACCAAGTATCACCGTGCTGCAGATGTGCCCTCATGTACACGAAGGGTTATTTTCTCTCTTTTCCTCTTCCATAAAGAAAAAGGGAAGAAAACTGCAAGAGCTGTAATCCTTGAATAGGCACAGAGTTTGCTTTTCATGAGGAAATGCACAAATTCAGTCATTCTGGTATCTCCAAACCTCACTGGTGCTGGAAAAGCTCAGCAAGACCTGATGGTTTCAGAACCCGTCCACCGTGAGCGTGGGGACACCTCCACATCAGCCAGCTGCATCAGCGGATGCCCAACACCAAACACCAGCCCTACAACAAGCTCCTCTCTTTTCAAAATGCTGGACGAGCCCATTCCAGGGCCATTTAGTGCGTATAGGACATCTTGGGCACCACAGTAAATCTCCCACTGTTCCTATTGAAGGGGCTGACTGCATATATAGGACTGAAAAGACCTACAAAAAATGATTACACTTAGGTTAGGACTAAGTAAATGGGTCCGAGAAGGAGAGGAAGGCAAGTGCCCAACTGCTGTTCCAGGACCAGGGGTCTCATCCTGTCTTTTGAAGGCTCAGCAGTGCTGTGCAGCTTTCTCAAAATTCACCACCCGTCTATGGGATTAATTCTAATAATTAAATATTAACTCTGGTTAAACCAAGGAGATTCCACAGAGATGATTTCATATTTCAAGATAAATATCATCTCAGCTTATGAGCATACTATCCATGGTAATTAGGAAAGCTACTTGTTTCTGTAATTTGAAATTATATTCACTATGACCTCCTAAGCTGATGCCATTATATTCACCAAATTTCACCACAATGAGTTTCACTTTGCTTAATTAAAGGCTTTTTTTTTTTTTTTTTTTTTTAGGAGGAAAAATTTAAATGGAAGAAATAACTGAGTCTAAAAGTATGATCCTGAGGCTCTGTTTGCCTGCTTCCCTGCTGCGGAGTGTCTAGGCTCCTTCATTCCCGGTAGTCCTAAAGGTCTCCCATGCATAAAGGTCTTCTTCTGAGCATGTACAGAGGCATCTCAGTTCTCAACAAGACAGAGCAGATCACCTCATGCCTAAGATACATCCTCGCTGAGACAAGTCCTACAAACACTGGCCACCTCCCTGTGGGATTTTTCTGGTGGCGGACAGGAAAGACACCCAAGTATACGATGTTGGTTTCTGCTTGCCCGTCTCCAGCTTTGCACCATGGCATGTCCCCAGCCACTGTAACCTGCCTGCCTGCTCCATGCCGCTGCCCATTCTGCGTCCCACTGTGCCCGTCTCAGGTAACCCCATGTTTGCACCCGTTGTCTGAGCCAACCTCATGAGGTCTCTGGTTCCACATCGACATACATGGTTAAATGCTTCAGATTGCTTTAAAAGTGTGACGGGAAAGCAAATTCTGGGTTGGGTTTATTAAACATACAGCTTGTTTTCTAATGCTTACTGTATTTTAATCTTGGATGTAGTCATGTAGCTGCCGGAGGCCAATCAAAGGTGCAACTTTTGGTAAACTGTTTAATGTTCTGAGCTTCTCCTTTCTCCCTGTTGGGAAAGAGGAGAACAAGCGCCTCATCATATTTGTATAATTAAAGCAAAAAAGAAAATCACAACCTCCACCCTCAGCCACAACAGGGAATTCACGAGTGCAGAATGCAGTCAAATACGATTATTTATCAGTCCTAGCCTGAGAATAGCTTTTATGAAAATCCTTTATTATCCTTTCAATCAAAGACAGAAGAGGCAAAACTCTCCTATGGCTAAGTCATTCTGTCCTTCAATACCTCTCGTACTGTTTTATCCTTATATTTATTTTCACTAACACATTTTGCCCAGTTTTCTGGGCATTAGTGGTTGGGATTATTTTGGGGTTTGCTTCCAAGTATTTTGACTTAGGTGTGAAAGAGGGCACTCAGCCTTTGCTCTGCTCGCAGAGCTGAAACTGTGGGAGCCATTTTTCTATCCTGGTGATGGTGAGACGGTGCTGTCAAATTGGGTATGGAGTCCAAGATCCAATTCTGAGCTTCATTGCATGGGGCAAACCATCCCCGTTGCATTTTTTCTTCATCAAGAAAGACTCCACAAGCAGCAACACAACATAACTCATATACTCCATACAATTTCTTCCTGCTGTCTCTGTGTGACAGAGTCATTTGACATTTTGGTTTCAGTGGAAGATGCTGTGATACAGAGCTGCCATTGTCGCCCATTGGAGACCTGCATTGTACCCAGAAGAGAGAAATGGAGAGATTCAGAGTCATCTCTGTGAGAGCCAAGCTGCAACCTTTTCAAGTGACTCCCATTGCGAGCCTTCCCACATGGTGCGGCACTAAAAGTGGTACCTGAACTAATCCCACACTTTGCTGTTGAGTTGCTTTTCAAAATACAGATGTGTTAGTCTGAAGGAATAAGAAGAAAGACATTTGCTGGAAGAGGCAATATTTCAGGTTTGAAAATGTGCTCGTACCCATCAAACCAATTAAAAGTGCTACCGCTCTGTGCAGATTTGACCTCACTAGTGTATGTAAAGTCTGAGAAGGAATTAAAGATCTCCTGAAATAACAGTAAAGGCTGAATAACGAAATAAGGATAGCAAGCTATGAGCCTTTTTCCTCTGAAAGTTGGCAGAAATCCTAAATTAAATTCTTTCATCCCAGCAACTGGTTTGAAGCTCCTAGTTCAAACTGAAAATACTCATAACCGTCTCTTGAGGAATGGAGAGCTGACCCACCTGAAATCTGATCTACAGTGCATATCGTTAAAAGTTCCAGTAATCCTCACATAATTATTGTATAGTAGATTTTTTTCCTCTTTCTACTCCCACATGTGCACTTCAATGCAAAAACACTCTTTATTTTTCTGTTTTATGAATAATACAGAAATGCATAAATAATAGAGATGTTATTAATAAAATGGCCAAATATGTATTCCCCTCAAAATGCATGAGTTTGAATGGAATGTCAAACAGATTACTGGATGAATATTTGATATTTTAATTTATCGGGCAATTTCTTACAAGAATAGCCGAAGTCCTCAATTAGACTTCATACCCTTGGTCCTCCATCACATCTGCCACCAATTCATGCCATGTTCCTTCCCCTCCTGTGAACCCGCCTCTCAAGAAAGACTGGTGGTTCCAAGAGCAGTCAAAAAACTACCTTCTTGCTGACAGAGACTGTCAGTCGTGGGCTGTCCCTCGGCGTAGATCAAAACAGTCTTTGGGAGGCTCGAACTTGCCCCAGGACTTGACGTCTCTTCTTTCTGGGGTGCAAAGACATCTCCTCGCAGCAGATGTCTGAGAGCAGACGAGCTTTTGCACAGCAGCAGGCAAAGGTCTCCAGCCGGGAGCTAAAAGGAGGGTCCAGCGCAGCCTCAAATCACGCAGCGACAGCCTCAGACCCGCCCGTGGAAAGACAAGCTTTTGCACAAGCTGAAAGCTCCCACCCAGCAGACACGGGCGCTGCAGGCAGCAGGGCCAGACCTCGGCACTGCGGGGGGTGGGAGCCCGCTGCAGCCCTGGTCCCACCGCCTTCCCCAGCTGGAACTAACGGGGCTCTTGCTCCGAGGGAGAGCGGGGCGAACAGTCCGGCAATGCTGCTGTATGAACAAAAGGCTCTTGTTCACTTCAGGTCCCCTCTTTGTTCCTGCTCCTGCATACCCAAGGACCAGTCAAAAAGCAGAACAAGTCCTGGAAACCCCACAGCAATGATTAAAGACACGGGGGAAACACGCATGTGGAAAGAAATTAAATACACTAATGCTCTTGAGCTGCCTAAAATTATACTTAATTAATTTTTCAATCATATCGAGAGTGGTGCACATTTTCTCTCAGCCATGATATTCTGACTTTTCAACAAAATGAAAAACAAATTTGACCCGGGCAGAAGATAAACAACAGGCACCAGGGTTTCTGCAGGGGATGTATCCCCGCTCCTGTCACTGGCTTTCTGCTCTTCCCACTTGAGAAGCGGTAAAATAAGGCAGAGAAAAGGATGCTCCGAATGGAGAAACTTCACGCCACTTCTGCCCAAGTTGAACTGAAATAGGTTTGGGGTTCAGCTCAGATCACTTCCATTTGTCAGCCCACCTTGCTAAGCAGTTTGCAAAGATGGAAAAGAGACATTAGAAAATAACAGAAGGGGATGAAAAGTCTGACTCACTAGAAACAGGACTAGAAAAGCATCTTTTCTGAAAAAAGATGAAAAAGGAGTAATTTTTGTCTTGAATTCACCTGCAAAATTCATAGCCGTAAGCTATTATTGAGGAGAACAGGCTTTTACTGTTAAAAGTATTAGACAGGTGTGTGAAGTACCTAATAAACTGGATATAAATTAAAAGACAGATTTTTCAGAAAACTTAGTGCATATTAGACAATTACAACCCTTTTAAAAAGCCAGGAGACATTTCCATTGATTTCACCTAGACTGCACCTCTAACAGCATCTAAATTCCACTCCATTTTAGTCTCAAATTGCTTTCATTGGCCTGAATCAGGAAAAATAATTAGATTCACAATGCAGAAGAATGTCTGACATTAGTTCCTGTTGAACAAGAGCCTGTCCAGGGACTGTACATCAGACCCACCGCAGTATTTCCTGTGCATACGGTAAAAACCCTATAGGTGCAGGTACCTTACGTTTTCAAAAGTACACTGGCCACCAAAGCACAGCAGCTGCATTTATTGCACTTTAGGAGGTGCAGCGTAACCCAAGCAGATGTTTCCAAGAAGCTCCACCCCAAGGGCTTGGTTGGGGCAGAGGGGTAAGTCGCATCCATCCGCTCCGGGCTGGCACAGACCCCACTACTCCAGACACTGCACATTCCCCTACCATTTACAGTAAGTGTTTTAAAGGTCTTAAAAATCAACCGGTGTCCTTTGTCACACGTGTCCAGGGAAGCCTGGCTCCTCGCGGTACTCTGGATCCAGCTAGATGGGCTTCCAAGGGAAAGGGTTATTATCACCACTACTTTTCGGAAAAAAATGAAACATTGCTTAAAATTGCTTTCCAAAGCAGAGCAATGTCCGGCCTGTGTGATCCTCCACGTGAACCTCCTGGGGCGATGGCGAAGGCTTTTGTATGCTCAGAGGCACCGTGCAGCATTGCGTGCCACCGAGGATCGTCGTCCTTGTCTAGCAAGCTGAGGGCCACGCGTGGTGTCAAGAGCGATGCTGAGACCTCTGACAGGCTGCTGGCAAAGCTGTCCCATGGCGTAGTCACCCAGAAAGCTCACGCTGATCCGCTGCCACCACCACGTGCTGGATTCAGGCCGTGAAGCAAAGGGGCTTCTTCCACTGTGCCGGTGTCTGTAAGGTGGTTTTCTTGTCTGTGGAGTATCCGTCACTGTGAAGAAGTCACCCTTTGGAGTCACTGTGAAGTCACCTTTCAGGCTGAAGACAGGGGATTGCTCCCACCTGTTTGCCCCCATCATTATGCTCTAAGCGTAATGACGATCAGAAGCTCACAGTCAGGGAAGCTATCGCCATGTGGGACAATACCCAGTCTAAACATTCCCTGGCTCCTGTGTGACTCCCAGCCAGCCTCCAGGTTCATGCTCTTATCCCTCTGTTAGTGCCGTGAGCCCAGCTACACGGTGGACCTAAAGGTGACTTGGTAGAAACCAGCAAGACCCAACAGCAAGTCTTTCACTGCAGCTCTGGTGAAGGTGCTCCTTCGACTTGTCCCATGGCAGGAGGGGGTCTGGCAGGTCCTGGGGCCAGTGCTGGCCTCCTCCAGGCTAACAGCCTTGGCAACACTTGCAGCCACGCGGATCTGACCTCTCCTACAGAAAAACAACTTTTAAAGCACCTGATGATGGAGACATAGCTGTCAAACTGGCTCAGTGATGGCTAGTGTGAAAATGGAGTAGACTTCATCCAGCTGCCTCTGTGAGTTTTTTTAATGCACTATGTACAAGGTCTAGGCAGGATGAACAATTGAGATGAAGAAGTTGAACCCTGAATCCATCACTTGAAGCTCCATGAAAATCTTTGTGGCAACAGTTAGGGGCTGACTGAGGCAAGGCATGAACGGTGATGACAAAAGAGTCTTTCTCCGTTCATCGGTGAGAGCTTTTGGTGAGAGTCACTCCCCAAAAGGGAATTATCTCCGTTTATCAACATTTAGAAGAGGTTAATAGCTCCTCTTATTGGGTGGGGGTGCAAGCAAGCTCATTTCAGGAACCAGAGAACGAGAAGGCATCCAGTCTCTCACAAGACGGGCTCTAAGATGAGAAACCATCTTTCCCCTGCATTTGTACAGCCCTGAGCGCCTGGGAGCAGCAGTCCAGGACAATCTCCTGCTTAGGAGTGAACACGGCCTCTTGCTCTCCATCTCTCCTGGCCATCCTCATTTGGCATCAACGTACGGCTGGGAAATGAAGTCATTTAAAGTCATCGCATCGCCTAGGCTTTTTTTCTCCTTTCAAGCTTGTCGTGCTAATTTCTAGCCTTATGTGCCAGCCATGAATCTTAGCTTAAAATCAAAGCATTTCCAAGCAGACTTTCTTGGGAGAGCCTCTGGCAGAGGCAAAGCCATGTTTCCTACCAGAAGGAGGCTTCTCAGGCAACAAAGTGCATTGCACAGTTGTTGAAAGCCTGTTTCTCTGGGGCGTCTTAGGGCTCATGAAGGCAAGCACAGTTTGAGAGTCAAAAAAAAAAAAAAAAAGAGGCATGACAATCCACAAGAAGACAGAGGTTCAAGGAGGGGCAGGTAATGAAGGACACAGAAAGCGAGGTCCACAGCGGCAATACTTTAAAAAGAAATCAATATAACCCTTTAAGAAGAGGTCTTGGTTTGATTGCCGTTCTTTTAGATGAATAGCAATTACTGGGCCTGAGATCTGCAAAGTATCTCCTGTTATTACGTTGCTGCACTGCTGCCTGATGGGAGCTATCATTTCAAAGAGGATGAAACCAAGTTGGGTGTCCACACTTCTGAAAACTGTTTTGGTTTGGTTTGCTTTTTTTTTTCCTTTAAGGATGGTCTATTTAGCATAAGCAATTTCAATATGCTTGTTCAGGTCCAGCTGAGTGTGGAGATCAGCTGCAAATCCCTTGTAGTTTGGAAGAGGTGGCAAAGCATCGCAGACCCTACCTGGGGAGGGGCAGGAGCTTGTGGGTCGGTGGTGTAAAGGAGGAGCTGCCAGAGGTGGTGGTCAGGCTGGGTATTTGTCCTTGAGTGCAGGGTTTTCTGGCCTAAATTTCTTTTGCTTTGGTCAGTAACGGTACCAAGGGAAGACATAAAAATGAAAAAAAAAAAATAAAAAAAGAAGTTTCTCATGGAGGGTCACCCAAGAGAAAACCGGAGGCACACAACCCAGTGACCACACCAAACACGTTATCCTTGGGGCCATGCAGTGTTGTGCTCACAGCCTGCACGGTGGCTGTCCCGGTGCTGTATCACAAGGAGACGCCTGGAGCAGTTTGGGCGCTGGGGCACAGTGAGATGCAGCACAGCTCCAGGGCTGGAGCTTCACCTCCAGAAACAAATGCTGTACAGTACGCGTCCTCTGGCTATCTCCAACACAGAGCTGGTACAGAACATAAAGCAGTTGTAACCTCTGTAACCCACCTCTCCAACACGAGCAACTCAACGTCCTCCAGAAGAAAAGCATGAAGAAGCTGAGGCCACACAGCCTTGCCTAGGCAGGACGGCACTCAGCCACACCAGCCTCAGCCATGCGCGCCCAGCCTCACGCTTGCCAGCACTATGACACTCTGGGGGGCAGCTGCTTTGCAGGTGTAAATGGTAACACACTGATTTGCACCAGCTGGCAGGCTGGTCCTCTCAGTCGAAAAATCTTCCAAACTCTAATGCAGTTACTCAGTGTTCACCCTGCTGAAATTTTATTAACGCTTTCTCCAGACACCTCTAAACTCCCTGTCCGTGGCCATGAATCATCAGTGACACTCACAGCGTAATAGCCCAGCGAAAAATTAATTTGTTCATCTCCAGGTTCCTGGGAAGTGTGAGACTCGCAGAGCGGATCCCTTTGCACCTTCCCGGGAGGTTTCATCCCACGTGGTCCAGGAGCACCGCGTACGGAGGGAACCTGCTTGCACCCTGGAGGCAATGCCCTGCATCCCGTCAGCTCCGCTCAAAGCCCCCAAACTGAATTAAAAGAAATATGTTTTTTTTCACCCGTAACCACAGTGGGTTAAGAACTGCAGTGGGTTTCTCTGGAAGGGGAATTGCCTTCCTGAAAGGATTTGGGGTGAGAAAGCAAAGTGGGATCTGGTGGTGCTTCATCCCTCGGCCCGCGGCCAGCAGAGTGCACTCAAAAGACATTCTCTGCTCGTGCAAACCTCTCCTGCTAATAAAAATCCACCCTGTGTTTAATATGTAGTGGCTGTAGTGAGGAGCTACTGAAACTTAATTGTTTCCCCCTGCATTATGAAGAAGAATAGAGACGCTCCAATGGGATTTCATTTTATTCGGGGAAATAAACTCGGTCCAATTGTGTTATTTTAAATAATTCCCAGGATTCATTTCCATAGTGCAACAGGGGCAACTTCACGAGCAGGATTGTTGTGTATTAATATTTCCCTTTAACTTAACAAGAATGCACTTTTTTTTTTCTGCTGATAATGCACAAGACACATTATTTTTTGAATGTCAGCCTTATAGGAGTTATCTTTGTGCACTACTTGTTTGTAAAATAGCCAGGCTACGGTAAGGACTGCATTTTTAGTATTTTGTTTATTATTGCCAGGACGTCCAACTTCTTCTGTTGCCTCGAATTTGAAGCTTGTGGCCACAATGTAGCCAACACATTGAGCAGCCCCATTTGTCACTGATTAATTAGATGTGACCCATTTCTTTCACGCCGTCCCTCCCTTCCACTCCGGGGAACCGCTGTTCACATGTCAGTCAGTGTCAGCGCAGCAGGGCAGAATATTATTTTGATTATTTGACACAACAGTGCTGCATTTTGCAGCCAAAACTGTGTGCGTGCATACACACAAACAAGAACACACACATCTTGCTGGTGCAACAACATTGTCATTGTAGGAAGCCAAACCAGACAGTGGATGCGGCTGAACACAGCGGGTTTAAGCTAATTCAGCTGGCCCACCCCTCCAGACGTGAGGCGTCGGTGTAGTGGACGGGAGCACTGGGTTTATGAGGATCTACCTTGCCTTTCTTCCTGGTCCAAGGAGATGGGGACCTAAAGGTGACTTACAGGTTAACTATGGGCAAACAAGGCAAGCTGCTTTTGAGCAGCGGCACAGCGGCAGCGAGTTGTGTGCGTCCCCCTGGCCCTCCCTAGGGCTGCTCCTCCGAAACGTCGATGTCCCTTAGGGCCACCTGTCGTGGTTTAACCCCAGCCAGCAACTCGGCCCCACGCAGCCGCTCACTCACTTCCCCCCCACCCAGTGGGATGGGGGAGAGAA
>JAVKLA010000040.1:20453053-20477955 GCA_034782735.1 Sagittarius serpentarius
CCGGAGCCGAGCAGCGCGGAGAGCCGGGCGCCCCGCCGGACCGCGGGGCTGCGCGGAGAGGACGCCGCCCGGTGCGCTGGCCCCGGCCCCGGTGATGCCCGGGTGATGCCCAGGTCCCGGTGATGCCCCGGCCGCCGTCGTGATGCCCCGGTGATGCCCCGGTTCCGGTGGTGCCGCCCCGGCCCCGCTGATGCTGCCCCGGTGATGCCCCGGTGCCGGCCCGGCGGCGGGGGGGGGGGGGTATGTAAGCGGCGCGGCTGGGCTCGGCGGCGGTGCGGTCCTGCGGGGGAGCGTCGGCTCCGGTACTCGGTGTTGAGGAGACTTCATGAATTTGCCAGTAAATGTTTCCGTTTGACATCCGCTCCTTCGAGCCCCTGCGCCTGTTTCGGCACTAAAATGCTTGCTTCGCACCAGCAAGGCAGCCTCAGCTAGGGGTGCGCTCCCCCTCCCCCCTTTTTCTTAAATTTTGCCAAATTTCAGTGTAATTGACAATGTCTGAGGGGTTCCGCTCACAGCGGCTGGATTGCTAACGCGCAGATCTGCCGGGGCTCTCTGCCTTCCCCGACACACAGGCACATATTGTTGGATGCGCTGGAATAGCAACTGCTGTCGTGAACAGGAGAGGGCTTGTTCAGGCAGAGCGTGTTTTGTGGGGGCCTGCAGGAAAGGGAGCTCTTGCCCTAGTCTGAACGCCGGCATCGATGCACGGGCGATGGCACATGCAGATTTGTAGTAAGACTTTTGTTTGGCAACGATGCGTTTTCATCCTGTGAAATGTAGCGCCTTATTTAGGTTAAGGACGGCGGGTGAGCGTGCGGCGGGGGGGGAGTGGTGTGAAGTCGGTCATATGTGGCTGCACTATATTTGAAACCTGTTTCGTGTGAGTGTGTGTGTTTCTTCATTGACTCCCAAAGGTCGGTTTGAGAAAGCAGACAGTGCTCTGCCAAAAAAAGCCAAGCCCGGGGTATGCCTGCCGGCAGCCCGGAGCAGCTTGAGGAGCCCGCTCTGTGTGCTAGGGCTATTTTGAGAAAGGAGGTTTTGAAAGTAGTGCCCTGAGTTACGGTGGCAAAAGTGAGCCCCAGCCTGGGAGAGGGAGCTCGCTTAGTCCTTAGTTGCCTTGGAAAGATAAGTTTGTGGGATTTGAGCAACTTTTTTTGTCCCTTATTGAAGATTTCAAGACCCTCACAGCTCTGCTGCCAAGCGTGGTGGTGCAGTTAGGAAGATGTCTTGCAGAGTTCACCCGCTTGTTCCCTGCTTTTGTGCCGATAACCTGCAGTGCCGGTGTGCGTTCTGTGCGTGGGCAGAGCCCCAGCAGCCTCCTCTGTCAGGAAGGCTCGGGGAGTTGCTCGGCTTCACGAGGGGAAGGAGCACGCTACGGAGCCTGGCCATCCTCCCCGAGCCCTGCTGCCCTCGCCAGTCCTGCACGGAGAACTTGCTGCTTTACAGGTCGCTCAGACCCATCGTTCAGGTGCCGTCTGCCGCTCCCCGGTTCCTCCCGCTGAGGTTGTGTCTCGTCCGCAGGAGGACCTGTCACCCCCGGGGTGGGGTCTCACTCGTGATGGGGGCTGCTCTCCGGCCCTGCCTGCCTGCCTGCCTGCCTGCCGCGGATGCTCGTCTCTGCCGCTGCAGGAGGTGTAGAGAAGGACCGCTCAGCTCTGCCCTGTGCCGGCACGGCGCCTGGCATGGCAGCGTGCGCGTCCACCCAGAACAGCAGCACTTGAGAGCTGTTTCGGTGCCCTGAAATGCAAAATAAATGGTCCACGTTTGCTTATTCCTAGTTCGTACAAAAAAGGACATTAATGTCCCATGATGCCTGGCTGTACATCTCACCGCTAACTTTCCTCTCTTGCTTCTGAACAGTAACGCTGTGATGAAAAAGTCGGTTGCTCGTACAGCTGAACCTAAGGGGGAACGGAGGCACCGACACCGGGAACAGTTTCCCAAGGCTGAAGAGCGGGTTAGTGATGGAGCCGGGACAGGCACAGGTCTGCCCGGTGCCCACCGTCCCCTGCTCCGTGCCACACGCCGCGTCTTCAGGGGATGTGGGGAGAGCAGAGCTGCTAAAATCCCGGGCTCTGCTTTGCCTGGCTTGTTTTTCTTGGCGAAATAATTTAGAAAAACTGAAGTGCTGGATGCACTTTTCCTCCCCTTTAAATTATGCATGACTTGCACTGTTAATAAAGCAGAAAATGTAGGTATTCAGAACACGATGGTTATCCTTTCACCCAATGGCAAGTTGCAAGAGAAGAAATGGCTAAATGAGAAGGCCGACGTGGGCATGGAGCGTTTTCAAGCAGATAAGCGGCAGCTCATTAAAATGTGGGAGTTCCGTGAGAGTAGAGAGCAAATTTCCATGTGCCTTTCCCCGGTGCCGAACTGCCCTGGGCGGGGGGGTGGGAGGGGGCTCACCGGGGACCCGGGGTTCAGGCGCTGAGATGCATGGTGTCCCCGGGGTCCCACCTTGTACCCTGCGGAGCCAGGAGCAGCGTAGTGAATGCCTGGAAACGAGCCTGAAGAGCCCGAGCGCTGCCACCGCCTCCTGGGTGGGGGCCGGAGGGATGCCCGGGGAGCCGGAGGGACCCTGCCAGTGCTGCCGGAGCGACGGCGAGCCATTGCTCCGGTGTTAGAGCCGGCACTTGCTGGCTCTGGGAAGCTGTTTCCAAACCAGACAAGTCGCCACAGTAACTGGGAGCAGCCGCTGTGCCCCCTGAGCGAGGTGTCGTTGCACCCGCGGGGGTATTGCACACAGGGGGGTGTGGGTGGGTGGGTGTGCAGCCTCCCCAGCACCCGCAGTGGCCCCCGCTGCGGCACAGTTTCCCCAGGGCCACCGGAGCATGTTTTACCCACTCCTTGCAGAGCTTTTAGTTGTTTTCCCGTGACTTTGGCTGGAAATAAGCAGGGCAGCTACTGAGGACAAGTTTTTCATGTATGACATAGGGAAAAGTGTATGCGTGCAATATTCATCCCTCCGTGCGCCCCCACGCTGTGTTGTATACTAGCTCCTATAACGAAAAGCGCTGAACATCCCACCTGCAGATGCCGGTAACGTTAGGATGGCTATAAATGCCTCCTGAAAGCAAGTGATCACAAATGTAATGAGTATCCACGGTGCTCAGCCATGTCAGAGTCTCCCCGAGGCTCTGCACCAAATCGGGGTGTGGGACTCAGCGGGCAAAGGATTGGGAGAAGCGACCGTGGCCGAGGGAGCAACCAGGTTTTTCGTTGCTGGTACAAAGTAACGTGCAAGCATAGGTATTTATTTTATTAAATGTCAGATTGTCCTTGTTCCTCGTGCCAAGCATAAAATATTATCCAGCAGACTTAAATTTTATTGCAGTGGCGTGTGTTATAAAGAAGCGGGTTTGGAAACGGGGAACCCAAAACCCAGAGCTGCACCTCCCACCCCAGGTGGCAGCTTGGTTGGGGTCTGCTGAAGCGCTTTGTATCCCCGGGGGAGGTGGAGCAGGGTCACGCAGCGTAGGGAAAGATCTTCCGTCGCCTCCGGCTACCTCTTTATAATGATGATGGTTATTTTGTGGTACGCTCACCTTCCCAGGGGGGATTAATGACTGCTGGCTTTGGAGCTGAGAGCGCCTGCCTGCCGCTGCTGACCTGGCCTTTCCCGAACTCTTGCCCTGGTTGAACAAGTGGATTGGAAGGATGAAAGAAGGGAGGGGAAAAAAAAAAAAAAACAACTCACTCTGAGCAGGAGCGTTTTCCCCATTAGAAAGGCCGGTTGCCCGTTTTCTGCCGGCAAGGGCAGCCTCTGGATCGCTGGCCCCAGATGTCACCGCGGCGGTGCGGGGACGGAGGGTATTTCCGCGGGGCTGCTCGCCTGGGCCGGGTGTGAATGCGGGCGTTGTGTGGGCCGGTTTAACCCTGCACAATTCGGGACATTGTGCGAGGGAAGCGCGGCGGCCCTGGGAACAGGGGAGGAATTATGCGGTGCCGCAGGGGCCGGCGATTCTGAGCAGCTGTGCGTTCCTCCGCCGCCAGCTCCAGGAGTGTTTGCAGGAGCCAACTGATCACTGAGAGCTTTAACTCTTAACTGAGCCCTGGAGAGGGATCTCCTCCTCCCTCTCACGCCGCAGATGTTTACACTGGGATTTCAGCAGTGGTCTGAGATGAACTTCAGCTTCAGCGGCTAAACCTGGGAGCGTGCAGAGGCGGGGGAGCAGCCGTCGTGCCTCTTACGGACAGCCAAGGGATTGGGATTGACTCTGCTCCCGTGGTTCTTAGTTGCGCCACAGGTAAGGGGCCGTGCAGCAGCCGGCATCGCGGGAGCGAGGGAGTCTGGTGTCCGGGCGTGCTGGTCTGTGCATTCGGGGGGGGCTGGGTTTGCCCTGGGGTGCGACAGTTTGGGGTCGAGGGGTGCAAATGGATAGAGTCAAATTGTAATAATGCTCAGTAGTAAACGTGCGGGAGAAAATCAGCAACAGAGGTTAAACCTGGCTGCAGGTCTGCTGACTCGATGCAGAAACTTCAGTCAGGTTTCGCGTGTGCCGGGACGTGTGCGACAGCTCGAAGGAATCCTCCTGGCATGCAGCGAGTTGCCTCCATGCTGTGCTGGACGGCGTCGCGGCGCATCTCGTCCTCCCAGGAGCAGCTGACGCTCTGTGCATCTCTGGTCAAAATGTTGCCTTTGACTCTGCGTGAGGGAGATTTGGAGGAAAGCTGGTGGCAAGGAAACAGTCTTTAAACAAATAAAAGCTCTCCTGGCTCAGAAGAGCAAAATCCAGTTTAATTAGAATCAGTCAGATGAAGTGCTGGAGAGGAAGGAAACGGATGAATGATTAAAGCTCAGTTCTGTCTTCCACCCTCCTCAAATATTTTCTGGGACATCCTTCGGCGAAGGGATGATCTGCTCCCTGCACGCACTGCAGTGCCAGCCTATATATGCACGTATATATATGTATACTCCTGTAGGGCACTGGGTCTTTTGCAGTATATCCCTTTCCTCCAGCAGAAGAAAACCCTTTCGGACGGGAGGCGCACAGACACGGGCCCCGCAGGAAGCAAATGCAAGCGGGGAGGATGCTCCCTGCCTCCCTCTGCCGCTGCCAGGACGCCGCCACTCTCCCTGACTCAGATGGGCTCAGGGCCATAACTTGTTTCTTAAACCATGTTCCTTAAACCTGGAAAAGACTCTTTTTTCGGAAGAAGGGGTTTTTGAGAGCAGCTGTCTGAGGGAAGGCAGCTCCATCGGTCCCCACGGCCCGGGTCTGACCCGGTGCACGTGTTCGGTGTTTGCAGTGCTGCCGCTCCGTCGCCGCTGGAAGAGCCCTCCCTTGTAGCTGCACCGAGTCCCCACGACCGGCTCCCTGTTAGGTCCTTTGGTTTATCTTTTTATAGAACCTCTTCCCAATTTCAAGTTATGTCTGGATCCGGCTGAATTCTTTCCTGCCATCTCCATAAATAATGGCCTTGCTAAATATAGCTGAAAATGGAGGGAAGTAGGTTTGCTATTCTCAGACAGATTTTGAAGCCTGGTTCTTCTGGAAGGAGGACTTTCTTTCAAGACACAGTGGCTGTCTGGGAGCAGACCGGTGGCCCAGCCTGGGAGATGCATCCTTCCGTGAGTGCTTCTTGCATCCCTGAAGGGCTGAAGGACTAAGTGGTTGCCTTGAACATCCTTGCAGGCCCACATTGCTCTTGGCAGCATTTAGCCTGATTTTGACGTCTCTTTGGTCCCTGGGTACCAGGGAGGTTTGTGATCTGGAAAACAGGTCTTGTGAGGAGGGACTAGAGGAGATCCATGCGTTAAGGTGGTTAAGGCTGACTGAGGCAGTTAAAAAGGCAGATAAATGTATGTTACAATTATCTCAGGGAGGAAGAGGCAGGCAGTGGTGAAGAGCTAGCTCCAAGCAGCCACCTAAGGTGTTAGAGGAGCCAACAGCAATCATTTGAAGTTATCAAAGCCCACAGTGGAAATAAAGATGAGGTTTTTTAACAGCTGGGGTAATTAGCTGTTGGAGCAGCTCACCGAGAGATGTGCTGGACTCCCTGATGTCGAACGTCTTTGATATACAATCAAATGTTGCTTCTTAAATTGGCGAGCTTGATACAGGTGGGGATTGCTAAGGGAAATCTCTGGCTCATGGATATGTAGGAGGTCAACCCAGATGAGACCCACTGTTTCTCCTGGTCTCAAACTCCAGGAAACAGTTCATCTATTTTTAATATATCAAAGCAGTGATTGCAGTAATATATGTTACTTAGCAAATGGCCTGGACTTCAATTTTCTTGTTAATACATTACATGATTAAAACGCCGTGTACCTTTCAGAGTGCAGCGTGTGAAATGCGTCGGTAGGTAACTCTCAGCGTGGGAAGGGAGGAGGAGATGGGACCCAGGGACCGAAAGGTCCCTTCCACCCCTCCGTGTGTGTGTGTAACACCTGCACTATCGCGTTCTGTGGGCTTTCTGGCGTGTGTAGCGCACGCCTTGTTCCAGCCGTGGTCGGCATTGCTCCGGAGTTCACAGCCAGGTTTTTGGCAGGTGGCCTCTGAGTGCCAATGTGCCCAGGTCCCACTGGCTTCAAAATGAGGGCGGTGCCCAGGCACCCCGGGAACGGGTGCTCCGAAATGCAGTGGCTGGGCAGAGTCTCACCAAGTGCTGCCTGCTCTGCCGGAGCCACACCGTCGGGCTTCACGGCACCAGCAAATGGAGGAATCCCCTGAGCATCGTTTTGTAGCTTGGAAATGCGTTTTTTGTGACTCGACGAAATAGCTGCTTATCTATCCCTCACGTGCTGTAAGACTGCCCTGGAAGGTGCTGTCTCTGCAGAGCAGGTGAGCGTTGGCATCCTGAAGCCGGGGAGCTGAGAGGCTGCTGGGGCCAGGGCTGGGGCAGAAACAAGCAGGAGCTGTTGCAGTGCGGCCTCAGAGCATGAAGAGGTGGGGTGGAGGAGGGTGCCAGGCACAGGACACCCCATGCCAGGGGCGTAGAGGCACTTGGAGGGTGTTGCAGCCCTTGGTGAGCCGGCGCCTTCACACCCTGCTGCAAAATGCTTGCTCTGACCCTCACCATCAGCAGCCTGAGTTTTGCTGAAGACATGGGAGCAGCGCTGGATGGAAGCCACTTGGAAGGTGGGGTGGAAGAGAAGGATTAATCCTGGAGCCAAGCCTGGGACCATGCTGGGAGCTGTGCATGGCTGGGCTGTGGTGGAAGCGGGCACTGGGGGTTGGGGAGGCGGTTGTCCCTCTCTTAATGGCATTGTGAGGGTCTGCAGCGGGGTGAGAAAACCCTCCTCCGGTGCCAGTAAAGCTCTTCAGGGACATGCCACGTGGCAGGGCCAGGGCTGCGGCTTAGGGAAGAGCCACATCCCTTCCTTGGCCCCTTTTCTTCTCTGGCCCCTTTCACATTTCATCCAAGATGGATTTCAAGTATGAAAAAGATAATTTTTTTTGAAAAAACTTGAAAACCAAGGCTGGAATTGCTAGGCAAGCAAGTGCAAGCCGTGTTTCAACATGCATTTCTCTCTTTAGCCTGTTAGCAGTACAAATCCACGCTAGCAGTAATATTTTCTCTCGTTTAACAGAAGTGGTAAGTGCCAGCGGAGAAGCGAAGGGCAATGGGGGTGGGAATGGTGGAGCGGGGAGGGCAACGCAATACCCAGCCGGGGTGCGAAGGATGCGACGTGGTGTGATCCTCCAGCCCCCGCGCTGCTCCCCCTGGCTTTCACCAGGCTGCCGGCTGGCACCCGGCAATTTTTCATGAAGGAATAATTCAAGAAGATAGCTGTAATTTTAGGGTGAAGAAAACACCCTACTGCTGCCCCTATTGCGCTTTTTAGATCTCCTCTGGTCCTTGCAGTGCTCTTCAAAGAGCCAGTGACGAAGAGCCTCCTTCCCAGCACCCACCCTGTGGGAGGCCCTGCCGAAGGTCCCCCAGGTCTGCCTGGCACCCAGCACTGGTACCCTGGGGTCTCCCTGGGCTGGAGACACAGACAGCTGTGGGCTCCTAAAACGCTAGTATTTTGGGATGAAATAAAAATGCCCATCAGATACAGGTATGAGCCTCCTCGGCACCTGCCGAAGCCTTTTCTGTGTCCCGCTTGCTGTGGGTTGGCTCTGGAGCTGGTGCATCCCAGACTGTGGATTGGTACGGGCACTCCAAGCATCCCGTGTCAGGACATGGTAATGGGCTCTTGAGGGCTGTTTGAATGACAAGGGACACCTCGGTGCTCAAGGGTTCACCGATGGCACGTTTTGGATTTCATCTTTGGATGCTTTTGTGACATGTTGGGCTGGTACTTGTTTGCAGGACTGTCGGACATTTGTAATGATTTTCAGCTCGTAACATGCTTCTTTATTAATAAATAGATGTGGCTGCACAATACTTCAGCATTGGACTGTCTGGGGAAGAAGGGTGGGTCATTAAATTGTGATGAGATGCCTCTGTCAAGCACCTTGCTCTTCCCACATGCCCTGTACCTGAGGCGTACCCCAACATGCCACAGCGTCATGTACCCGTCTGCACCGTGCAAGCGGGTGGGCTCGTAAGTCGTCCTGCTTTTCCATTGCACCCAGCCCCAACAGGGACGGTTCCTGGAGCTTGTGAGGTGGTAAGGATGTTGCAGTAAGCACCCAGAAAGTGGAACTGCAGTTGCTGTGAGCTCGCCCGTGGCCGTGGGTTTAGGTGTGAGCTGCCTGTGGCTTTGGCGTGGCCGTACACAGGCCGTGTAGCAAGCGCGGGAGCCCGGAGTGGCTGTGTCCCGACTGTCGGTGTGTGCTTGGCACAAAGCCCGGTGTCACTGCTGCCGTCTCACTGACGTGGGGCACGTTAGAAATGGCACTGGTGCTTTGGAGAGGTGTCGGTGAGCTCCTGGCTGCAGGTTGGAGTTGGTTCGCACATGGCCGCTGCTAGTCGATGCCTTGCTTTGTTGTGTCTGCACTGCATGGAAATAACCTGGGCAATGTGGTTAAATTAATGAGTCTCTAGCTTCCTAGAAAAGCGCAGTTTCCATTAAAATTTATTAAAATGACCAATTTTCTTTACGACTCACGATTTTTAAAATAATTTGTTTTCCCCGCAATTGAGAAAAATGATTCTGTGGATTGTACCCACCAGGTGGGAATTACAGAGTCACTGGGACCACCAGAAGGACCGGAGGAGAGAGCAGCATTTGGCACGCTGATTGTCAGGGCTGTAATGGTAAATGCTAAACGGTACTTGTGGCCAGTGAGACTTTCCCTTTCGGTGCTGGTCGGGAGGACTTTGGAAAGGCGAGAGGAGCTTTGGTGGTGTGCTGGTGAGAAGAGGAGGGGAGCCTGTCGGATGCTGGCTTGAGCCTGCCCACAGCCGCCGACCGGCGTCGGTGCTTCTCCATCGCTGGCAGAGACGCCCTGCGAGGACGGTTGGATACGTGCTGTCTGTATGGCTGTATGAGAGCCTCTTACGGCTTTTAGCATCTCCGTCATCTTCTCTGGGCAGCGGGAGAGTCTGGATCCAGCAACCTTATGCTAAGGGTCTTGTTATGGAGCACTGGCGTCCGCTTTGAAGCAAGCGTACCTTACTTGGTGAAGGTAAAAGCTAACTGTCCTTGACACACCAACCTGGGAGCCTCCAGTCCTTTGGCGACAGCCAGAAAAAGGCTGTGCCGTCATCTTGAACATGAAACTGCCGGGACTTTTATTCCTTACATCGTTTCACTGACTAATTCTGGCTGGTGGCCTATGGATTTGCGAGATAGAGATCAAAGAGGCAGGGAGATAAAAGCCTTATATCAAGCTGACCGACAAGCAGTCAGTCATCCTCCCGTTTTAGCGGGGTGCGCTGTGATGCTTAATTCCAACCGAGGAGTCGATAGGAACCGCGCCTGCTCCGTCCGCTTGCAGGGCAAGGCGTGTTCGTACCGCAGCACGGCTCGCTACGGCTTCCCCGCAGGTACGCGCAGCCGGTGTTGCTGTTAATACTTGGATTAATATTCTGGGTTCCTGTCTCGTTTCTTGAACTGGAGTTAAACCTTGTTGGGGCAGTTGTTGTTTTATGAACATCTGAGCCTTGGGGAATGCTGAACTTGAAAGTATTTTCCATACCAGGGAGATGACGTAACGTGAGATGTTACTGGAGCTACTGCGCTGTGCAGTCCTCCTCAAGCAGTCTGGGAGGAAGCTTATGGAAATGATGTTGATTTTAGATACCTCTTATTTGTGCAATGTTTTGACAAGTTACTTCTACTGCCTCTGTGTTGCAAGGGTCTCCGGCTCCACAGGCGTTAAATAGCTTCCTTCCACCCACCAGAAGAGCCTGACCCTGCTGGGCTGGAGACCCAGATTTCCGTGTTGGGTAGCTTCTTCCACTGGTCCATGTCTGCTTTCTGAAAATCTTTTTTGTCTAATGGAAGCCTGACAGGCTTCCAGGTAAGTCCTGCTGACCGTCCCACTATTTTGAGCTGCCGTGATTAGATTGTCGTGGATTTGTGCTCACGTTAGTTTTCTCCCTTTCCCAAAGTCATCCCTTGCTGTTATGCTGGTGACGGTTTGTGGAGCTACCTTGACACAGTTGTACAATCACCTACTTCTGGGGAATAAAAATTCAGCTCAAGTGTTCCTTGTGCAGCGTCGTGTGGTCACTGTCTTTATTACGGGGATTAAGATTGTATGTTCGCTGAGCACAATTGCAATCATTTGGCAGTTGAAGCCATTCTTTTCAGTTGCTTGATCATTTACACACTAGTTTGCTCCTGCTGAAACTCTTCGGAAAGACTGGCCTTAGCATTGTGTCAGCATCGTGTTGTACGGTAGCTGCTGTGTGCAGGGGGCATGTACTTTCACGTATTGCACCATGAGAGCATCACTTAGGGTGGAAGAGGGCTCGGGAGGTCTCTGGTCCAACCCCTCCTCAAACCAGGGCCAGCTCCACCGCTGGGATGGGTTGCCCAGGGCCTTGCCTGGTCCAGTTTTGAACATCACTGCAGCTGTTCACCCACCCCCCTCCGGGTCCTTGTCCCAGTGTTTGACCAAACCAAACCCCCGTGAAAATGTTGTGCCTTGTACCCAGTAACAAGTTCCCTTCCTGCATCTTGTGCCTGTTGGCTTCTTGTCCTTTTGCCGCGCGCCTCCGTGAAGACACTGGCTCTGTCTTCTCTGTGAGCATCCGCTGGGTGCGTGATGATAGGAACTGGCGTCTTCACCTTCTCTCCTCCGGACTGGATGTCACTCGACCTGCTGCCTGTGCTTTTGCTAATACAGCTAACACGTGGCTGCCTTTCATCCCTGCAGGAGTGCACCAAAACCTTTTCTGGAGAGGCACTTTCTCAGCCTGTCCTGCCGCGTGGGGTTGTTTCCTCCCAGCTGCAGGACTTTTTATTTGTCCATACCAAAATTCAGGAGTTTTTTGTCAGCCCATTTCTCCAGCCTGTCCTGCTCTTCAGCTTTCCCCATCCATTTTCTGTGTTCCTGGGCCAGCTCTCTATGTCGTCCCCTTCCTCAGAGTGGCACAGTGCTCTGAGCATCTCCCCTGGGAAGAGCAGACCCTCCTCGGAGCATGGGGGAACATGAGCAAACAGGGCAGACCGATGCCTTGACTCTTGCCCCATGCCTGGAAAGAAAAGTCTGGTTTGCGTTCCCAGCTCACCACGCTGGGACCGGTTGAGGTGGGATGATAACTTCTCATGAACCCGATGGAGATGGCGCATCTCAGAGCAGCTCGGAGGGGGTCCTGCAGGGAGCAGGTCCTCGCCTCTGTGAACGAGGAGATGCGCAGTGGTATTTTGACTACAGGTTTTTCCTTGGAATATCTGGCATCTTAGCGCACCGCTGTTACACTGAAAATCGTCGTCAGTACGCTCGCAACATGATGGGTGCTGGAACAAACGCTGGCTGTTGAAATGTGCTTGGTGGGAGTAACGCGGTGGAGAGAACCGGGGCCATTTGCGTTCTGTAATTAGACTAACCCAACCGTTCGGAGAAGGATGAGCCAATCTGATGAACTGATTACATAAAAAGTCATTGAGATGACGTTTATAACAACGACGCACACACTTTATCCAGCCTCTCCTGCATTAATACTCCTTTATCTTGTAATGTGACCCCTTTTCTAAGAAAATTATTTGTGCTGTTAACAATAGTATTTAATAAAAAAAGTAGCTGGATACCTGAGAAACTCCAGGATTTCCTCAAGTCAAAAGAAAAAAAAAAAAAAGATCTTTACCATCCCAGCTGTGCAATCTGCCAGCTCTTGGTGGTTCTGTGTGCTGGAAAGGGGGAGCGGTGTGTGAGCGCGGGGCAGGACAACGGCAAGAAGAGGGGGGCGGAGGGTGGGGGTTCCGTCCCATGCCCTCCCCCCCCCCCCATCCCTGCACCGCAACCCGTCCTCCTTCAAACCATCCGCTTCCATCGTGTCACCACCGGTCCCGGGCATAGCCACCAGTGGCTTCCAGCTTCACCCCGAGCGAAAAACTTGAAGGTCATTACAATTTAAGGCTCAGGGGCCTGGATTATGAATTAGCAAATAAATGAGTATTTCCTGGTGGAAGGAGCTGAAGGAATTGGTCGCTGCATTAGGCTGCCCACCTGATGAGTAGCTGTTTTGCCTGCAGGTGGAGTTACTCTGCTCTTCTGGGTGTTGGACTGCTTTCTGTTTTTCTCTTTGCCTAGCATTATATTGATGGAATATAACGCAATAAAGCCGTCTTGGCAGCGTTACGCTGCAGGGGTCAAAGCAGTGAGGGAGCGTTGCCACAGTAGCTGTTTTAGAACAAGTTTTGCCCTAGCTTTCCATCTCCTCAGATGATGGGGCGAAGTCCTCCTTTCCTTGCAAGCCTTGTGCTGTGCCTCCTCTGGCAGAGGGGTAAGATGCAGACGTGAGCGAAGCGTCGCAGTTCCGTGCAGCTGACAGCATCCCAGGCACCCAGCTGCCATTGAAACAGCTCGTTAGTTCAGTCGCCAGGCCAGGGCTGTTCCCCGCTCCCCCGGTTTTTTGTTTTTCCCCTTTCCCCCACGTCTCTGCCAAACAGCGCAAAAGAGAACTTTGCGTTTCAATCAGCCACTTCCCTCCGGTCTCCCCCCGAAATTTAGGACAGCCTCACTGTTTCCTCTGCACATAAGCAAGGCTGCCAATACAAAGTCGTTTGTAGAGCTGTTTACAAGGGGCGCGTCTGCAGCCCCACAGCTGGAATTAATTCTGACCATTACTTAAAGCAAGGCCAGGCTGGCAGGTTGCTTTTCTTCCCACAGGGGCTGTGAGCAGCCTTGGAGCGAGTTGGCAAAGCTGGGGTGCTCCAATTACTCTTCTCTTCCAAGTGTGAGTTTTATTTTTCCTCTTCTTTCATTAAAATGATGTATCTGCCTGTGGGGGGAGGAAGAGGCGTGTGTGGGAAGCTGGTGCTGTATAAATGGGTTAAAGCACGAGCGGGGAGGTGGCTTCTTTGTTGTGATGTTCAGCTCTGCGGGCTTTTGAGCAGAGGTCCCAGAGCAGCTTTGTGGTGGGTCTGTGGGGATGCTCTGGTCCCAGTGCTGCATCTGCCATGTGCTTCTCCAGGCTGCCGTGTGCGGTGTTGGGCCGAATCGCAGTGAGGGGAGACAAAAATGATGCTTTAAGGAAAGATGGGTCTCGGGGCTGTGCCGGGTCTAAGCTCACTGAGGCTGGACCTGGGGCAAAAGGAGAAATATGCGGGGTTTTGGATAAGTGGTAACTTCTGAGAGTTGCAGGAGTCGTCCCGGGTGATCAGAGTGTTTTGACAAAGCGGAAATGTGCTGGGGGTTATTCTGTTTTGGGTTTTGGTTTTTTTGTTTTGCCTGCACGAGTACTTTATTCTAAAACAGAAGGGAATTTTCAAACAGGCATTTCAAAATGAAAAATTGAACTGCTTCGCTTTAAAAACGTCAAAACATTTAAATGTTTTCCAATTATTCAAAAATGCTGTGGGGAATTTATGGAATATGTCAGGCCTTGGAATTTATCTTTTTTTTTTTCTTCTGGAAAAAAGTTGTGGGAGGAGGAGGAAAGAATGGCCTGCTTGAGCTTGCAGAGCAGTGAACCACATCTGGCATGTTGTGTCCCAAGTCTTAGGTCAATGCAAAATGAGCTGATCTCCAATCATATACAAGAAAACCTGTCCCCTTTCGGTAATTTTTTCTATTACAGTATCTTTGTACATGTGCCATCATCTTCCTTTGTACTGACGTTTGGAGTGATCTATTTTAAACGAGCAAGGCTGTTGTCACTACTTGGCGTTCTTTGTGACTAGAGGTCGGATCCAGCTCGTGATGCCAGCTGGGTTTTGTCTAGCCTGTAGTGTCCTGTTGTATTGCAATGCCAATGAATTGATTATCAGTTAATCCATCGTACATGACTGTAAATGCTAATGGCGATGTGGGTGAACAATTGTTTGAGGTGTCCCTCCCCACGCATAAGCTGGGATGTCTGTGTCAGCAGAAACGGGGACTGAAATGATTAATGGGTAAGAATGAGCCTTTTCATATTCATGGGGTGTGACTTAATTCGTGTTGGTATCAATGCCGTCCTGGGCTGCTGTGAACGTTCAGCCAGTGCCTGCTCTTAGCCAAGTGCCTATTTCCATGCAAACAGAAGACCTGCTTTGTAATTTGCGGTCAGCCACGTTGAAGAGCTTTTCACTAATAAGCTATGAGAGTGCTCATCTGAGGCAGAAGCTCTCACATTTCTAGTCAGTTTAATTAATGTATATGTTTTGCCTTATAGGAAAGCTTAACTTTACCCCAGGCACCTGAAAAAAAAGAAGAAGAAATTTTACTGTTGCGGCTCAATATTCTCATGAAGATAACATTTTGTTGCCCACAGCTACTCTACACCCAAGCAAGTAGAGTCCTCAAACTTCAGGGGCTTTTAGAAGTGTAATACCAATACCCTGCAACTAAACTCCCATCCAGCGAAGTCCGATGGGATTTCACTGATGGGCTTTCCCATCCCCCCCGCCCTCACGTAGGAGCCCCCTGAGAGCCCTCTCCCCGCTGTGGTGCAGCGAGTCAGAGAGACGGGAGTGGAGCTCCTGCGTATTTTTTAAGGTTTATGGTAAGTTGTAGGAGTGATGCATAGACTTAAGGCAAGCATTAGAAATGAGTGCGTTTAACTAAGGAATAGGTGTGAGTCCGTCCTTTCTGTGTTTACCAGCTGAGGTCTGAGCTCCTTCACTCTCTTAGGTAGTCCTGGATGTTCCTTTTGCAGTTCGTGTTCTGGAGAAATAGTGGTGCCGCCTGCTCCGCCTGAGCCGTTCAGGTAACGGTGACTATGGATGGGGAAAGCAGAAAACTGGGTACCCTGCTGCCTGTGGACAGTGTTGTCTTGGCAGTATGAGATAAGCTGTCTGGTGAACCCTGGAACAGAGCTGGAGGATGCCAAGTGTGGAAACACAAAAGGGTGATATTTAGATGTGGGTATTGCTGTTTCTGAAGACCTTGCTCCTCTTGGCTGGTCGATGTTGGTAAGAAGTACTTGAAGTTTAGTTGGCAGGTTCCTTCAGTCCCGTGACTCATTCATCATGAGCCGGTAGCCAGATTTGTTGCACTGGAGATGAATGTGGCAGGTTGATCCAAGAGGGCCAGCGTAGTCTTGTTCGCCAACCCAGGTGTTGCAAAGGTAGGGCAGACCCAGTGTTCACATGGAAAACGGGATTTGTGTTCAAGACGCTTTCAGGTCCAACCTCTGGAGCTTTTTTATGGTTGTCTTGGTGCAAAAGTGTCCAGTCCCCTGTCTGCAGCAAAACTCCTTGTTGCTGGGAGTGAGGAAGACGCATAATGGCCTTCTTTTCCCAGAAATCAATTTCCCGGTGCTGCTTGTCATACTCTTCCCGATGGGACCAAAGCTCATCCGCTCCCTGATGCAGTGCCACATCTGCATGGTGTTCAGCTGGTCAGGCTGGGAGAGGTTTTGCTGAGAAGCGTTGCCGTGAAATGGCTGAACTTTTGTTCATGGACTCTACTGTAAGTTACTCCTGAGGCAGTAAGCCCTGGTGCCTTGCATCCCCTGGGAGACCCGAATTTTGTCTCAGCACAGCAGGGTAGAGAGAGGAAACCTTGAAGCCACCCAAGTCAGTGCAGCGAGTCAGCCAAGAGGAGGGTGGGAGAGGGCTGAGACCTTTGGGCGCTGCTGTTGTGCACCAGATGAATAATACTTCTGGGTGACCCCAGATTTGCTATAAACAAAATAATGATCTTTCCCTTGTATCGTTCTCTTCATTAATGACCCTGGGTCAAAGCAGCTGGGCGGAGCATGTGTGGGTGGTACAGGGCTGCCTTGCTGAGTGTCATGACCAGCGCTCCTGGCATCTTCTAGGCCTGACGGAAGTTCAAAGCTCCGGGCTCAGCTGGTTTCTGTTCACGTTTCCCTATCTGCTGGTTGAAAATGCAGTATGCACAGTGCACGGGAAGAAACATTGCTCTGACCCCAAAGGCTCTCCAGGACCAACGCAATGGGTTTCTCACCTCTACGTTTTCATTGGAGTGGAAGCACCGTCTTGACCGGAGGTGAAAGTGGCTGTGGAGGAGCTCAGCCTGTGCCGCAAACCTGCTGTGGGAGCTGTCAGCGCGGGCAGCTGGTATTTTTAGATGACATCCCTCCGAGGCAGGAACCCAGGCTTCCTTTTTCACTCTGGGTATGAAGCACAACGGTGCTGGCATGGCGGATGATGGCTCCGGTGAAGGTGCTGGGGGGCAGCTGTGGTGGAAATGCTACTGTTGTGAATGGGAGTGGGCAATACCTTGACTGTGGGGCTGTGATTCAGCCCCTGCACTGATTTATATAATCTCTGCTGCTGATATATCCTGCTACTAATACAGCCCAGCAGGCCTGAGCAGCCTTGCTCCGTTTCCACTGAGTACACCTGTATCCCAATGTCTTTGAATGGTCCATGTGCATCGAACCCAATGTTGGCCATCCCCAGTTCGTGTAACTGTGCTTGGCTGCAGGGTTCTGGTTTGGAGCGGCGCTGCCCCTCATTGCTTCGTCTCTCGGTTTCTGATGCGGCGGCGGGGTGGGGGTGTGTGTGTGTGCATATGCAGGCAGAAATAAAGCAGATGGAAGTGTGCGGTAATGAGGACAGCTGAAGATTAATCTGTGGGTCAGTAGCACTCCACCATTGAGAGCTGCACAGCCGTAGCTAATACAGGAATAAATTAAATTGCAACAGTAGTTAGGATTGGTGTTGAAAACCTGCTTCACAAATTAGTTGTGCAGTGAAATATGTCCAGAGAGGAACCTGTCTATCATTGTCCCTGTTTAAAGTCTAGTTTGGCTTTAGGGCCTTGTGTTTAAAAAGGGGTTAAAACCACTTTAACTACTCCAGTGCCAGCCAGGAGGAGAACTAAGGACCGAAAAGCCCCTTTACAGGTTTGCCCAGAGAGGTTGTGGCATCTCCATCCTTGGAGATATTCAGAAGCTGTCTGGACATGGTCCTGAGCAGCTGGCTTTAGGTGGCCTTGCTTGAGCGGGCAGGTCAGACCAGGTGACAACCAGAGGTCCCTTCCAACCTCGGCCATGCTGTGAGTCTCCATGAGCGCTGACCCGAAAGGAACTGCAGCCCGTACAAGGGCAGTCCTGCTTCTCCATTTTCTTCAGTTGTGTTTCCTCGAAAGCCAGCAAGTGCAGGTAATGTCCAGATTGCTGCTGGAAGATTAAGAAAAAGAAATGAATGAACAGGTATTGGCATCTTTTCTGCTGTGGCACACGATGATAAGAACTGGAAAAATCCTGCTTTATTTCCCATGCTGTCAAAACATTCTGGCTAAAATTGCCCTGGCAAACTGATTTTAACCACCTACTGTTACGTACTTTTCGGGGAGAGCTGCAAAATGAGTCTCAAAGTGAGCATGCTTTGTGGCTGTGCCCTGTCTGAAGAAGATGCTGTTGTGGGGCCGTGGAGGACGTGGTTGTTGAGGGGCGTTTTCACTGCGCAGCCACGGTGGGTGGGTGCTGGTGGGTGGCCCGTGGCTCCTGCTGCTGCCAGGCTGCCGATTAGATTGGCAGTCCCGTTTGGTGGTCCTTCATGGGCTGGGGAAGGAAAAAGGTTGGCAAGATAGGTCATGCCAGTGGGGGGAAAAAGTGAGCCAGCCTGGTGGAGAAATCCTTAAAAGAAGAGTAAATCTACTAGTGTGATGAGTGGGGAAGTGGTCTGCTTACACTGGGGCTCAGCAAATCAGCATTTTGCTGTAAAAATCGCACATTTCTAGAATTATGTCATTATTTATCCATTATAGCAGAATTCTCTTCTGCTTTTTTTCTTAATGTGAAATCTGCGGCTGCTCACCTTTGTGCTGCTCTCTGCTATCACAAGGCTTCATAATGTGGCTCTGTGATGAAGATGTCTCTGCCAAACTGTGTGTACTTGCGTGTGCCCCGATGTGCTCACAGTGCTAATCCCACGGGGTTCGGGGTGCTGGAGGTCAGGCTGATAGCCCGCTCATGGCGCAGGGCTGTGCTCGTGCCATTCCCATGAAGGGCAATAGGAGCCAAGGGCTGCAGATTAAGGAATCAATTCTACGATCATTACGTGGGGAAATCCCACCGGGTGTTTTGCTTGCACGTTTGGTTTCTTAGCCAAGATGGTCTCTATTTCATAAGCCTGTAATGACTCACCAGTGGTTTTGCTCTTGCAAGGAATGAATATGCGCTCCTTCCTTCCGCCTGTCCTTCAGATAGCGTATGTACAGCACTTGGCTGCTTGTTCTGCAGTTATTAGCTTATAAAGCGCCATATGGAAGAATATTAAATAAAGCACTGGCTCTTTCTGAGTGCTGAGTGACGTTAGCTGATAGCACGAGTCCTTCTGAGGATGGCAGTTGTGTGTTTCTGGCTGTCTCCCTGCTGTCTGTTGCAGAGTTTGAGCCACGTCCCTCTCGGAAGGGCTGATGCAGGTAAGAGCCACTTGGCACAAGAAGGACCTCCGGTCTGTAAAACAGAATTGGGCTCGCGTCACCTGCAGGGCTGCTGTATAACACATTCCCAAATTGAGTAGCTCTCTGCAAGGCTTGTACTGGTGCTGGATGACTGTCTGCACAGCGTATGCCTTGGCGGCGAGGGCTGTTCTGAAGTGCGATGGTGTATTCCCCGGCATAAGTCTGCTTTTGGGTCACGGCCTTCCAGAAGTTCTGGATGTACACTCTCCTTGCCCAAATTCTCCAGTTACATGTGCAGCAATAAAGTTTGGTCATGAAAATGGGGTGTGTGTGAGAATACGTGCCTGGTTCAGTCATATTAAAAGTATGTAACTTTGCTGGTGGAGCAAATCAGATGTGTAATAGATGGATGATGAGGATGGTCTTGTGGGATTTTCAGAAGCAATTTATTACAACTCTTAAAGTTTCAGCGCTGGCTCCCTGATGTTGTTAAATGTGAGATGTTGACTAGAAAAGCTGTTGTGCTTATTGTGTTGTGCACTGGAATGTGAGGTTTACCCTGGCTAATCCTTACGTGTGTGTGTCACCACTTTTGATTAGGTTGTTGAGGAAGTGGCTGTGTCTTGCAGTGCGCAGCGTCTGCCAGCTGCAGTCCAGCTGTGCGGCACTGGTGCTCAGCTCCTGGGGTTCGTGCTGAGCCCAGGCAGAGCTCAGTGCTGATGTGACGGGGTTACAGTGAGCCTGGAGACACCTGTAGCAGTGGTTCCCAATGTTATTTTAGCAAGACCTTATTCTTGTGCCCGTCTCTTCTTGTCTTCACCTTCTCCCTCTCAAATCCCATCTTTGACAAACTAGTTGGGACCTTTCCCCGGTGCTCTGTGCCGGAGCTTTAACCTCCGCAGCCTGCGGAGTTTGCTGCTGGCCTGACCACCAGCACAGCATGCAGGGAGCCTGGATGCTGCTCCTAAACTGTGCAAGGTACATAAAGTATCCCCAAAGGATCGAATCTCTTGCGTTGCTGAGAGATGCTGTTGGGTGTCTGTTGTGTTAGAAAAGTTTCTAGTTTTAACTAGTTTGAGATCACTGTGAAGTAAAGAACAAAATCATATGTGGAATTAAGATCCCCTTAGGGTTGATTTTTCTCCATTAAAATGTCAAGTTTACAGCTGCTCACTTAAGTGGTAAAATGCATTTCCTGCTTTAAGTGTACAGTTGTGTCATTAACTTCATAATTGTAAGACTGTGTTATTATACATTAAAACATTAATAAAACTTACCTAAAGCATGGGGGTTTAAAGCAAAACTCTGACAAGCTGTGTGAACCTGGTGCTTTAATGGACCAATTAGAGTAAACTATTTTGTGTACGGACCTTAATTTGGGATGCTCCCTCAGAGGTGTCTGTTCTTGGGTATCCCTGTGTAGGGGAAACACGAGGTTCCTGGAGTATTAAAGCTCTCAGGGTCTGGAAGGGGGAGGCTGGTTTCCCAATTTAAAAGCCATATGGAGGGTGTGATGGAATGGTCACTGGGGCACTATGTAGGGTGGGAAGCTGAGGAGAGAGATGGGAATGAAGGGAGAGATGAAGTGTGCCAAGGAAACAAAGAGCTTTAGCGGGGGGGGCAGAAAACTAGAGCTGTTTTTCCTTTCTCTGAGACATACGCACTTGGTCTGCAAAGCCTTTAGGGTGGAACTGTGCTGTGTTCGTGCATCACCTGTCACAGTGGGATCGCAGCTCCTGGCAGAATTTCTAAGGATTTAGTGCAATGTAAATAATAACAATTAGCATGTCCTTATGAAGCAGTCATGGTAGTATTTAGTTTAAGGGGGGGGGGGGACGACGACCCAAAAGGAGAAGCATTATTAATTACTGTAAGAAGTATTAAAGGATCATTTGCCTTTCACAAAGGCAAGGCAAATGCAGGAGATCTCGTACTAGGAGCCCATTTTAGTGTAAATCCCCTTGGCTCTGCTGTGCTGGCCCCATCCCTGCTGCTGCTGGAGGAGAGGGACAGGGAGATGGAGCAGGGTGAGCCCTAGATGTGGGTGAGCTGTAAGCTGTTGTCCAACTTCACGGTAATTTCTAGAAGGTCCTGTGGAATGTTTTCCATGTTTATGTATTTGAAAAACCCAAACAAAAGAGCAAAACAAAAATGGGAAGATCAGAAAACACAGTAGGCTCTGCAAGGCTTGTCAGCTTGTTGCCTTTTTAAATAGGAAGGTGAAAATGAGGTTTACAGAGGAAGGAAGTAGAAATCAAAGGAAGGATGGTGATGGCTTTCTAAATTCTCTGATGCACCTAGGATATACTCCAAGATAAATATGGAGCAAATCCTCCCAAACTTGAGCAGAGTGAGAGGTGGGAAATGAGGAAGCAGGCCGGGCATCTGATTCAGGTCACGGGTGGTTAGTGCTAAGTACGTGCTCTAATTTGCTTACTGGAAGACTTTCTCATGCTCTTCTAGGGAAAAACCTGCTATTGACATGTGCTCTTGCTGTAATTCAACAGAATCCATTCTCCTTTGCCTGGGAAAAAAACCCTTTTTTCGACTTTCTGTTGTCTGAGCACCTCTGTTGTAATGTTATGTTTGTGACTAGAACAGTCTAGTAGTGCCTTAGTGATACAATAACGTAAGAGATTGGTACAGTCTGGTCAGGGCATTGTGTAGGAGAAGGAAGGCGGCCCAGAAACAGCAACCCTTGAGCTTTCAGGCATTTAAAGAGTTACGAAAAGATGAAACTCGAATAATCCTAATAGAAAAGCTGTCCAGTTGCACACTTGGGAGGTATTGCACTGTTTGTTCTTCAGGGGTACATACATGGTATCTCTTTTCTGATCCCTGCAATAGTGGGAGCTAAAATAAGTCGAGGGGATCCGTGCGCAAAATAACCACCTTCTGGGTTTGCTTGTGTGTTTCCATTTTAAGATGAATCTTGAAGTTCATCTCCCCGCTTTAGTATCTGAGCATGGTTCTGTCGAGTCCCAGCTCCCCTGTAAGGGTTTCAGGACTATTGGGTTGCACTGATTGATTTTGCTCTGCAGTCTGGCCCAGGCTTAAACTTCTGTGCCATGCATGACTAAACCATCCCATAGATCTCCCACCGCTGCGGGAAGGAGCTGTGCCTCACCAGAAGCAATGGTGTGCTGACAGGAAAACTCTTCAAGTCTTACTTGTTTTGGCTGATACATCTCTTTTGATGGGTTTTGGGGAGAAAAAGATGTAGAGCCTGCAAAAGGTGGAACGGGGACTTGAGAGGGAGTATGTAACGGCAGAGCAGCTGTATTTAGACTAAACAGGTCTGAAAAATGGACAATGTTCTGCAGCAGCTCAGACACAACAGGATGTTTTTGCCCCAACCTGCTGGGGAAAGAGGGGAGTTAACATTTACTCGAAGGTACTACAAGATATCTTTTATTGTCACACATGGATGGTGAGAACACTGACTCACAGTCTGGGCACCTTTTATTTTAAAGGGAAGGGGGGGGGGTGTGACATGTCCAAGGGACATCTCGTGTTAGCTGAGGTGCAGACTGCTTGCCAGAAGTGCGTGGGCCTGCTTTAAACTGGAGACACAGAAAATGGAAAGTAGGGTCCCCAGTGAGGCATCCAGACTTAAAACAGACGTGCCGTTGCCGTGCCACAAACAGGACTTCTTCCTGAATGTCTGCCCGTGTCCACGTGATCCAGGTTGTTGGACTGAGGACATCTAGTAGACTTTTAATTTTGAAAAGGGTATTTGGGCAAAGCAAACTTTCTGGCTGAGCAAAGCAAGGCGCGGTCGGATGGATGGCGTATCGGTGTCTGGGTGCGTCTGCCTGGGCTTGGGTCCTTCTGAGGTGGTGGCTCTGGGTCTTGGGTCAGAGGTGGTGACTTGTACGTCCCCAGGAGCAGGGCAGCCCCGTGGGAACGGTTCTTTCACAAAACAGGAGACAAGGCATCCCCAAGGGCATGCTTGAGCCCTCATTTGTGGTTACAAATGAGGGAGATGATGCGGGAAACACTGTGGGAGGCGGCACCGTTCAGCTGTGGCTGCTGGAGGTCCTCGAAGGGTCCTGCTAAGGTGGAGAGAGGTGCGGGGGGAACAGCAGGACCTGGGTGCTGTGGCATTTACAGGAGTCTGGAAACTTCTGGTTCAGCCCTCTGACTTCTAAGGGGGGCGATACAGGGCTCGTGTCTCTTCTTGGTGTAGAGTTGCCAAAAAAAAGAGTTTTCAAGGCAGAAATCTTTCTTTTAAGAGCTCATCAGGCAGTAGCAATCTTGGAGAGCATTGAAGTCTCCCTGGGAATATGAAAGGAGGTGCAAACCAATGCAATGCTTATATTTGGATAAAAAGCTGTATTCTGGATTTTGACACAGTTGTGGCCAAGTGATTTATTGCCTTGCTGTCCCAGGATAATGAGGCTTACTCAACCATACTGTCCGTATGTCTGGTCCTCACTGCTGGCTCTCAGAGGTGGGGAGCGTTCTTACTCACCTGAGGGTGTCCTCCAAGGGCATGAAACCCGAAATGTTCAGTGCCCTCCCACCCTCGTGCCTGTACGTGTAGGTGTGGCTGATGCAACCCTTTTTAAAAGGGCTTTTTTAAAAAAAAAAAAAAAAAAGCTCTCCAGCTTTTTACACGCAAACCGCAAACACTTTATATGTCATTGTGTGGAGAAACATGGGAGCCCTGGGAGAAGTCACTGAACGCTTTGATTTGCAGTGATATTATAGTAGTTCCAGTTATACCTGATTTCACTAAAAGCTGCATTCCTTGCACTGAAATACTGTGTGCTCTTAAACTGATATCCCCACCTGGATTAATGGGAGGTCTGCGATCTTCTCTTGGCCCACGTTATTTCTAGAAGGTGGATTATACTGTTTGGCAAGAGTTCCTACATTTTGTGCAAAACTCTTAAAATCCCAAATGACTTTTTAAACAGGTATTTCTAGATACTGCATTAGAAACAAAAGTTGGCAGCAATTTCTGTGCTTCAGTATTGCTGGTGAGGGTCTTCTGTTGGAGGCAAAGGCGTGTTAGGAGTTTCTCATGGCTCAGCTGTGTTTTCTGCCCTCTCAGCTGTGCTGAAATACCTTAATTTTTGTCTTTAACCTGGGTGTGTTCAGAGACCTCATTTGTAGTGGGTCCTCACAAACAGCTGTCCTGGCTGAACCCAGGAGATCCAAATTACGCACCAGGAGTGAAAACGGAGGTGGAAGCATCCTAAAATGGGTTCCCCGCTATAACTGCTGCCAAAATTGTGTAGCTACACCCTGAATTATTACATTATTTCCCTGATAGTAAGGGAATGCATCTGTGCAGTACTTGACCTTCTCATACCGCTCTGAAGTGGCTATAACTATGCAGCTCAGGTGCTGAGGACCGCACTGAGCATCACAGGCAGGTTTTGCTCCTTGTGCTGAGCCCCATGCCAGTGTGGGGATGTTCCTGATATTCCTGGCTTTGGTAGCTTGCTCGGTACGTTTATGCGTGGCACGGTCATCTCTCGCTGCCCTGATGTACCTGTGGGGTTGGGGTGGGGGGGGCCAGTGTCGGGTCGTGATTAATGTGTGGTGCTGACTTTTGGCAGTGTCCTCTCCTCTTGCGGAGCCTGCCGCAGCCCCCCAGGAAGGGGGAATCAGTGCTGACCTGTGCAAAGACCCGGCGCAATGTAGTAATGCGGCAAATGGTGCCCGGGGAAGCTGGAGCTGTTCGTTTTGCCGCGTAGGCGCAGTTGGTAGTTGCTCCTGGTGAAAGGGGAGAATGTAGTTTATGGCCTATTTGAAGAGAGATTTAAGTGTAGGCCTGATTTGAAGGATGAGGCTAAGTACCCTTGTGAAAACAGAAAGAAGGGTGTTAACTTCTGTTGGAAAGCACTTCTAGATTTGCAGATGTAAAGTACTGAGAGCTCTGCATCTCTGAGGGTTATTATTAATTAGGGCTGTTGCAGTGGAGAGCTTCGGGCTACGGAGGAAGCTATGCCAGGGATTCACCCCAAGTGTATGCGTGTGTCCTGGTTTCGGCCGGGAGAGAGTTAATTGTCCTCCCAGTAGCTGGCACAGCGCTGTGGTTTGGGTTGAGTAGGAGAAGGATGTCGGTAACACCCT
>JAVKLA010000040.1:20478055-20493990 GCA_034782735.1 Sagittarius serpentarius
GGAGGGGAGGTGCTGGGCTGGGGCGTCGGTCGGCGAGTGGTGAGCAATTGCACTGTGCATCACTTGCCTTGTGTATTCCAATCTTTTTATTATTATTGTCATTTTTTTCTTGTTATTAGTATCATGGTTAGTTTCTTCCTTTCCGTTCTATTAAACTGTTATCTCAACCCACGAGTTTTACTTTTTTATTCCGATTCTCTCCCCCATCCCACTGGGTGTGGGGGGGAGTGAGCGAGCTGCTGCGTGGTGCCGAGTTTCTGGCTGGGGTTAAACCACGACAGGAGAGATCTTTATTTTACATGGGCTGTGCTTTCTGAACCCAGTGCAGTCCCAGATGCACAACAATTACCAGTTCACGTTCCTGTGTACGGTAGAGACAGCTAGGGAATTTATACAGGGAGGCAGTCACGGCAAGAATAAAAATCCCTCTCCCTGCAGCGGTGTGGGGCCGGTACCTGAGCCTGCTTTCCCGTCGTCGGGCCCGCGGCGGCGAGGGGCTGCAGGTGTCCGTCGTGGAGCGGTACTCACGCTCTCCTGGCTGCGTCGGCCACCGGCGCGAGGGATGGCTTTTGTGCAAAATGAAGGAAACCTTGCAGTTCCTCTTCCTCCTCTCCCCTGCTTGCTTCGTTACATGTGGAAAAGAAAGTTACAGAAGAAGTAGTATCGAGGGGTTTTTTGGGGGTTTTTTTTCGCTTGTGTGAAGTTTGTAGCAGAACGAAAACCCGCACCTTCTCAGAGTGCCCTGCGCGGAGCGGTGCTGGGGGTGCCGAGCAGAGCCCCGTGCTGCGGCATGGAGGCAGTGGGTATGGCACCTGGAGGTGGGCTGTGAAATCATGTTAAACAGAGAGAGGCTGTTGGCAAAGGCGCTGAATGAGTTCTCCCTGCCTGTCTGAGCTGTGGTCTGAGGCTTGGCACCTCTGCCTCTCCATCTGCTGGATCTGAGGCCCTCTGAGTGAGTTTGGGAAGATGAAGGATGGGTGCTGGGTCCTGCACAGAGCCCTGCAGTTGCAAACCTTCATTTCTGTTACCAGCAGCACATGTTTGGAGTCAGGGCAACTCCTGCTCCCACTTGTCATTCAGATGCTTTGTTTTTTTGCAAGTGTATCCCAGTAGGTACAACTGGTTGCAGTTATAAATGCCTTGGCTTGAGATGCCGTAGTCCTTTTTCGTAATGCGTCCTTGAAGATGTAGAGTAGGGAGAGCTACACAGTGTGCTGCCGCATGGGGCCCTTTTGTATGTAGATCCTCTTATTTGCTAATGGGATTTAGATTTAAACTTCTATCTAACCTGAACACTTGCCCTAAGGTAAAGCAGTCTTTTATACCTTGCAAAAGCAGTACATTAAATGAAGTGGTAAGCAGGTGGAGGCTTTACATACTGCGTGGTCTGTACTGTCAATGCAGAGTACCGCAAAAATCGCGTGTAGCCCTGCGGCAGGGACCCGGTTCTCCTTGAAAGGCTTCGCTTAATCCAGTGGCACTGGAAAACGTGTTCTGCTCGCTTGCAGATGCTTTTATCAAGGCAGGAAACGGAGTAAAGCAAGGGGAGTGTGGGATGGTGCGGGGACAGCGCTGGCCGAGCAGCTGGGATGTGCCGTGACATGCAGTAACGGTGCTGTGGAAGACGTCCTGCCTTCAAACTCGCGGTTAGTTGGCCTGCTCCAGGCCTTACTTCAAGGACTGGGGTGCAGGAGAGAAGCTATATGTCTTCTACAGAGTAGCAACGTTGCTAGGAAGGGCACCGGCTTTTCTTTATGGTTTGCTTAGCTATGCGTGTGTCTAGGGAACTTGATCCTTTCCAAAACGGTGGCAGGTGCCCAGGTAGTGCCCCAGAGTCCACTGACATGGATATTGAGTTAAAAGTCATCATGTAATAGGAGAGCGCTGTGGGATAAGTTAGCATATATAAGCATGTATGTATATAACACAACCATTATACATGTAAAACTGTCACGTACTTATAGGATTGTAGTATTGAATGTTGGTTTTGGAGATCATGTCCCCACTTGGACGCCAGAGGAAGCTCATGTAGGCTGAGCCTGGGGGGGAGCAGCTTCTTTTGGGGCTTCCCATGTATCCACCAAGATTTGCTTCTTTCATGGGCTGGTTCAGAGCTGACATGCTGGCCCGTGGAGGAACCTGCCCCTTTGAGCAAAGGGGATGCCGGTGTGGCTTTTCCATTGATGTTATATTTGCTTTCAGCTGCGCACATCGGGCAGCATTGCCCCACCTGTGCTCTTAACTCCGTGCTTTGCACGGAGACCTGCATCCCAACAAACCTTCTGCCACCCCCCCCGTGGGACCCAGAATTCCCTTTGTTCCTTTGAACCCATCCTTAACGCACTTCGTGGCCACGCTGATCTCCTGCTCCCTCCCATGCTGTGGTCTCCCCTGAGGATTTTGGGGCAGTCTGGAGAGAGACCCGGTGTGGTCTGCTGCTTTGAGGAATCTCCTGTGGAAGTACAGGAGCGTTTGGGGATTTCTTGTGGGTCCAAGGCTTTAAGATAGCTTCAGGATGGCAGGATCCAGCTCCTGCTGAGTTTATGCCCTTGCTCGTAGCAGCTACAGACCGAGGTGGCCCATGGCTCAGGGAGGTGTTTGCTGTGAGCAGTTATGGGCTGGTCTTGCCTTTTGCCCTGCTCTTGGTAAAGATACCGTAATAGCCGTGGCTGCACTGGTGTTTCTTGTGAGCAGTTTTACTTTCTCAAAATAAGCAGCGAGGGGGGTAGAAATTTATCTTGCAGTGGGATTTCCCCTTCCCTCTCAGCAAAAGCTGGGGGGGTGGCAGCAGTACCCTGGGGGCAGAGTACGGCTGAACCTGCTGACTGCAAAGGGCATCCGTGATATTTCTTATTTTTTAATCTTTTTATAGCAGCCCGTTGGCTACAGAGGCTGCGCGGTGATGTGCCAGGCTGCATCTCCTGCGCGTGTGCGATGGTGAGGGAAGGAGGAGTGAGTGGTGCTCATGTGCAAGGACTCTTCACAAACGTAGCAGACCTCCTTGCATTATATAAATTATATAGGTGCACTGCCATAATGCTCTGAGCTGGACAGTTTAGGAGGTTTCCTGGATGGGACTGAGTTCTGCGTAGAGCTATAGATGTGGGAAGGAGGGCTGGAAGCCTTTGGCTTGTTTTCTATTTTCTGTGCAGGGTATGAAAGACTCAGGGATCCAGTGTTGTAAATACCTATATGCAATGTCTCACACCTGCTTCTTCAGGGTCTGGGGCATCACAGGAGCTTTGCGGCTCTGTGCTTTTCGTGTGTCAAGTGAGTACTGTGAGAGAGAATCCCATTAGGGTGTGTCATTAATTGCTTCATTACCATGTAGCATGGTAGAAGTATTAGAACTACATAAACGCATTGTTTTGCCCTGTATTCCTGGCTATGGCAGGTAGGTCTTGTGGAATTGTTTGTGACATGCTCCTGTATCGCAAGGAAATAGCTTTCATTTTGTGTGAATTGAATAAAAATGTGCAGAATGACATCATGCTGCTTAAGCAAATGGCAACAGCAAAAGTTGAACTAGTTCAGCATGTTGGCTTTTTATAGCACATGAATGAAATTGCTCACTAGAGCAGCTGCAAGTTGAAGAGTTCTTAACCATACATATTTCAGGTAAAATCAGTTCTGAAAAGTCCTTTCTAAAGTCTCCAGGGAGAGAGAGAGAGAGAGCAAGGAAGAAGTAGTCAAACTGAAGATTAATTTAAGGCACATTGTTTCTAGCTATAGAGTGCAGTGCAGGGCTACGAAGCTTGGGAGACTGAACGTTAAAATTACCACCCTGTTACATAAGTACTAAATAAAGAATATAATCAAGACTTTACAGGAAAATAGTTCAGATCATCAGACGGAGTGCAAGAGTTGCTCTGAACTTCCACACACACTTGGCTGTCTAAACACAGCGTGGTTATCCTCCGTACGCGTGCCCTGCTCCTAGTAGGGCACCCGCGATCCTTGCACGAAAGCCGGCTCTTCCCCCCTGCCAGGCTCCTTCAGGAGCTCTTCCAGCTCTTTCCAGTCAACAGCTGGCCTTTGGATTTGAAGCGGTTATGCATGTGGTGGTTGTGGAGGAAGCACAGGTTTACTTCTCCAGGACAGCAAAGCTTTAATTCCCTCGGCTGTGCTTGTATTGGCAGGGTGTTTCTTTGACCACGGGAGATAGGAATCCATAGGAAGGCTGCAGGTAGGATTGCAAGCTCTTCTGGGTCAGCGCGCTCAGCCCTTCAAGGTTGTCCTGAAGTCCAGGCTCTCGGACCTGGATCTGTTGCAGGACCCAGATGAGCTCACCCAAAGGTGACATCTAGGCTCGTTAACGCTACTTCGTTCCTCTGCCTTGTGCTCAGGGCAGGTTGGGAAGAGAGTTGAACAGCTAGCGTGGCTGATGGGCGAGCATCATCTCCCCCAGTGCTATGCAGAAAGGTGCTGAGGTTGAACAGCTTAGAGCTGGTTTTGATGGTGGTTGCTTGTCTGTAGTTACAGGAAACAGCCCACCTGTACAAGGGGGTCTCCTCCACGCTAATGTGCAACAGGTAGAGCAGAAGGTGTGACTTAGCCCTTGAGAACGGCCTCCCTAGGTCAGGCCCCAGGTCAGTGCCTTCCCTTCACAGGGGCTTGTGGCAGGTGTAACGGGAGACAGAGAGTATAAGGTCTGTTCTGGAAATCGTGCTTCCCCCGGTGTGCCCTCCTGACTTCTCTCACCTCTGAAGGATTTCCTGAAATGGAGGTTGCAGACATATCTGTACATTTAAGAGTCTTAAATGAGCCTGTCCTTCTTCAATTCTCCTCACTGCTGTTGGAACACTGTCTATTTTTAGTCTCCGAAATACTCTCTGAGAGCGCGCCACACAATTTCCTTGCATGGTGTGAAGCAGCAGCCACACAGTTTCATTGCTGCCTCCTAGTTCTTGTGTTACGAAAAAGAGCGCAAGCTCACTCTGCCACCTTCTCATGATATTAATCATTTTCCTGAGAGACTGCAGCACCAGATGAAGCCGAGTGGAAGAAGAATGACTGCTGCCATTTTCCGTTGCAGCGCAAGTATGACGAACTCGGATGCTGGTTCTTCCAGCAGGTGACAGAAGTGCGCACGCAGCACGCTGGGTGGCATGGAATTGTGTGTGCGTTTGGATGGGAGTGCGTTCTTCAGCAAATCTCCGTATTCTGGCAGGAAAAAAAAAAAAAAGATTCCTGGGTGTTAAGGTTGGAAGCAACCCCTGTGAAATCCTCTGATTATTTCCAGTGCAACAGGGAGGCCTTTAAAGATGCACGTGTGTTTCTAAGGGGTGATCCTATAGTCAGAGATGGAAAGCCCCTATTACGGAGAGTGATGCTCTCAGTAAATTTTTGTAGTTCTTTGCACACTTTTGTTCTGGTTTTGAATGATCCAAAAGGTTCTTTTGCCTTTTCAATCAGTTGTGTTAGTTTTACCAGTTGATGAAGGGATGGAGGAAGGCTCCTCACTGCTCGCAGGCTTCACATCTATATGCACGTCCCACCTCCTGAACACAAGTTCTGAAGTTTTTGATATTCTTTGCAAAGTGCTTTGGAGCCTGGGCAGGAAAAATTGGTGTGAGTAGTTATTGCCGGTGATAACTTCGAGGAATTTATTGAAGGACTAACAGTATTTTTTCTCTTCTCCTCAAGACGCTGTCAGCTCCATTTGAAAGGCTCAGGATGGTGGCACAGATAGCATCTGAGCTTTCAGTTGCTTTTAAAGTAAATTTATGGTTCTCATGATAGTATAGAAGAGCTTGACAATGTGACTCTTACGGGTTTGAAAAGCAATAACTTTGAATTTACTTCTGAGAACTCTTGATGTACCGGCCCTTCCCATGGGGTGAGTATTGTCCAGGAAGTGCAGTCGATCACATGCCCCAAAACACATCGGCTCGGATTTAATGGAGGTGGTGAGAGCTTGAGGTCAAAGGAAAAAGCTGGAAATCAAAACGACTGGAGGAGCGAGGGACAAAATGCAGAGCAGACTGCAGAAACTGGCACAGCGGGGACCCTGCTCTGGCAGAGTGGGATTGCTTGACTCCTCCTTGGGGGTAAATGGATTTCGGAAAGGACAGTGCGGCTGAGGAAACAAGGTGAAGCTGCTGAAATACCAGCAGCAGCAAAGTCAAGTGAGCCAGGGAGCTGATGGCCGCGGTGAAGGAAATGCAGGTCCCCAACGCAAGTGGGGCGTAAAAAGCCTTCTCTAGCGGATGGACTAGAAGTCGAAACGTCCCAGCGCTGTGCTGTGCCTGGAGGAAATGAGCACATTGGGGAGCAGGTGGGCAAAAAAGCTCAAAGCAAACGCATTACCCCAGCGCAGGCGCGCTCAGGTCCTTCATGAGAACATCTGGACCCCACAAAATCCTGCCTCCAGTTTGGCTGCTTCCCTTGACTTCCAGTCTGCATCTCCAGCTAAATTCAGTGTGCCCAGGAGTGCCCAGCCAGCAGGGAGCAGTGGGGTTAAACCCACAGAACTGCTACCCTCCGAAGGAGGGTGGCGGGCCTGTGTGCCCCTGCCAGCTGGGACGGGCCCCCAGCTCCCGGGGGTGCTGGAGCTGTGCCCAGGCGGCTGGGAGAGCACCGCTCGGCCCAGGCCAGATCACTTGGTGGATCATTCAAACAACCCAGGAGTGTCCCCTGGTGCCGCTTGTTAACTCCCTGGCGTTAGGTGCCCCCCCGCCCCCGCCGCGACCTGCAGAGCTTTGGGCCAAAGGCCTGACCCGGATCCTCGGACAGGGCTGTGGCTGGGCTCCCGGGTCAGCGCCGCCTCTAACCCCCCGAGCAGCTGCCTCGCCTTAGGGGGCTGAGGAGGAGAATGCAGTTTTAGGGTATCACATGCTTTTTCTTTATTTTTTTTTTTTTTTTTTTTTTTTTTTTTTTTTGGCATGGAAATAATTGTGCAATAAGAGGGCTAAGAACAGTCTGGTAGCTTTGCGTGGTTCCTGTCTAACTCTAGCACTGAAGAGCAATTAATCAATGTGAAAAGTAATTATGCCATTAAACGACCAGTGACAGAACTCGTGTTTTTCCCACCCACAAGCTTCCGTGGTTTTCTAAAGCTGCTCTTCCAAATATCACAGTGTGGTGGGAGCTCTGATGCCATTTTTCAGCATCCTGTCTTCACTTTTTGAATAATTTCTGTAACTTTCAGCAGGGCAGTCACTTTTCTCCTGGCATATGGAATAACTGGAGACATTTTGATAATCATGGGGTGGGGGGAATTATTTTCTTCAAATAGAAGTGTTGACATCTGCTTCAGAAAGTAACAAATGTTCAACCAAATAAATTCATTAAATACTCCTTGACTGCCGTGGCAAAACTATAATTGCACATCTTGCCTGACATCCTGAGCTTGTATGCAAGGATTGCTAATTATTCTGCAGTTTTCCCTATTAGATGAGTGCCACAAATAATGAATTATTTATCAAAAGGTTCCCAGCGGTTTGTTTCTGAGGGGTTTGATGGTGGTGGTCTCACACTGCTGGCATGTGAAACAAATGCCCCGTATATTTATGGAGGTGCTGGTAGTGTTCCAGCACTGAAATGGAGTAGTCACGCTGCCTGTTGTTGCTGTATGAGGGTCATCCTGAGAGGTACCGGTTGAGACTGGGGCCCCGGCAGTCTTAACAGTGCCTGAAGGCAGTCTTTTTTTGTTGCATATATGTATATATAATACACCTCTCTCTAATGTAGTTTATGTACTACAAATAAGTAGTTCATATACCTAAAGGCATTAAACCAAAATAGATAGGAGAGGGTTCAGAAAAGTTTGCTGCCTTCATTTGGAGCTGGCCATCAGGGCAGAATTCAGCTCTCATTTTGTTTTATTTTACATGAATAATTTATTCCCATGAAAATAGCTCTTGGATATAGCTGCAGCTGAGAAACAGGGAAAGAATTTGGAGAACTGCAAGAGTTCCTTTCATTTGGTGTCTTTTTAAAATGTTTTTGTTGTGTCTCAATATTTTTATTTGTTTTTTTTCATATTTAATGAAGAGATTAAAGCAGAGTACAATAACGTAAATATTTTGGGTTTGAGTAAGAGGATCCAAAATAGTGATGTTTCAACAAAATGAAAACCCCAGCGGTAACAACAAATACCATTTCAGTTCAGCTCAGCCTAACTCATTTTTTTTTTTTTTTTCCCCCAGTTTGGCAAGTGAACCAAAAAATCAATATTTGTCCAGCTCTAGAACTGGGTCAAAAAGAGATTAAATTTTCTCTGACATACAGTCAGGGGCAGCACTAGGAGCTGAATGTACACATTGAGTGCACCCATCTCCTCCTGAATAACTAAACACTTATTTTTTTCTGTACATCTAGACTCGAAGGCTGCAGTAGTGGAAGGGGAGATTAATATTTATTTTTCCCTTTACAGATACATTAAATTTAAGGCTGGGAGAGGCGTGTGGCTGTGGGTCAGAGCAAGCAGCCCTGCCTCAGAGCTGTCGGTGCTCGGCACCTACGGCTGGAGTAACGCGGTGGTACCTCCTCGCTGTTAATCTCCATAATCTCGTTTGTTCGTTTCCATAGCTGTAACACTTTAAATGCAAGGCTGTCTATGTGAATAAATTTAAATATCTGAATATTGCCCATTCCAAGTAACAGTTTTTGCAGCCTGGAAATGTGCAACCCTCTATTTGGCTTGGTGGGGAAAACAGCACGGAGGCTTTGGGCCACTAAATAGCTCGTCTCTGTTGAAGGCAGAAGCCTGTGATTTGCGTCAGGAGGTGCTGTTAGGTGCACAGGGGCCAAGCTTTGTACGGAGCGGGAGGTGGCAATTAAAACCTGAATTTTTGTATGTCGGGAGTGAACAGGGTGAAGGTTTGTCCACGTTTCAGGGTTGACGTAACCGTTGATTTGCTCAAAGCTTTCACTGTTTCTTTCAGATAAGAAGCACTACAAATAGGGCTGTGTGAAGAAATAGGCAGGCTTTATTAGGATGACATCTTCCATCTCTAGGATTTATGAACAGGCTGGTTTTTTTTTCTTTGGGAAAAATAATCATATCTTTTCTGGGTATTTTATGTGTTTATTTTGCATTGAGTGGCTCTGGCTGACGTGTGACAACATCAGCAACAACCAAAAAAAGCCCTGACCTGTCATTCAGCTTTCTGGATCACGTAGATATATGCATGCCCACTTGGCATGTTGCATTCCCATCCGCTGTCTCTCGGCGACAGACGAGACGTTGGCCAGCGCTGCTTGGCCCTGGCCCATCAGAACTAGACCCAGTTGTCTTTGGTGTGAGCCCAGAACGTTTGAACAAGCACAGATGCTGGTGGGAATACTGCAAATAATGATGAATCCAGCATTAACCCTTCAAGTAGGTCTGGTGGAGCCTTATCCTTTCTTAAATCGGGCCCTTGTATCCACGCTGAGAGAAGACCAGGTTTCCCATTTTGTCAGGGGTGCTGCTGGGGTTGGCAGTTTCTGTTTGATAGAGGAGGGTCCACAAGTATGCGGTTGTAACGCAAAATCATCAGCGTGCCTTCGGCCTCGTCTGCAGTGATTACAGGCTCGGACGGCAGTCTTGTGTCATGGGTTTTGAAAAGCTTCTTCCCCCCACCCTCTCCTTATCTGTGCTTGTATGTCCTTCCCCTTTGCAGATGAAGACTTCCATCCTTGGAAGAAATACAACTAAAACCTTTAGTTTTATTTAGTTATTACCTTTTAAACTGAGCTGGTGACTTGGGCATGTGCTGTGGGTAAGGTGGATATTGGGGAATAGCCATTCTCTTGCCCCAGTGCTGCCAAATCTTGAAGTAGGCAGCGCTTCATGTATTTGTGAGTAAGTGAGGCTGCAGCTGCTTGAGGTCCCTTCACCACGTGAACAGACCCACTTTTTGATTGCCGCTAGAGGAATGTGCAAGGCTGGGCTGGGAGTGTGGTGGAGGTGGCACTGCTCTTCCACGGTGTGGAAGTCCTGTGGTTTTTTTTTTTTTTTTTCTGATTACATCTCTGCAACGTGAGATAGTATATATGTGCACATATGAACTTACTCCCAACACATGAAGCCTTCTGCAGTCCCAGCCGGCTGCATAGCTGACGAGTCAGAAGTTGGGGAAGGAGGGTTGTTCAAGCAGCCTTGGATAAGGCTCTCCAGCTTTATATTACTATAGTCTTTAATTAGATAAGCGTGAATTACTTTCTCAAGATCCGCACTCATCCAAGCAGAGCAAGAATATTGTTTGATAGATTCTTCTGTCTTCGTTTGGTGGTATTTTCTCTTTTATTGTTTCAAACCTGAACAGAAAATGAAAAAAGTGCTTGATCCAGGTTGCGTGCTCTATCACCTCATTAATAGCACAATAAATAAATTGTGGTGGTACTGGAGTGGTGGTTGGGCAGGAACCCAACCAGCCACGTAGCAGGCGCAGGTGCCCCTTACTATCCAGACACACCACAGGACCACGACACTGCTCAGAATATACAACTGCTAATTTCTGCATCTTATCACTGTAGGATCTGGCTGCTCATCAATGACTTGTGGAGGAGAAAAAAGCCCCAGCAACCTCCCAAGAGCTACATCGGCACTTCTGGTTCTGCTTAACTTTCCTGTGTAACACCTTGTGCCTCTCTTCCTGGGTTTTGGAGGCATGAGGTTGTCACTGCTCCTGGTGACAGCCATAAAACCATCCGTCAGCAGACAGCTCTGCAGGGTGGTAATGACGTTCCCCAGAACAACAAATAAATAAAAACTAATACCAGGCAAGTAACTGCTAATTTAGGGTGTGTGAACATTCATCAGAGCTACAGAAGCAGCTGGTATCCTCTAATTCTTTTTTTTTTTTTTTTTTTTAAATGCTTAGATTAATGGTGTCAGAAGGGCTGTGAGATCTTCCTGGGGACACAGTGGGGAGGTTGCATGGCTGCTGGCACGTCCAGGCAGTGCAGGACCCCCACTCCAGCGTCACCAGGGTTGAGCATGGTGCTGGGGTGTGTTTCTGCGTGTCCCTGTGTACTGTGAACATGAGGGGCTCAGCCAGGTCCTGTTGACTCGTGTGCGTTGGGTTGGACCTTCTGCAGGTGGTTCTGAACCCTACCAAGAAGTGGTTTTAGGCTACTGTGGCTGTTTGCTGCTTGTGTTGACGTGGCAGACTCCGGTGGTGGGAATGCTGGTTTAGTATTCAATGCCCAATTAGAGGTCAGTCCTTGCATTTAAAGATGCTGGCATTTTAACACTTTCTTTTTTTCTACTGTGATAGCAGTTGCTAAATATTATTCCTACAGCTTACATGTCTGAGACACAAATTCTCAGTAGGCATAGCAAACCGCAAATATACACAGAAAAAGACTTTTTTTACACTTTTGGAGGTCACAGACCTTATATCTAAGTTAATAGCAGCCTGTGCACAGACACATGCTTTGATGGCTGCGGTCTAAGCAAGTGATAGCGGTTTAATGTTTGAATGAGTAAATGCTCCCAAGTCCCCTTAGGTTATCTCTCTGCGCATCCGCAGCCACTCCCTGTAATCTCGTCTAATCTCTGTGTATACAGAATGGTAGAAATTGAAATGATTACCCTGCCTGGCAAGCATTTTTGTTTCCTCTAGAAAAAAAAAAATTAATTTTCATGGATTTTATGGTTTGTAGCTAAAACTGGCTCCGGCCCATCACGTTAGTGCCAGAAATGGATTTTAAATCTCTGAAATCAGCTTTTCCATAGACCCTCTCCCGCTCCTAGGTAGGGTTTGGGTGTTCAATGCAGCGAGAGGTGGCTTCAGTACATACGTCCCCAGTCTGTGGTCTGGCAGGGTGGCAGTGATGGTTCCCTAAGAAACTGGGAGTCTGTCTTGCTTTTTCCAAGGTAGGATTTTGCTTGTTCTTTTCATTCTTATGTGGTGGAAGAAAGCAGATGCCATTTTGCTTCCTGTACTCATTAATGTGGTGGCCTTTCTGGCCGTGTACTGTGCCAGCGCTGAGAGCTCTGAGCAGGCTCGGTGCTCTCCCAGAGCATCTCCCTGGGGATGGGGGAGCTGGAAACAGCAAACTCACAAGAGCTGCAAAATTTCCACTTCATAAGCATGAAGCCCGATGCAAAGGAACACAAAAACCCAATGTGTGCATCTTGTGAAATGGCTCCCAGCCTCATTAGGATAATTAAACCATTTGTATCTCCACTAAAATATCTTGGGGGATTAATGAGTGGGGTTTATAATTCTAAATGCAGGTATAATGTCATCTTTTGCCATATGTAATGTCTTCAGATGGTGAGATGGGCAGATTGGTCTGCTGGTCCAGCGATGGCCAATGGCTGGGATAATGAGGTTCAGAATAATCTCGGATATTCATCATGTCGCCACCTCTTTTTGCTTCTTCTGAGCCCTGATATGGTTCAGTAGCGCTGATACGGTTCAGTAGCTGCTGTTTGGGTGTTCCAGGGTGAGGAGCAGGGCTGTGCCACAACGCTGTGGCCACGGAGCAGCGTGTCCCCTGCCATGGTTGAGCTCGTGCCAGCCCTGCAGGCCTGGGGGTGCGTTGGGCACGCTGGCCACGGGGTATTGGTAAGGCTGTGGAAATGAGTTTCATCATTTCAAATTTGATTTTAATTGGAAGCCTGAATGACATATTGGAAATGGGAGTGGGTGAGGGACACAGAAGAAATTCCTGGATGTGTAATAGCCAGCAGTTGTCAGCACGTGGCATGAAAACTGTTCCTGAGTGGGGTCACTGAGCGGTTGAGGGCTCGGGGCTTGCTGAGGCTGCACACAGTGCGGCAGAGCCTGGAGTGCCGGAGTCTCTCCCAGGTTGTTTCTGACACCGTGACTAATGGTGAGCCCAAGCAGTTACACAGTCAAATAAAATAACACCAGAAACCAAAGGACCAGCTGTGTTGGAGGTGAAGCCTAAGCTGTAACTCGCACACAACTGGGAGCCACTTCCCGATCTTCCTTGGGCTGATTCTGCAATGGCAACTTCTTACATTACTCCAGAGAACGACGAGTGGGGAAAAACACCCCAAAATAACCTCCCAGTGCAGTCTTCTCTCCTTTCCCCTAATGCACACGCAGGTTTCCTCCAAACATGGCTTTTACCCAAAGTTTATGTTGGCTACTAGTATCTGTGATCAAGACAATTTAAAGGACAATGCTATGAAACCAAAGAGGGCTGGAAGTGGCAGGAGGTGAGGGGTACCTCTGGGGGACCCCCCCCCGTCCATCCCTGCTATAAATGGAGGGGAGGACGCTGGAGTAATGCCAAATACTCCCAAGGATGTGTTTAGTGTACGGGGTATTGACAGAGGGTTTGCGATGCTGCAGGAGCAGTTCATTGTGCGTGAGCACTTTGATGCAATATACAGCTGCATCTTTCCAGGTAGTTACTGTGCGTGTCTGAAGGCTGAGGATTGTTCGTCTCTACCGGATTTTTATGGTCCAGCAGGAATGTGATGGAGTAGTTCAAAAAATATGGAAAAAGCTGCTAGGTTTCTTTTATGAAGGTTTTTCCCCGCTGCTGTCGTTCTTGAAAACAGCGGACTTTTTTTTTTTTTAATTCAGATTTCTAGAAAATGAAATTAAACTGGGGCTAGGAGACAGACTGAATAAAAATGACTCGTGTGGATACATGCCACTGAAATCATGTATATTTGTAAGTGATAATTGTAAATTAAAAAAAACCTTTTTGTTATAAGCTCTGTTTTGCATCCATACCTTTACACAACCTTTATGAAGCGCCCAGTCAGTGACAGAGTGAGAAAATGGAGGTGTGGACAAGATCTGCATCATACATACCTCTATATGCAAACTCAACACATCATTTATTTCTGTATTTGCATACACTTAAAAACATTCTAGCAAAGCTTCGGGATGCTCTACGAGAGCCTCTGTAACACTTGTTTATCTCTTGCCTCTTTTAAACATGGATTTGCATAGCTGAGTGCCATGATTTAAATTGCAAATGGCAGATACAGAAGCAAAACCTGAGCTCTGTAATAGCGAGAGGTACGTTTCGAAGGCATCGGCTTGATCGTGTTCCCTTACTGTTGCGTTGAACTCTGGTTGCCCGCACGTCCTTTGCCTGCCATCCTTGATAGCCTTCTGCCTGTTGTCCTCTGCGCAGCTGCTTTCCAGCCGTACGCTGTGCTCCTGTCCATCGCTCAGGCGCCAGGACTGTGTTGAAAAGCGAAGGTTACCCTCCTGAGACTGCCTCTCCTGAAATTTATGGAGTAGCAATGCCGAATTCGACATGAGCCATAACTCTCTGGCACGGGACGGATGGATCAGCTCCAGCGTAAACTAAGGCAGGCTTAGTCAAATCAGCCATCTGCCCGTGATGAATTTATGCGCTTGTGTGGCACGCTGCCATGCAGTGGCTGAGCTCTGCCTGGCTCAGAGACGTCTGTGAGGAGGACATCTTCCTCCAAATCAAGTTTTCTCCATATTTTGGTAATTTCTTCTATTGTGACCATACTTTTATTCTCTAATTTACTCTGGTGACAGTGCTCCGGGCACAGTCTCTGCCCCCAAAAGCTCACGGTCTGCCGTGTGAGGGCAATTGGGGAAAATCCCCTTTTTCTGCATGGTGGGGTGGTTCCAGGGATGCTCACGGAGTGCCGGAGCCCGCTTTGCGACGTGCGCGGGGACACGTGCTGCTGCTGGGGAAGGCTTGCTTCCTCGGGGATGCTGAGCTCCCCGGCGGGGCGCGTAGTGCCCGTGGGTGGCTGCCTGTGTCTCATCTGCTGGTGCTGAGCTGCCTCCTCCACTGCTGGCACCAGCAAGGCTGCAGCACCGAACCCAACCACGTCTTCCTTCTTCCCCGAGCACGTGTTCGCAGCTCCCAGGCTGGCTGGCGGCATCTCCTCGTCTGCGGCAGCACTGCAGCCCTCTCTGCGGATGGCTTTGGGTAGCGAGCACCTGTGGGGATGGATGGGGGGAGAGGATCCTTCTTGTTGAGGTTGTTTAAAGCTCCCTTGTTCTTGGCTCATCTGCACCGCTTAAGTGAGAAAGCCCAGAGACGTGCGGGAGGACGAAGTTTCCCGAAAGGAGTGCTTCCACGCTTCTGTGGTAGGCAGAGGACTAGAGAAACCTCATACTGCCCTGAGCCACAGCAGACCTGCTGCTGTGGTCATGCACCCTCAGCCTTGCAGAAGACCTCTTCCCACTGCGGGGCTGTCAGCTGCAAATTGCATTGAAAGCGCGTTTGCATTATAATGCCTCTGGCAAAGGAAGGGCTGGAGAAAGCAACCCTCTTACCTTGAGCAGGAGGGCTGATTTTATGCGGTGTTTTATTGTGTCATCATAAATTGTTTCTAGTTTTACGTTTGTTTTTCGCAGGTGAGATGTGTTCTGCTGTCACTTCAGCCTCGCAAGCATAGTGGGTGCCCCTTGGGAGGGGCATTGAGCTGGTTTTGGAGATCACAATCGGCAGAGTCGCTGTCATCGCCCTCCTGCCTCGGGCGTTGAGCCCTACAGGCTGAGGATGCGATGGGTGTTACAACCCAGGAGAGGTCCGTGGGCTGTGCAGGGGGAACCGTGAGACTTGCTGTGCCATGCGGTTTGCGAGGGACAGCTGTGGCTTCCTGTGCCGGAGCTGCTGGTCTGTCAGAGGGTGAGGGGTGGGATATCTTTGATGTGCATGGTTTAGGACTTTCATGGATGAATCGTGCTGAGGGTGTGGTTCGTGTCCCACCATGTGAACAACGTGAAGGAGCTGGCAGGCAGATACGGTTGAGGTGAAGCACGTGCTGTTGTGTGACAAACTTGGAGATGATGCTGCAAGTCAGCGTGGATCCAAATCCTTTCCTTGGGAGACCTGCACAGTCCTCTCCTGAGATAGCACCCAGAGCCAGTTGCTCATCAAAGTATTTGAGAAACGCTAGAGGAAGAGGCAAATGTGTGTCCTGGTTTTGGCTGGGATAGAGTTAATTGTCTTCCCAGTAGCTGGCACAGCGCTGTGGTTTGGGTTGAGTAGGAGAAGGATGTCGGTAACACCCT
>JAVKLA010000040.1:20494090-20536803 GCA_034782735.1 Sagittarius serpentarius
ATAGAAACTGGGGGAGTTGGGTGGGGGAGGAGCGCTGCTTGGGCGTTGGGCAGTGAGTGGTGAGCAATTGCACTGTGCATCCCTCGTCTTGTGTATTCCAATCCTTTTATTATTATTGTCACCTTATTGTTAGTAGTGTCATGGTTAGTTTCTTCCTTTCTGTGCTATTAAACTGTTCTTGTCTCAACCCACGAGCTTTACTTTATTTTCCGATTCCCCATCCCACTGGCTGGGGGGAAGTGAGTGAGGGGCTGTATGGGGCTGAGTTGCTGGCTGGGGTTAAACCAGGACATCTGCGCGGACCTGGTGTTTGCAAGAAGGAAAGAGATGGCTACCAGAAAACGTATTGGCGCAGACGTTGGTGAAGCTGGTAGCCATGGTGCATGTCATGGGCTTGGCCAGAGAGCTGGCGCAAGGGCTCTTGAAGGAGTGGCTGTGGGTGCAGAGGTTTGACACCAGGCTGAGTGCCCCAGGACCTCCTGTCTAATCTCCCTCAAAGAGGGTAAGGGAGGGTACAGTGGTGTCTTTTGTGCAGTAAGTGGGGAAAATATTTGCTTTGGAGAGCCCATTTCGGTACCTTCTTGACCAATGGCAGACGTACTGCTGGCAAACTGAACCTGTCTCCTCTGAGCCCCTCTGTAGCACCTCGGTCCCATGGCTAGCCTCCTCAGGCTTTGCCAGCATGCTGGTAACTACTGATACGTAATGCGAATACCTTTACTCATCTCCAACTGCAGAATTTTGGCTGGAAGCAGCCATGGTAGGTTCATCCTCGTGGCTGGCAGTACCAAGCAGCCCAGGCAGTAGGTGGTTTTGCAGGAGCATATCTTAAGCAGAGGGTCCCAAGGCCTCATTCTTGCTGTTTGCTTCCCACATGTATTCAGGATATTAACTGTTCCATACCGTTGCCATTCCTCTCGACATATGTTATATAATTATTTTTGCTATAAAAATGCTTTCTATATGTTGTAGTGTTTGCGAACCTTCGATCGCATCTTCTAATAACCCAGGCTGAAAGCTTTGCACTTACTCTGGTTTCAAATTATAAGAGCATGTTTCTTCCCAAATATGCTTGTACAACAAAGTTAGTGAAGTAGATATTTTATATTTGAAAGTTTTATTTTCTACTAGAGGGAGAGAAAAATTACTGCTACATCTTTTCTTAATCTGTCCTTGACTTGTGCTGGTTTTGGCTGGGATAGAGTTAATTTTCTTCATAGTAGCTAGTATGGGGCTATGTTCTGGATCTCTGCTGAAAACAGCGTTGATAATACAGGGATGTTTTGTTGCTGAGCAGTGCTTACACAGAGCCAAGGCCTTTCCTGCTCCTCACCCCCCCCCACTAATCACCACCAGTGAGGAGGCTGGTGGGGGGGCACAAGGAGTGGGGAGGAGACACAGCCGGGACAGCTGAGCCCAACTGACCCAGGGGATATCCCACACCACAGGACATCATGCTCAGCATATAGAGCTGGGGGAAGAAGAAGCGAGAGGAGGATGTTCGGAGTGATGGTGTTCGTCTTTCCAAGCAACTGTTATCCGTGACAGAGCCCGGCTTTCCTGGCGATTCCCGAACGCTTGCCTGCCCATGGGAAGGGGTGAATGAATTCCTTGGTTCGCTTGGCTTGTGCGCGTGGCTGTTGCTTTACCTATTAAACTGTCTTTGTCTCAGCCTATAAGATTTTTCCTCACTTCTTACCCTTCTGATTCTCTCCCCCGTCCCACTGGGGCTGCGTTGCCAGCTGGGGTTAAACCACGACAGTCCATTTATGACGTCCAGCGTGGGGGGCTTGAAGGGTTCGAGGTAACAACAGGTTTGATTGGAACGTGCTAGACCGAGTTTGTAGCTGTTATTGCTGTTTAGCTGTTAATTGGCAGGCTCCCGGGGCCGTGGGGCTCGCTTGCCTCGTTGTGCATTAGTCTAGCGCTCGTTAGCGGCTGCTTTTTGCTTTCGCTGCTTGTACTGCTGTACCGCTTACCGCCTTACGCTGTACTGCGCCCGGGAACATTTTGATAACAGCAACGGCTAAGCGCCTGGGCTGGCAAATGGCCAGGGCATCGCTGCTCCTTCTGTACAGGCTGGAAGTCCGTCGTGAACTTGAGTCAGTGAGACTGTGACCTGCGGATGAGTCCGCGTTGGGAGCAGGACACCCTGAAGCATCTGTGGCCGTGGTTATGTCGGTGCCACAGCAGATACACTTTTGAAAGGATTGTGGCCCAAGGATAAGTCCGTGCTGCAGCAGATACACCTTGAAGCATTGGTGGCTGTGCCTGAGGTCATGCTGGAGCACCCCAAAGCGTGTGGCCGTGGGTAAGGCCATGACAGAGCAGGTACAGCCCTGGAGGGACTGCAGCCATGGGTAAGGCTGTGTTGGAGCAGGTACGTCTCTGAAGGCACTGTGGCCCGTGGAGAAGGCCACGCTGGAACAGGCGCACCTCAAAGTGACTGTGGCTGTGGATAAGTCTTTATGCTGCAGCAGTATATACCTCTGAAGAGACTGGGGCTTATAGATAAGGCTCCGCTTGGAGCAGGTACACCCCAAAGGGACTGCGGTCTGTGGGTAAGTCCAAGCCGGAGCATGGGCAAGGGGAAGGAGTTCATTGCAATGTTAAACCCGATGGTCTGGTCCAAAGGGACCAGGGGTGGAGATTGTAATGGAAGTGCCTCTAAATTGTTGTAACCGGGATTTCAGTTGCATGTTAGGGGAATTACTATAGCAGGAACTACCTGAACCAACAGGAGGACAGGCCTTACCAGAAGCAGCACAGGAGCAGCCGTGACCCGACCTGAGCTGGCTGTGGTGCCCAGGAGCTCCACGTGGCACACCGGCTCTCCTGTCCTGAGTGACCACCGTAAGAGATGGAGCCCAAAGTCATGGCCTAAAAGAACTCCGTGGACATTTAAAAGATATTTTACAGGGGTGGTCCAGAGACTAAGGGAATGATGTCTGTGTTATGGTATCAAAGGATGGGAAAGGGGTGCTGGATAATGAGGACATACTGGGTATTGTGGTACCTGAGCATGATGTGTAAATGGTATGGAATAAGGGGTGGAGAATGTCCTGGTTTTGGCTGCGATAGAGTTAGTTTTCTTCACAGTAGCTAGTATGGGGCTGTGTTTTGGATTTGTGCTGGAAACAGTGTTGATAATGCAGGAATGTTTTCCTTACTGCTGAGTGTTGCTGAAAAACACTGTCAGTTCCACCCTATGAAGATTGTATTCAGGGAAGTAAATGTTTTGGTGCCGGCATTATGTTCCCATTCAATACACCTCTCAGTTTGTAAGCTGCTGAAGGAAGGAATGGGGACACTTTTGTTTCATTTCCAAAGCAAAGGAAAAGCCTGTTTCGAACGTGACAGGCTGTGTTGTGAGGCTGGGGATGTCTCTCTGTTCTGCTCAGGTACTAAAATCTTGATGCGACGGGCTGTGCGGCTGCGATGTCAGTACAAGCAAAAGCAAGCTGTGTGGTTCATTAAGTGACTGCCCCAAACTTGCGCGTTGGCACCTCTGAAGCGGTGGATACAGACCTAGAGGGCTTTTCTCACCTTCTGCCTCAGTTAACCTGCAGCTTCATTGACATCGCTAACAAAAAAGGGAACATTAAGCGTGCTGATCTTGGAAAAAGCCAAAATGTTTTCTTCGTCTGGATCAGCAGCTTCTTTGTGCTCAGTTCAGACCCGCTGGCGCGGCTGACGCAACCAGGTTTTCACTGCATCGCTGTGCCGCTGGCCGAAGCTGTGGGTGGCTTTCCCAGCGGCTTTGGCTCTGGTTGGGAAGCCCCTGTTAGAGCTGCGCTGCTTCTGGGGTGGCTGCTGAGCCCTGTAGGAGGGGCAGCAAGCTCTGCTCCAGGCCAGGGAGGGTCTACAGGGGTTGCAGGAACGAAAACATGTCTTTGTGGGTAGGCTGTGTACCTTTGCTGTGAGTGTTAGAGCGTATTTATTGTAAATACGAAGGTACTCTCTGCAGCAAACTTTCACGAGATCGATGTCCCTCCAGAGTTTACTCCAGTAATCCTCCAGGATTTCTGCGTGCTTGAGTATTTAAGGTTGATCGGTCCCATCTAACCTGAGATGTCTCCGTCGGAGCCAGCCACCTTGGACTCCCTGCCACAGCCAACCTCTGTCATGGCCCGCTGAGAAAATGAGAGGTCCAACCCCAACTGACCAACCAGCCTCTTCACCTTCAGCTGGTAAAGTCACCATCCCTTATCTGAGCCAGTGAAGGGATGCCTCTGCAAGTCACACTCTCTAATGAGGTTTTCCCCTGGAGACCCTCTTAAGAGACACTTTTCCTTCCCTTTGTTGCCAAGACAAGGAACATGGTTGCTTATGTTTGCAGTAATGCTTCATTAGCTGCTGAAAATTTAATTGCAAGTTAAGTGCAGGCTGTATGCCATCCATTTTACTCTGGCCTGGAAGATCAGTGTGCTGTTCTTGCTTGTGGGACCAGATGGCAATTTAGAAATGCGGTGGGGTCGCTTCTAGTAATTTGGCCAAAATCCAGCGTGGACCATTATATTCTGCCTACCTAAAGTCTTCCTGTTGCTTTGTTTAACTTTAGTTGGCAGCCAAACTGTTCATCCTTGGCAGATGAAAAGGAAGCCTCAGTGTTTAAAAGAGCAATGCTGAAGTTTTAATCGTTTAATGTTCTGTTGAGCCAAGTCAGTAGAAGATGATGAATGAACGCTGGGGATGCAAACTGGGACTTGCTGCTTTTTAGCAAAAGGGTAAAACAAATGCCAGTGGCCTAGTGGAATGAGCGTGTGTGCGTGCTTTCCGCGTGTGGGGGGTGTCTGTTTCTTTAGAAATCCCTGTTTTTCCTTGCTAAAGCAGCAGTATGATGTAGCACAGCTTGATCTACTCCAACAGCAAATTAGTTAATGATCCAAGTTTTTATTTTGTTGTGCTTTTAATTTGGTGGAGTGCTAATCAATTGTAGTTCACAAGGGCATGTGCCCTTTCAAATGCCCTAGTCCCGGTCTGCTTTAGCAAATAATCCTGGGTATGTTGATGAAGTCAGCTTTGGCCCAGAGTGGGTACGTAGTGTGCTATAGCACCTTGACGCTATTGCAAAATGTAATAAATCTCACAATCTAAAGAGTATTTCTAATTACCTCCCCACTGATCCCTGTGAAGTGATGGTCAATGTCCATTTGACTCGGTCTGGGTAGTGCTCTGCCGAGGCAGGAGCAAACGCCTTTGTATCTCCTGGCAGCTGACAAGGGACACAAAGTGCTTGGAAATGTGGTTCCTACTGGCCAGCGGCTACCCGAGACTGTTTACAGGACTGGAGTTAACTTTCAGTGTGTAATGATGCCTTTGAGCTACGCATGAAGATGGAGGATAGGGTGGAAGCCGTTACTGCACACAAGGAGCAAAACCGGCTATCCCAAACCACGCCGCTCGGCCATATCCATCATCCCCTGAACACCCGACCTCCGTACGGCTACGTACGGGTTTTATCCTCAGGATGCTGCTGTGAGGTTGGCTTTATTCATTTTGCTGAGGCAGGGGGGCAGCAGGGAGGGAAGGGGAGCCAGATTTGGGGCAGTTCTAGCCACAAATGGGTTCAGTGATTTCCCTGCTTGTGGGAAGAATCCACTTCTTGTCTGTGTGTTGCCGAACTGTCCCTGCAAGAGATGATTTGCATCCGATTTAGCTGCATCGTAAACGTACCTCTGAAGAGCAAACGTTTCGCCATTGAAATCGTTCATGCAGCTCACAGACCGAAGGCGTTTTGTAACGCCTCCCCAGGGAGGGCAGATGCAGCCCCTTCCCATGCTGTGCCTCCCGGGCACGGCTCTGCAAGTGCTCCGGGGACCTGGCACTGTTGGCTGGAGGAGAAACTTGTGGCATGAGGACGGCGGTTTGGGGCTCTTTGAGCCGCATGGGAAACTTCCCTGAGGCTTTTCTGGCTGCCGCAAGTACTTTGGGAATGGAGGGGGCAGCCGGAGGCAGTGCGAAGGGGATGCACGTGCTGTGTGGGGAGCGAAGAGGCAAAGCGCTGCTCCCGAAGCCGGCCACCCCGCTGCGATGTCCCCATCCTTTCACGCGCAGCGGGTGAAGCTCTGACCCCAGCGAGGGCGATGGGAAGGCTGCCACCGCCTCCAGCAGAGCCGGGGGGTCGTGCCCGAGAGCTTGTTCGCTGTCTGCATCCACCCCCCTGCTCCGTCCCGCTGTGCCGCGGCGATCGCGCCTCCGCAGGGTGTTGGGCTGGGTGTCTGGGCTCTTATTTTTGTTTTTTAAATAACTTTTCGTTGGCTCAGAGCGGAAATGTGAGTCAGGCATCACCCCTCCCTCCTCCCCGGGCAGGGACGTCGCCCGTGTGCCACGCTGCTTTGGCTGCCTTTCAGTCCTGCCCCACCTCTCCGACTCAGCTGAGGTCTTAATTTAAACTCTGCTATTGATTGGGGATTGTTTGCTTGGATGCACTCCTGCTTATTTTAATGGAGCTGTTAATAAAATGTCAACTACTGCGTGTGCTGTGGTGCTGGCTGGCTGCTCAGCTGAAGCCTGGCTGGGGAGGGCGAAGGGAAACCTGTCCCGGCGTTACGCTGCTGGGAGGCTGCTTGTGTGCTGTTGCTTTTAATTACCCATATAAATACAAATACAGTTCAAAAGCACATCACTTTATGTATACCTGTAATAGTCTCTTATAGGCCCCCGGAATCGGAAGGGTTTTTTTTGTTTGTGGTGTTTTCTTTTTTTTTTTTCTTTTTTTCTTTTTTTAGCCCTTTGTTCTGTGGTGCTGATGTGACATGATAATGAAATTTTCTGCGGGTATGTTTTGGTAGAGTTAAGGACGTTGCACGTAGCTCTTCCTGGGTTTGTGCTTGCAGAGAGTTTGAGCCTTGAGCTGAGAATGCTGGAGGCAGCAGAACTAGGAGCGATCGCAGGATGCGGTGTGGAGGTCGCCTCTTCGCAGAAGAGTTTGGTTTTCGACGTGAGCAAGGCTGAATGTGCTTGCTTGGGAGACCAGCCTGTGGTTATGGCTGTGGGAACCGAGGGTCAGGTCTGCCTGACACGTGACATGCCATTCTATACTACAAAACCTGAAGTATTTCAGGAATGGCATCCATCCAGTGCAGTGATAAATACAGGGGTATTGTAGTACTGTAGCATGATTCGTCTGCATATGTCAAAATGTTTTATGGAAGAAATTCCAAGTAGTTTCCTCTGTTTCGCAGTGGAGGACGTTGGGGTGGAGGCACGTGCCTGGGGCTGTGACAGCAGGTTAGAGCTGAGGCTGGTACTGAGGTTGCTTTGCTCCCAGCCAAGGCTGTCTCTCTGAAGGGGACAAAAATTGGTTAGATCTCAGCCTGGCATAGGCATCTTGCCAAATTAGGAGCTACAGCTCATTGAGAGGCTGATTTATTTTGTAGATAGTTTTTATTTTTACTGAATTTTTTCTAGAAATCTTTTTCTATTTACATTTTGCGAGTTTTTTCTTAGCTTCGTCAAGGGAGCAGATTGAGTGAGCTTATTCAGTGTTTTCCGGCACACAAAACATGGCAAACTTCATCTGTGCCTGGCAGAACTGTAATGACTTAATCGTGAGAAAGACTTATGCCCATCAAATGCCTAGAAGTTTGAGGTCAAAGGATGGCTATGTACTAGTTTTTTTGGTTTTAGTTTAAAAAGAAAAAAAAAAACTATTAAAAAAGGATATTTAGTGAAATACTAAAGTGGCTAGAATAACTGTCCTGGAAAAAATACATTTTTAGAGAGTAAGTCTGAAGACATTTCAACAGAGGATAATTTTTGCTAGTGGTCTCAAACGTGTTGTGTGCTGAAGGTATGACAGTGCTTCCTCAGCTGAGGAGTCCTGTCACTAGGTCTCAGATTTAACAGATCTGGTTCCTCTTGCATGTTCCCTCAGCAAGACCAGTGCTGAATAATTTCTTTTCATTTTCAACCCTGTAACTCGGTTTGATTGCATGTTGTGTTAATTTGGTGGTTTGGATTTAGAGCTATGAAACTTACTGGTTTCAGTCTGTTATGACCACAATTTGATCATCATTCTGTTCTATCTTGAATTAGCCTGTAAATATGCTTTCTTAGCGCATATTTGTTTGCTCATCCTTTCATAAATAACATCTATTAATAGGAAATAGAACAGGCTATTCTGTCAGATTGCGGTGTGGGTTGCAATCTCAAGGGCACGGGTGACCTCAGCTGAAGAACAAGGAAGATGTTCAAGCTCTGCTTTCCATCTAATGCCAGTGGAATTGTCTGTTGACTTTTTTCTGATGACCCCAGACTTTCCTGTTAAAAGCAGGCCAGGTGGGAACCAGCTCTGACCTAGAAGCAACTTAATGGGGGTGGTGGTATGAGTGCAGGTCCTTGCTGAAGAGGTGCCAACTGTGCCTATGGGACTCCCAGTTGGTGCCCAGCTTGCCCTGGTGAACCATGGCTCTGGGAGATGTTTCTGGAGCACTTCACAAGATCCCACTAGAAGTCCTCTCTCCTGATGTTTTAAATGAACCATTCAGCACTTGGGGAAGATCACAAACATAGCGGCTGTCCAGTCCCTGAAGATGGATTTGCAGCATCCCTGGTGAAACTGTAGCTCAGCTGAGTTCAACGAGAGAACCTTCCAACGGAAAGACTCACCAGGGCTGGGTTTTCTCTGCAGGCTTCTGGTCAAGACAGAAAGCATGCGAGATGGCTGAGAGCAGGCGCAGGAGATGGGAGGACCATCCTCTGCCCATAAAATGGAAGAGGTGGGCATCACTTCAGTTGGTGGTTTCTGTAGCGTCATAACACAGCATCCTGTGCAGCTGGCCCTGGATGTACTGCAAGGGGAACATTTGAGAGAAATATAGTTTGGATCAAGTTATGGGAAAAACTCCTGTAACGCTGACAAATTAAGACTTTCCTTTTCATGCAAAGGCCATACGTAACAACGGATATTTTGAGCTGTAAGTGAATATATGTTATGCGGAGAGCAGGTTGTCTGCTAGGTACAGAAAGGTAGTTGGATGATTTTATGGCTGTCATTCTGTGTAACGTTCTACTGGGTTATTAGCATGAGTGAAGCACATCTGTGCTGCTTGCTGTTCTTTTTATTATGTCTCCACAAATGTACCCTCTAAAATTAGCAAGTAGTCCAGCCCAGCTATTTTTAGTTAAAAGGTTTTATTTCTGGCACAGTTGGTCAAGGAAAATGAATAGGGTTTTCCAAGAAATGCTTGATGAAAGCAAGAGAGCAACTCGGCTAGAAACTTGAACACCGTTCCTGTCCCCAGCAGGTCCTGGGAGTTGAGACCATTTCAGCATTGCCCACGAGGGTAGGTATGTACCTCGCTCCGGTTTAAACTCATAAAAAAAAAATAGGCTTTAGACTCCTCCACTTGAAAATTGTAGGCCTGGATATGTTGTGTAAGCAGCAGCTAGCACGTTGCTAATGGGACTCGGAAGAAGGCGATACTATGATAATTGCTGATGGTGATTGTGTGTGTGGTTATTTTTTTTTTTTTTTTTTTTTTTTAATTGAGTGTGTACTCAGACATCCCCGTAGAGCATATGCTTTGTGGAAAAAACAGTTTGAATGAAATATAGAGTAGTGGCTTAATTGCAGTGATAATGTGCGTCTCGTTTGTGGAGTTGATTGGAAAAAATGTCATAAAGATATCAGTAGCCCGTAACTGCAGTTCTCCCCTGAGCGCCTCGGTTACATTTTCTTTGTCAGCTTGGATTGCTTTTTCTTCTTCTGTTGTCTTTGGGGATTATATATAGGGCTAAAAAAAGCACACGATGAGTGTCTGCATTTTTACCTGCAACAATTTCACCCATCATCATCCTCTGAGGGATGTGTTTCCATGTTGTAATTTCCTTACACATCTGCTGGGTGTTTTTTTTACTTGACTTATCTTGATTTTAATGGCTGTTTGACTCCCACATTTCAGTCAGTTTCTGTTATCTGTAAAATGCAGCTGCAGGCATGTTTTCAGCAGGCATGCTTTTTTATATATAGATATTATTTATATATAGGCATGTGCACACACACACACATACAGTCTTTCTAGACTTTTTCAATATGTACTCTAAGTCCTGTTCCAAATGAATTGCAATCGAGCTTTGATGTTTTCTCAGTCTGACAAGCAGTCAGCAGACTCACACTAGGAAAATATTTGTTGATGTTTGAAGATTATTTGCTGATATCTGAGCTGTGCTGATGGATTGTAAGTGCCCTGGCTGTGAATTTGCTCTGCTCCAGGTCCTTGTGTTGATTTTTTGCTTACGGTAGATGACATCAGGGTTCTTTCTTTGAGAAAAGTGGGAACGAGGATGTATTGTTGGATTGGAAGAATGCGAGAAACTTCTTAGAGCACTTTGTGGTTTATTTTAGCTGGAATATACCAGAATGGCAAGAGAGGCTGAAAGACTGAGACTCGTGTCTCAAGGAGTTCTGCATGTCCTAGACATGTACTAGGTGTTAAGCATTATTATTACATAAATTTCAAAGGTCTTAGATTTCAGCTGGTAATCTCCAGATGTAAAAGTCCAGTATGCCATAACTCCAGGAGAAGCAATTCTACCCAATGACAGCAGTCAATGATAGATTTTTGAGTAATGCTTGTGGGAGGAATGGCGTCTGGGCAATCGGTCTCCCCCAGGTCCTTCCTTCAGCCCCCCAGCATAACAGAAAGAGGCACTGGGAATATCAGAAGATGCACATAATCATGCCGATCGAATTGGGTTGCTGGTGCCTTACTCTGCCTGCTTAGAGCCGCAGGTGAGATTGAGGTGGCCCCGGTGTCCTGTGGGATGGCTGGGGAAGGGCAAGGAGTGGGTGCCTGTTGCCCATGATATTTCCTGCAGGTGCAACTCCTTTAGGAGTCCATGTCCTCTCCTTACAAATACAGCGATACCTGGGAGGGTTTTAACCATGAGCTGTTACTGAAGCTATTATAGAGATGCAGTGTTGTGAAATGGGTAATTGGCTTTCGTTGAAGTCCCCAGAAAGGAAGAGGGGGGCGAGATGTCCCCTTCTCAAAGGGCAGACAGAAGGAGAAGCTGCCCAAGACAAGCCTCTGTGGCTCCAAACGCTTCTGTGGCGAAATACAAAGGTTTGGATCAGAGGCAGGGAAAGAAAACTGGGTGAACATCCTTTAATCTCAGATTCCACCTGCGGTCATGGGCTCTGAGCTGAGTTTGGATTTTCGATTAGACTCTTCTGCATAGTTAACATGTTTGGTTTAGATGCAGCAATACAAATTTTCCTACCCAAAACTGATGTAATGGGAATTGGATAGGCCATTCTTCCCTTTTTCTTCTAACAGTGCAAGATAGTGGGACCTGGGAGGTCTCAAGTTTGTGGCCATCGCTTCTCCCAGCCGGAGCTTTGTGCTAATGACATCTGTTTGTTAGTGCTTCCAGCAGCTATTCAGCTCTGAGCTGGGTAGCACTGCACGTGGAGTGCGTCCACTGGTGAGCAAGAGACTCTTGAGATGGAAACGAATGAAAACGTATTTCACTGCAGCTTTAGTTAGGGCTGTTTTTCTTTACTAGATGCCTTCTACTTAAGACAGCCTGGGACTCATTCGCTTCTGATTATTATGTTCCTCAGTTACCCTTGAAATAGCTCTGCTTTAGTCATCAAAAATGTAAGTTACTGTTAGATCTTTCATTGGCATTGCTATAAAAATGATTGCCCTTTCAAGTCTTGACTTAGAAATATGCGTATGTCTACAGCTTGGGGTAAAAAAAAAATTGGAACGTGTTAGAAAAAGTGTGGTGAAACACATTGCATTTCTTTATTTCTTTGACCAGCTTGAAGATGGCAAATTCCTTCATGTTTGGTGAGATAGAATCATAGAATTGTTTAGGCTGGAAAAGACCCTTAAGATCATTGAGTCCAACCGTTAACCCAGCACTGCCAAGTCCACCGCTAAACCACGTCCCTAAGTGCCACATTTAGACGTCTTTTAAATAGCTCCAGGGATGGGGACTCCACCACTGCCCTGGGCAACCCGTTCCAATACTTGACAACCCTTTTGGTGAAGAAATTTTTCCTGATATCCAATCTAAACCTCCCCTGGAGCAACTTGAGGCCATTTCCTCTCATCCTATCCCTTGTTACTTGGGAGAAGAGACCGACCCCACCTCGCTACACCCTCCTTTCAGGCGGTTGTAGAGAGCGAGGAGGTCTCCCCTCAGCCTCCTTTTCTCCAGGCTGAACACCCCCAGCTCCCCCGGCCGCTCCCCATAACACTTGTGCCCCAGACCCCTCACCAGCCTCGTTGCCCGTCTCTGGACACGCTCCAGCACCTCAGTGTCCTTCTCATGGTGAGGGGCCCAAAACCGAACACAGCGCTCAAGATGTGGCCTCACCAGTGCCGAGTACAGGGGGACGATCGCTGCCCTAGTCCTGCTGGCCACACTGTTTCTGTTACAAGCCAGGATGCTCTTGGCCACCTGGGCACACTGCTGGCTCATATTCAGCTGGCTGTCGACCAAAACCCCCAGGTCCTTTTCTGCCAGCCAGCTTTCCAGCCACTCTTCCCCAAGCCAGTCATGTTGCATGGGGTTGTTGTGACCCACGTGCAGGACCTGACACTGAGCCTTGTTGAATCTCATACAGTTGCCCTCAGCCCATCAATCCAGCCTGTCCAGATCCCTCTGAAGAGCCTCCCTACCCTCAAGCAGATCAACCCGTCCACCCAACTTGGTGTTGCCTGCAAACTTACTGAGAGTGCACTGGATCGCCTTGTCCAGATCATTGATAAAGATATTAAACGGAACTGGCCCCAATACTGAGCCCTGGGGAATGCCACAACTCTTTGGGCTTGGCCATCCGGCTAGTGTTTTACCCAGCAAAGAGTGCACCCATCCAAGCCATGAGTAGCCAGTTTCTCCAGCGGAATGTCAAAGGCTTTACCAAAGTCCAAGTAGACAATGTCCACAGCCTTTCCCTCATCCGCTAAGCGGTCACCTTGTCATAGAAGGAGATCAGGTCAGTCAAGCAGGACCTGCCTTTCACAAACCCATGCTGACTGGGCCTGATTGCCTTGTTGTCCTGTATGTGCCATGTGATTGATGGTGCTTAAGATCTGCTCCATAACCTTCCTCAGCACCAAGGTCAGACTGACAGGCCTGTGTGATTCCCCAGATCCTTCTTCTGTCCCTTCTTGTAGATGGGCATCACATTACATGGTGCATTATGCAGCCTCCTGTACCAGAGACAGATACGAATAATTTCAGCATTACTCTGTCATCTCTTGAGGGAACCACTGAACTGTAGGTTTGAATTAGCATCCTCAGTTGAAATATTGTCAAACATAGGCCGCTGTATGGATAGAGATGTTTGCTGTGTCCACAGAGCGAGGCAACTCTTTGTAAGTCGCTCCTATCATTGGCTCTTGAAAGGTAAAGATCATTTCAGTAAGTAAAACAGTTTAATTCATATTCTCGTTCCTTTTATGTCTTGGTATCAGACTGTACATGGCCACATGGGCAGTGTTTTGTCTATAACAGCAAGGTCTGCGCTTCCTGCGCCCCAGGCCCAAGCCCCTGCTGTTCCCCTGCCAAGGCTCCTCCTGCTGGCTGGAGCCCCCAGCTTCCCCAGCGGGTGGGCGGGTGTTGCCGTGAAAACACCGCGGGGTCCTGTAGGAGAAGGTGTTGGGCCTTTTTGTTTGAAGACAAAGAGTGAGCAGGTCATGGGTGCACCGTGCTCGGGCATCAGAGGAGTTTGGCCAGTGCAGCGAGTGGCTTTCCTCGGCAATGCTTTACTCTTCATAGCTCTCCGAGTGTGAACAATGTCTCCTTGGGGCTGTAGTGTGACAGCAGTGGAGGAGGAGGGTGGTAGTTTCCAGATGAGGATGGTGAATGTCCTTTGCTGTCTCTGCTTGGTTGTGTCGGTCCATCGTGCAGGTGCACGGCCCTTCTCACGTACGCTCTATCGTGATATAAGCTTTAACTGGAGAGATCTGGTTTCTTTCTTTGCGGGGACTGCTTTGTTGTAACTTCTTATTCCCGACAACAGCAAGATTTTTTTTTTTTTATCTTCCTCATCCTCAGGATCATCACTGTTAAGGTGCTATTTTGATGTGTTCCCCATGCTCTGAAGGAGGCACCAGCTGAAGAAGGCTCCGCTGGTGCTGCCCCTGCACCTGGGGCTGATCCTGCCCTTCCCCAGCCGGGGCTCATGGCCCTCCTTCACCTTTTGCATGATATTCTCATGAAATTGGATGAGTGTCTGGCTGCAGCTCACTGGTTATACGTGTAGCTTTAAGCATGTCAGGAGGAGGGCGAGGTGGAATATTTCAGTCAATGTGCTTTGAATTATTTAAGAATTCATCTCAAACTCCTCAGCTGATTTTTAAAAAATAAACCTGAAAAAGGAAACCGGATTTTATGGATTTGTCCATTCTGACAATTCCTAATGGAAACACTTTGACTTTGCTACTCTGAAATGAGGTTTTACTTCTGAACCTGCCTCTTGTTTAGTATCTAAACCCAACAAATTTGCAAACAAAGCCTCTTTTTGTCCTATTTAATTTTTTTCTTTTTTTCTTCTCCCTTTAGAAATTTTGAAGCTTGTTCATTTTTCATTGGCAGAGCATGTTTTCTCAGCTGGCAAGTCAAAAACCCAGGTCCTGGCTCGCGATCCATCTTCCAGCACTAGTCCCTGCTCCTGCTTGCTGGCCGCATTGCTCTGCACAGCCAGCACTGCCATTATTTTGAGGGGAGGAATATGTTTTATTTGGAGTCTCTGCAAGTGCAAAAAGTTTGCGTGGGTCTCGAATTTGTTGTCTGTTGGTAGGAGACTGGAAGGACGCCTCTCCGCCCCCTCCATGTGCTGCGTCCCTGTTTGGTGGAGGAGCAGTGACAACTGCAATTGGGGTCGGCGTTATCATGTTGACAGAAAGCGCTCCTGAATGCTCGGGAGAAGAGAAAATGCTTCATGTGCCTTGCTCTTCTCTCTCAGCTTTTCTGACAGCTGCCCAAAGAAAAATCCTTAATTCTTTTTTTTTGGCCATGCTTTTTCCCAGGGTGGGGGAAGAAAAATAAGTCTTCTGAAGACAGAAGTCAAGAAAGAGGAAGGTGAGACTGTAAACTGGCTGAGCAGGGCCACTGCATATATGATAGGGTTGGAAAAGACCTTTTGGTAGGAGTGCTGCTGAGGGTGTTGGTGGCATGAACTTTACGGAGCTATGCCATAATGTGGCCTTATTAGAAAAAACGGCGACTCTGGATGGTTTTGGGTGAGCCTTGGGGGAAAAGCCTTCCTCTTTGGGGGTGCCGGAGTCAGGCTTCAGCTTGCTTGTTCTTGCTAGCCACAACCAAACGCAGACAAAAAAAATGCTCTGCGAGCTGGAGCAATGTTATTGTGGCAGTTTTTCTACCCAGAAGGGGAAAGTAAACGGTTTGTGACACCCAGGAGCAGGAGATGAGTGAGGAACTATGGAAGCAACATCAAAACAATGTTGTGGGGCTAACTAGACTGGGCAAAAGCATAGAAATCCAGAGGTAAATGTGCTGTGCTCTACTCAGCCTTTACCTCCAGGCATGGCAGGAGATGCGCTTGGATGTTGGATGCAGTATGCGGCTGAGCAGGGGATTTAGGGACGGAAGAGCAACCTTGAACTGAGCTGCCTTGCTTTTGTCAATGCAGTTATATCCTTAACAAGAATGTAACAGGTTCTTTGTATTTAATTTCATTTTCTTGCTGGGGACAACAATCAGTCTGTGTGACAGCAGCCATTGTAGGGCCTGACTGGACATGTAGCAGCCACAACTCGCCAAAAATTGCAGAAGTCAGGTTGATTTATTTTGTACGGTTTTGTATATGTGGTATGTACAAGTCAACATCAATAAAAAGTGGCACTCCCTGATATCCCAAGAAAACTGCTGTTCTTCTGCATCCTAATCTGTTTTTCCAGCACGTGCACTTTAACGTACGCACTGATGCTATAAAATTTCACTTGGCGCAGCAGACGTGGCTGCAGCTGATGAACCAGTCACTGGTGTCCCTTGTGTTTTCAAAACTCTTCCAACTCTTCCTTGATCTACTTTAGCTCTGAGCATCTGTGGAGACCTTGCTTCCTCATGGATTGCCTACAGGGGTAGTTGAGTACTTCCCAAAAATTGGATGCCCTGCCCATGAAACTACATAGAAATCCGTTATCCTGACGTTGGGAATGCCCATGGCTGGTTTGTATTTGAACTGGAAAGGAGAAAGGCTGTGTTTAATTTTGGGCAAAAGTGCCGTGGGTATCCTGCGCTTCTGGAGGCCAGCTGACCGGAGGAGCAGCGAAAGCAAAGCTTTAATTTGCAGATCCGCGGGATTACGACTTCTAAATGCCTTGGGGCGCTCAGCTGAGCGCTACAGGGGGCAGCTGTCGGCATGTTTTGCACCACGCAGAGTTGCCGTGCCGCTGGAGAAGTACAGAGAGGAGCCACTTGGCTTTTGGGCAGCACCAGAGCAGTGTCCGGGTGGTGATGGGAGCCGGAGGTGGGTGTCTGGGGTGCAGAGGAGCTGTTGGGGAGCGTTATTCACTGGCCGCCCCTGTCCAGCGAGTGCAGCAGCTGGTGAATAATGCAGAAATTAATTGAGAGCGTACGGAAACTGAAACCACGCTCTTTCAACAAGTCCCTGGGATACTGCGGCTGGCGTGTCTGCGCTGAGCCGGGCACTGAGGGCAGAGCTGTGCCCTCTGGCACTGCACCTGCAAAGCTGATGATACTGGGAGAACAGGAGGGAAGATTGGGGGTGGGAAACTAAGAAGTGGTAGTGAGAAAGATCTTGTGGGCTGGGGAGGCAGCTTGTTTGAGCTGAGTAAGTAATCTTTCAATTTAGTGTGATTTGGTTAATGTCAGGCAAGTCTTGAGGATTGCAAATAGGCCTAATCGGGGAGATGGGCAAGTTTAAAGTGCAATCTTCACATAAGGGCCCAGTAAATGTTTGTTTTTTCCCCTTTTCTCATAATTGCCCAGTATTAGTCTCTCTGTGGTTTTTGTGCTTCAGTTCTTTTCTCCTCCTCCTTTGTAAAATACTTGCAGGATTCTTGGTTGTAGGTGGTTCTTCCCAACGACTGTCAGCAAAACTTAAATTTGTTTTATTTTGGCTATATAAGACCTTGTCAGTGATTTCTCTGCAGCATACGTAAAACTCCTGTGTGCAAGTTGTATGTGTATTTGGAGTGGATTAGCCCAGTCCTGACTCCAGGAGAAAAAAAAAAAAAAGGTGTGTATATTCTGGCATCTAGAGCAGCAGTTCTGTGGGTTCACCCATCTCAGGTCAGATGAAGCCTGATGTGAGCAGAAGAGTTTGTGAAACCCTAAAACCCTAAAAGTCTGCTTACTGCTCCGCTTTCACTCACATTGACCACTTTTTTTTTTTCTTTTTCTGTTTCTTGTTCCTAACTCGAGTTTCTTAGAGGTAGAACAGCATCTGATGCTGGTGGATTATGGATCCGTTTTGTTTTTCTTGCTTTACACACTATTGCTGCCCTGGATTCTCTATAACTCCTCGCTGTGCACCTGAGGATTTGCTGAGGGAGTTTTGCTGTGGCTCGGGACGTGTGGTAGGGCTGTGCCTGGGTGCTGGCAGGGACAGGCTGCAGATACGTCCCGTCCTTCTGCTGGGCAAGAAGATGATTTTAGTTAGCAGCTGTTTCTGCTCTTGAAGTTTTTCTCAAAGTTTTAACTCCTTGCAGCATTTTGGAGAGCGAGGTTCTTCTGGAGGGTTGCTTGGGGTGTTAGGGAGGAGGGATGCAGCTCTGGTCCCCAGCTGCACAGCATGGGACATGGGATGGGGCTGTGTGGGCGGTCCTGGTGGGTCTCATGGGCAGAGCCCGGAGGGAGTGGTTTTCCTTGGAAAGTGGTCTGGAGGGGAGGAGGAGGAGGAAGGTGCGGTCCTTGGAGGAGCCTCCTGGAACGGAGAAGCTGAGCAGGTTTTGGGTCTTGTTATTTCAAAACCTGAAGAGGAGGGAGGGTGGCTATAGGCAAATGCAGTTCTAGGAGATGCGGATGGGAAGGAATTACTCCAAAACACACAGCAAACCCAAGTGGAAGTAATTTGCGTGATGTTATTCCGTGATCCTCTTTTTGTTGGGTCTTGGTTGAACTGAGACAGTAGGTGGAGTTCAGTCTTGTCTTTTCTTTCTCCCCTTATGGCAGAATGATTGCATTCAGCAACGCTTAAAGGGTTCTTTGTGTTCCCTGGTGAACCACAACTGCACTGGTTGGTGTATGACTGGCAATAGAATACAAAATGTAATTCCTAGCAATTTGACCCCAAATTCAAAACAATTATTTAATTTCAGTAGAACTCTCCAAGGCACAAGCGAATTCTGCTTTGCACCTTTCTGATACAAATCATGTACGTTTAGTGATAGCTGAGCAATTTTTTTTAAATGAACTATTTCCTACAAGGAGCTTTCGGCATGAGAAACAAAACCAATTACTCACAAATTCAGATTACTCTCGGCAAACAGCGAGACAAAGTTAATAACATTGCAATTAAAAGTGAAATTTTCTTTCTGTTTCAAAGGGGAACACATTAATTTTTCATGTCAAAATGAGCTTTTATTTTTAAAGCAGTCCCAGGTATGAAAACAAAACAGAGATTCAGTCTGGGACTGCTGAGAAAGCTTCATTTTGCCTGAAACTCTTTTTACCACAATTTTTCTGTTTTGCTGAGAAAACCAAACCAGCTTTTGGTTGCTTCTCCAGGTCTTGTGTGTGACAGTAAACTGAAGCAAGCCCTGGCTGTTCTGGTAGCTCTTCATGGCAACAGATGAGGAGACTTGCTATCAGAGGTCATCTCTTTTGCTGCTACAGGATCTTCCTGTTGTTTTCTCCTTTGCTTTTGCACCCTATTTGTTTTTTTTCTTTTAATTTTCCTTCCTGATGTCGCACCTTTGAAGACTCCTCTTTCGCTGAGTTGGAAGAGGGCTTGCACTTTTCCCTTGCTGTGTTTAACCTCTATGCATTTGCACCAGGGCTGGGGGATCCTGCAGCGCCTTTTCTAAACCCCAAAGGTGCTTTTATATCTTTGGGAGATCAGTAGCGAAGCCAGAATCTCCTTGGAAGCGGGAGAGGCCACCTTGCATTTTTTTCGGTAGGTTTTTTGTTTGCAAAGTCATTGCAGAAGTAGTTTGCCATGCCAGGCTGTGGCCAGTTTGAGATTGAGCCAAGAAGGGTGTCCAGGAATTAGGCTTGCTCCAGCGTAGTTGAGGAGATGTGAAAACATCCAACTGTTTTATTCCAGCGATTAGTGCTGTGCCAGTCTGCCGCTTGGTCGGCTAGCACCGAACCGAACAAGTCGATGCGTGTTCTCAGTTACTTACAATAAATGGCAATTTGTGTTCTTTTCATTTCAAATTAAATTTTGCTTCATTACATGGGACTCTTCATTGTGCAAAATCACGTCCTAGGAATCATCCATTGAACTTTAAAGACATCTTTATTTTGGTTTATTGCCCCCCCCCCCCTCGGTCTGTGTGCTGAAGATGTTTCTTGAGAATACAGCCTGCCAGAAATTTCTTGTAGACACAATGTGTGGTTTTATGCATTGGTTTAAAAAAATAAAAAAAAAAAAATTCCTCAAAGAACTTGCTTCAAGATACATAGAAACACAAGATGCGGTGTGTTAATTCTCGCTGTTTAAAAATCTAAATAAACCTTCAGGTACGTAATCATGTAAGGAAATTCTCCGAGGTTAGAACAAGCACTTTGGGGAAATTGCACCTTCAGTCCCTTCCTGCGCTACAGGTTTGCGGTAAGACCTGGGTGCTTGGGATAAACTGCTACAGCCCCGTGCTCTGGGGTGGGAATGGTGGTGGTCGGCAGCCAGGCAAGGAGCAGAGCTGTACTGTGAGGACAAGGCCATTAATACCTCGGTGCAAGGCAGCAGAGAGGAGCGGGGAAGAACAAAGTAAGAATTAAAGTGAACAGTCGTAACACACTTGTGATAATGTCTTTTATAAGTATTACCTAGGTTCTCACTGTGAGCAAGCTGTAAAAAAAAAAAAAAAAAAAAAATTAAAAGGAAAAGACTTGCAAATAAGTCAATGTGAATAAAATGTGTTGCGTGTGATAGCCTGACAGTACCGGCAGTCAACAGGACACTTTGCTGTAGCTGCAGGAACACGCTGCGAGCTGGGATGCGACACCGAGCAAGATGTGCAAGAATGAGAGGCAGGAATTCCTCCTTTATATGAAGTGAATGTTTTACTTTGCATACAACTATTTATTTCACAAACGAATTGTTGAACTATAAGAATGAAGGCAATTAGACAGTTAATTTCCCTTCTCCTGAGGCTCTAAGACTTTGGTTTCTAAAGTGTGCTTTTTGGGGCTTGAGGTCTTCCTATTTTTTTTTTTTTTGTTTTCTTTTAAATCTTTCCCCTGCCATCGCAAGTGTTAGGGTTAGCTCTGTACAAGCTGGGTTCAATTTATGTGTATTTATGTCACCTTCTCTCGTCCTTGCTGACTTACACAGCAGCTCGCCAAAAGCCGGGAGCAGAGCTGAGACCCAGGCGTGGCCGGGCTAATGAGAGGGAATTGCCCCGTGGTCCCGCGGGGGACTTGTGGCATGATTGAATTTGTGAACCCTGCGGCGTGTCGCAGAGCTGCGCAGAGCGGGGAGGGCTTGCTCCGCTGTGTGCATCTACCCTTCGTCTGGCCCCAGCGAACTCGTAGTGTGCAGCTCAAAGAAATCCCTTATTAAGCAAAGAAAAACGTAAATACCCTCCCTATTCACTTCAAACTTGCAAATGTGCTAGTAATACTTGAATACTTAAAACTGTGCATCCACAAAAGACTGTTTCAGCTCAGCAATGACACCATGCAGACCTTGTACATTAATTTTATTCCTTAGTATGATGCCAACCGCTTATTTTCCTGTGCCTGATTTTTTGCAGATTAAAATAATGTCATTAGTTCTTCACACAAAGCCATCAGCTTGCTAAATTACCTTAAAGTGATGACGAGTAGGTGACACCAGCATGATTGCCTACATTAAGCATGAGCCTTTTATGAGGCTTTTGCCAGTTCAGCACTTAATTTCACCCAGTTGATGTTTTGAAAACAAACACAGGAGAAAGATGAGTTTTTTTTAAAATAGCAGAGTTGGGCCAGGATTTCTGAGATGGAGGATGCTCCCATGGAGGGCGTCTCTGGGATAAGGGAGGCTACGCGATAAAGCACCGTTTTCCTACGCGATAAAGCACCGTTTTCAACCCTGATGCGAAACGTTGGGCTTTCCAGAAGGCTCTAGATTTGGGATATTTCAGCAAAAGTCATAGCAGGAAAAGCTTCACCAAGGCGGTGATAGAGCTCTTGTAACTTTTGGGTTGTGGGAACCTCTCCAGACACCCACGAAGGAACCTGTTAGTCCGAATTTAGGCTTTTAAGAAGTGGTGACCAAAGTCTGAAGAAGTCCCCTTATAACTTCTGGAGTGGAGGAGAGGGAGGAGGCAGCTCCGGAGCTGCTGCAGGTGGGAAGCAGCCGGAGAGGCAGGGTGACTCGGGAGGCCTCGTGTTGGGAGTATGGCACTGGGGAGAGGTGGTGCACCCCAAGGACATCTCCAGAGTCTGGAGCGGAGCATCTGCTTTGCTCCAGTGACTGCAGAGGGGTGCAGCCATTGCTCCCTCGGTGTGGTTGGAGACCTCTGCCCATAGCTGTGGAGAGAGCCTGACCCACCATCCATGTAAAGAGCACGTTGCCTGTGTAAGCAACATCTAGTGAAGAGCTTGCTTACATGCTTTCCTACCTGTTCCCCTTCTTTCCAGAGCCCTGGCCTGGCAGATGGAGCCTATATTAAGCCACTGCCTCTCTATTGCCTGGCTTGGAGGTAGCGAGGCAGTTGGTCCGTGCTCTCTGCCTCCATCTGTCTCCTTGCCATCCTGCTTGGAACAAAAATCTTTTGAACCCAGAGACCAGTTTTAACCACCAGAAGTCATCACTTCAGGGATAACGAAGACTTCTGGGACAGTGCGCTGCTGTACAGAGGGGGAAAAAAAAGCGCAACATCCACGTCCCTGGGAAAAGGACTGTGTATTTTGGAAGCAGCCAGGTGACGTGCACATCTCGGGGCCGCTGTGGCATGAATGGTCTGGAGGGCAGTGAGGCAGGGGACGTTGTAGTGGGAGGAGGGCTAGGGGACAAGGCTTTGGTAACTTTGCAGCTTTCTGGTCAAATTGTCTTAAGTATTCATTTGTCTTGTGGCTTAGAGAGGTGTAACAGGTCCCTATCAGTCTGTGTGCTCCAACAGATATTTTTTTTAGATTTTTTTTTTTTTGGGGGGGGGGTGGGAAGTAAGAAAAGGACACTCTAGCGCTATAGCAAGAAGTAAAAACCAGGCATGGGCTTCTGCAGAGCAGTGCCGGTGCCCCTGCGGTGTGCTGGCGGCTTGCCTTCCCCGGCGGCGTGCTGCAGTGCCTCGGAGGCTGTTGCCTGCCTTGCAGGAGAGGGCAGAATAATCTTCAGGGAACCCTCTGTTAACCTGAAAGAGTGTTTTGACTGACATCGCATGGGACGGATTGTGATCCCTTCTGATACGCTCCGTGTCTTAAAGCAAGCAGCAAATTGCATTGGTCTTCCAGGAGGGTTTGGAGTCCTTGAGACATAGTACGAAATACCAAGAGGAACTGCTCTACTCTTAAGCCGGTGTGAGCAGCGTTGGAGTTCTTGGCTCTGCTCTCCTGCCTGCATGGCTTTTCCTTGCAGGTCTCTAAGGTGGTCTTTAAATGCAGGAGGTGATTTTTCTTGCCACATCCCGTACTGTGCGTTGAAAACACGGTGGCATAATTTTGCCGTGCAGGTAGAGCACGCTCCTCCTGGGACAGGAGGACTCGGGAGCATTGGGGCGGGCAGGAACCCCAGTGAAAAAATGTGGCTCTCTACAGGAGAGTACGCTGTTGTCTTTTGCACAAATACGGCCGTGGGGTGGAGAACGGGTGTGGGATGTGCTTCTTCGTTAGTCCCAGTTGGAGTGACCCTGGTGTTCCCAGGCAGCTGTGTCAAGAAGAGGAGCTCGGGGATCCCGGCAGTGTGCTCCGCTGGCTGGGAAGTGTAGTACGAAGCGTGCAGAGACCCTGTGCTGTACCATGTGTGAAAAGGGCAGCGCCCGTTCGTGAGCATCAGTGCTGGGGCCGGTCCTGTCCTCTCGCCTGGTGCGCGCTGCACATGCGCTTATGGGTGGAGAGTTAGGCACGAAAAACAATTTATTGGGATCTTTGGTATAGGGTAGTGCTGGAGTAGGGAATCGATCCCTTGAACAGGATGGGCAGTCACTGTCGGGGGGTGATAGGAGGCTCTTTTCAGCAGCTGCAGCGCGTGAGCCTCCCCAAAATGTTGTTCTGCTCCGTTCGTCCTGCTCCAGCACCTGTGATCGACTGCCGTCAGTTATTGTAAACTGTGCGTGAAACATCTCACAACTATTTTAACTGTGTACAGAACCACTGTCCTGTGTCGCCACTTCTGCGTCTGCAGGAACAACTTCTGTTGATTACTAACAAGCGTCTTATCTCTGTACGGTCAGATCCGTTTTCTAGCAAACTGCGTGGGAGTCTCTGGAGCAGCCAGATGCTCCCCCCGGGCTGTTTATGGAGACCTTAATAAAATGGCTAGTCATCATGAAATATGTTTTTAGGGACTTGGAGAAGCAACCTTGTTCCATGAGCAGGGTACAGTATAGCTTAAATATTATCTCTGTTGAACCTGTTTTACAGCACGTCTCCAAATGGGCCTTACGTTAGTACAAGATGTGTGAGATTAGCAGATTTTAACAACAGAAACACTTTTCTGAAACACCGGAGAAGTATTTCTATGAGCTATATGTCCATATGACGGACTAAACCGTGTCTGCCAGAAGGGCAATTGGTCTCGAGTTAGAAAGAGATGAAGAACTGGAGACTGAACAAGCAGACCTGGTCTGGCTATGCAGGCACGCAAAAACGAGCAGGTTCCCCATCGTGCGGCGTCAGCTGTTGGCAGGCGCTTCAGCGAGGGAAAGCAGGGGTTCAGGTGCCCGAGGGCTTTGCCCCCCCCCCCCCCGCTTTCAAGAGAGTGATTAATTTGGTTAAACAATCACAAATGACCAGTGGTAGCTGTGATAAAAAAGGAGACAGATGGGTAAGGGGACTATTTCTGAAAGGCTTTCCGATATTCTGCTTCAGCAAGGATCAACTTCATGTCCCAGTTTAGGAAGTCCTGGTGTTGAGCGGGTGCCCAGTCTGGCTAAAGCTGCTCGCGCGCTTTCCTGCAACAGAGCCAGGGCACTTTGCTGAATCACTGTTAAGAGAAGCAGCGGCTCTTCTAAACAAAAATAAAAATGCTATAAAAGATATTAAATAAAAAAAATAATCAAAGAACCATCCTCTGAGTAGTCTTCGTAGGACTTAGTCAGATGTGAAAATGGCATTACCAAAGGAGGGGGGAAAAACCACACCCCAGCCAGGGCCAGTGAGGATGTAAAGGGAATCGTGTGCAAAAATTTCTCAAGAAATAGAGAGGAGTTTTCTACCAGACAAGGCAAAATAAAATCTAGACCACAGGAAGAGTCGCATTAAATGCGATCTGCATGGTGGTAGGCAAGGCAACGAACCGCCCAACCTGCCCGTTGTTTCTAAATGAGTAACGGGTCATACTTTGCTCAGAAACACGCATGTGGGAGACAATGCCACTTGCCCATTGCGGTGTGTTTCTGTGGGCTGGGATGAAACCGGCAGTTAATCCCTGCGAGCAAGTCCCCTGCCCATGGCAGAGGTGCTCGCGGAGTGTCCGTCGCTGCGGGGAGGGGGGGGCCAGAGGGGCGGCGGTGGGGGGGTGGTGGTCAGGGGTGGGCATCGTGAGCTGGGATCAGAGCGTGGTATCAAGGGGCGAGCAGCGCAGGTGCCCCCAGTCTTCCTCGCCATCCCGTTCTTGCTCTGAGTAGAAAGTAATGGCAGTTGTTGCGGCAAAATGCGTCAACTGCAGAAACGGCTGTTTAAATTCCACCAAGCAAGCCATGAGGCAGTCCCCTCAACCCTCTCAAAATACAGTCGGCCATTTGCATGTTATACTCTATAAATATAGCTGTGGCTCCGTTCTTTGCCTTTTTCCTCTGAATCTTGCACCGGTTGAGCGTTGCGCGGTGGCTGCTGGTGGGTCCAAGGATTAAGGCTCTACCTGCGTGGCACGACTGCTGTTTCACAGGCAACTTTTACCTCTCTGCCCAACTGGTTTTGGCCCTTTCTAAAGGATGTGCCCATGCGGGGCTTCTGGGCTTTGCTGTGACGATGACAAGGCTGAGTGACAGCAGGCAGGGAGAGGTTTTCCTGGTTTTTTGCTGCTGGCACAGATACGCTATTGCAGGGGACGGCTGTCAAGTGCTCCTGATGCTGAGCAAGCAAGAGGACGTTTTTGGCTGATGCTAAGTTTTGAAGAGAGTTGACTCTAGGTGAGAGTGTTTCAAGAAACTATCAGCGTGGCCTTGAGATGGTTTAACTAGCTTCTTGGTGAAGAACTAAAGGTTTTAAACGATTTAAACAACAAAACCATTATAAAAGGACAGCAGGTAGTGAATTTTGCTTTGTAGACAGTCTCGTGCATGTTTCAGTAGAAATTAAAAAGCTCTTGATTCCAACCAGCAGTGATTTTGGAGAAAATCAGTTATTTCCTTTCCTCTCAACATCTTTGCTCTGCACTGCTGTTTCAGCAGCTCAGAGGTGTTCCCAAAGGAAATCTCTGTTATTGTCCTGGAAGAGTTTCCGAACTGCTGTTGCGCTAGGCGATGCAGAAGCAGACCCTGCGAGCTCTGTTCCCCCCACCTCTCCTCCCACGGCGTTTTGTGAAAGAAGGGTTTAGTAAACACCAGCCGGATTTTCCCGAGAATGGGGAAAGGACTGACGAAAGCCAAAGGAGAGGCGAGACATGACATTAGTTGGCTGAAGCTGCGGCAGTGTGTCCCGCAGGTTTGGATGCTGGACAGGCACCGTTGCTCATGTCCTTTATTTTTAACCTGCCTGATTCAGCAGAGATTTTCACGGGCCGATCTGTCTGTCTCGCCACCCCACAGACTGTCTCGCCAGCTACCTCTTGGCAGCAAGACCCTGTGTATGCAATTGTGTCCGCGCACGCAGAGCCTAGAGTCATCTTTTCTAAGACTTACAAAATTATTATGCCTTTGTTACCACTCTGGAAATGGCTTGGGTCAACCTTTGATTTCAATCTTTGGCAGACCACGCCTGGGTGGAGCGCCCCGGTCCCGCTGGTGGCAGCGGGGTGACTTGCTGCCTCCAGCCTGAGTGTTTGGGGCTGTTGACCGCAAAGGAAGGAATATTTTTCTTTTGTGACATTTCAGGGTTGTTTTTTCTTGTTTTTTTTTTTTTTCTTGGATTTTCTGTACTGCGTGGCTCCCTAGATGGCAGACCAGACAGGGCCTAGAAAATGAGCCATCAGGTTTAGCACCAGAGCGGTCCCCAGAAGGAATAATCAATACTGTTATCCCTACTGCCCATCTGTCCTGCTGCAGCAATGGAATAAAACACACTGTGCCACGAATATTTCTCGCCTGGAAAGGTGATAACAGGAGTTTAATGAAGTGCAGCCCAGGATAAGCAGTAGACGTTTGCTTTGCACCTTTGAGCGGGAGAAGGTGTGAGGGTGAAGAGCAGCTCTGAGATGGCGAGTGAGGGGATTGCTGGAGTGGGTATTCTTGTACCTGACACCTCAGCCTAGGTGTCTGGGAAAAATATGTTTTGGGTTAAACTTGTCAAGCCTCAGCAAATAACTGCTTTCTCTCAACCCTGAAGCAGGGCAAGTGTTTGAGGTGAGGTGGTTCTCCCAGAGTGCCCTTTCAGGTGCAGCTTTTCAGTGCTGCCTGGCTGAAGATTGGCACCCCACTGCTTCCCTATTGAGATTCAATCGGGAAAGCCGCGGGATGCCAGCACTTGGGTTCCTCGCTCCTGTCACCAAGCTGCCTTGTCTGCCGCGGACTCGTTGCAGTGCTAGCGGCCTTGTCTCGGAAGCCATGGCAGAAAACTACTTCTAGGACTTTGCCTCCTTCGCAAGCGGCTCACAAATTTTTTGGGGGCCGTGCGAGAGCGTGCAGGTGTGTGTGGCTGTTCCTGGCTAGGCTGCCAGAGGAGCAGAGCGTGTCCCAGCTCCCTGGGAGTCACCGCGGGCTCTGCAGAGGGGAAAGCAGCTGGAGCCGATCCTAGATCACAGCCAGGGATGAGGTCCTAGGTAGCGTTTACTCTTGAAGTTAGGAGCTGAAACAGGAGCTAAGTACACACAGTGTTGTGTCTCTGTGCACATGCCTTTACGCAACTGCTATCGATGCTGGTTACCCACAGGTTTGTGTCCTGTGTGTTTAAGCTTGGTCTAGAAGTTTTGCAAGTCCAAGAGAGTATGGGCAGTGCCTTGAGGGATCTTGGCATAGCTGGTTTTATAGTTTTTTTTATAGTTGCCTCCTCCACTGGAGAGGCTACTCACATGATTCCCTCTCCTTAGGAGCATTATAGTTAAGGGGACCTCTTAAACGAGAGTTGGTCATAGCGCAGAAACCGCAGACGCGGGTTCAATCCCAGCTGTTCAGCCTGCAGCATCCCTGTATCCTCAGAACGCCTGTGAAAACGCCTGTTTTCCCTGTTCCGTGAGAAGCACCTACAGCAGTTGCGGTTTGTGGTGTGCCGTAAGAGCTGCAGAGGGGAGGGTCCAGGTGCGGGCTGATGAGTGGGTTTGTGCTTCAAAGTACTCCCGCAGATGCGACGTCGAAGTGCATTGCAGAGCTGCTCCCGCTGCCTGCCTTGTGCGTTGGCCAGGCTTGCGTGTTGGGAGACAAACGGGTGGAACTCCCAGGACCGTTACCACATCTCGGTCGTCGTCTCTGCGTACGAGTGCCGTGCTATGGGAAGCATCAACGCTGTCAGCAGCGTTGCCAGCGGGCGGCCGCTCAGGCTGGAGGTGCTCCCTGTCCCAGGAGGGGGATGTCTCGTGGATGGAGCGGCCTTACCTCCTGCCCTCGGGACTTGGGTTTGGGTGAGAAATAAATGTTGAGCTTCCTGGTTTTTACCCTTTTTCAGGACTGTTTTTACAGACACTTTATAGCGACATCACCATTCGAGTACCTAAACGGACAATTGCTCATCTGGGTGTTGCTGATTTCTACTTTTAATAGTAGAAAGGAGCCTTTTACCAGCTCAACAATGCAGGTTATTGCTGTTCTATCAGACTAACTACGCTATAGTGAGCCTTTTCATAGCAGTACAGCTGCGTTCCCGGTGGTGGCAATGGGAGGCAGGGGAGATGGCTTGTATTGATCCGATATTCTCGTGCACTGCAGCCTGCTGCGTGTGGCTTCTCTGTGACCTTCCTCAGCTCGGTCCTCTGAGCTTCGGTCCTCTGTAAATGCAGGTAATTGTTCAACAGCAGCTGCTCCGTGCAAGGAAACTCAGAAATAGAAGGTGCCTGTCCGGTGCAGAGGACCCTGCGTATCCCCACCAGCTGGTGTTCGTGTGGCAAGACTTACAAGATAATTGGAATTACCTGGCTGGTCTCAAGGGTATAAATCACTTGATTGTTCTGCAGCTTGTGGCACTTCCTTCAGCAAACGCCCTCCTTACAGCTTCAGCCTTTCAAAAGTCATGTTAGTAGCTGGCAGCTGGGACTCGGTGAACTTCAGCCTCGCCTGTCACGTCACCTCGCTGCTCGGATGGGGTTTGCAGAAACTACAACCCTCGGGCACAATTGTGGTAGATCGAGTTTGGACGCTTTAGTCTTGTCAACTGCAGGCCTCAGATTAAGTGCAAATTCATCACATTTAAAGTTAGGGACTGAGGATCAAACTTTTCCCCCTCCTGCATCCCGAAAATGGATTAATAATCATCTGAAATCTGTTCTTTTGGTAAATGTAGATTAATTCATTATTTTTAGCCCGTGGAGGCTTTTAAAGTTAATCTGTGGCTGACACAGTTTCTATTTTAATACAATTATTAAATGAAAGAAGCTGCTAGTTATGTGTTAAAGAAGCTGTATGCCAAGGTTAATAGTTAATAACAAACTTTAATAACCAGACAGCCAGTTGTGGCTGTATCGAAACAAACATTAATTATGCACGGAGGTACTGCTGCTTGACCTTTATGATCCACTTTGGAAAATGTGATTGATTGTAAAAGCAGTATGTTGTATGTACAATAACTTGCACCGTGAAGCCTGGAACCTGGTATTTCCATTGGAAAATTGCTTCTTTCCTGAAGCAATTAATATCTTACAACCCCTGAATTTATCATAGTGGCCCAGGGTGTTTTTGCAAAAAATGAGTTACCTTAGCAACTGCAATGTCTCAGCAATTTGAGCCATGGCACTTCTGTACAGGAGAATGTAACGTAGATGGTCACACTTGACTTAAGTTTACTTTAAAACCATTTTGAGGTTGAGATGATGCTATATTAGCAAATACGTATCCTGCTGCTTAGCATTATATTCTTGCAGCCCACACCTTTTTATTTGCTTGTCATCGCTGCTATTTTGGTTTTTATTTGGTAACTGGGCTGGTGTTTTCCTAGACCTGGGTGGGCCGTGGCAGGAGAGTCTCCAACATTATCTTTGGCCCCCCAAAATGAAGTTACATGTTAGTTTGGTGCTTCCAGAGAGCAAGTTACCATTGGTATGGTGTGGCAGAAAATGCTTGAATGGGTTCAAGGGAGCTATGAAACACCCTGCACTGAGATCTGGTGAGCTGGTGGTCCATGAGCTGGAACCCCTTTCACCGTGGGCTTGAAGGGCTTAGGGTCACCCGGGATGGTTTTGCCAGACCTTGAAAACGAATGTGGGCTTCAGCCACCCTTCCTGGTGCCGCAGGACAGGGCTGGGGGAAGCAAGGTGGGTCTGGAAGCTGGCGGCGGGATGGGACGGTAGGCTTCCCCGGGAGAGCTGGTCCCCACAGCTTGCCCCCTCTCTGCATGGGGAACGAGACAGCGTTACCTTGTCTCCCTGACCGTGCTGGACATCTCAGGCTTTCTTTGAGCACTGTGGAGCAGGGGGTGAAGTTCCTGCATGCCTGTGGGCAGGGCTGGGCAGTGGGACCTTGCTGCCCTCTGCCCCCCTGTCTTGGGCACGTTGTTCTGCAGCGCTGCTTTGGAGAGCGCTTGTTTCTGTGTGGAGACAAGAATTACTGTCGTTTAGACTGGTGAGCACGGGGAACGTGGCCCCTGAAGTCACTGTGTGCCCAGGGGAGCGATGGCTGGCACCTTGATGCGGAAGCATCCTCGGCAGCACTGGGCCGTGGGTCTGCCCAGCCTGGACCAGCGCCTGCCTGGCACCCACGGGTTGGAATCCTGCATTAAGGCGGGAGCAAGGCTCATGCTGATGCAGCGGTCAGCCAGCACCCTTTGAAAGCTCGGTGCTGAGTTTTGTGTCCTTGAGGGGGGGTAGCCTGAGGCGTAGCACGAAACCCAGTGATGGCAGAGCAGATAGACGCAGGACGGGAACACGGGTGTCGTGGCACAGCTGAAACCAGCCTTGAGCATCTTCCTGGGGAAGAGAGATTTGGGGAGTACAGCAGCAATTAGGGAGAGAACAGAAGAGGTTCGTTAGTGAAGACAGGGCAAAGACACCTACGTGGGTGTTGAGGAACAGTTAGAAATGGGATGCAGATGCAGAAGGATCCTGGCGGTCTGCTCAACTTGTAGCTTTGGCTGAACACTTACAAGGTACATAAGCTCAGAATTAAATAGAAAGAACTTTGTAAGAAACAGTTTCTGGGCAGGACAAACAAAACGCTCAGCTTAGTTCTCCTCAGTATTGCTGTTGGTACCTGAGCAGAGAGGGGGAGTTTAAAAGCCAGTTGTAACTCTTTAATGTTTTTGTTTCGGTTGTTGTTTTTTTTTTTTTTGTTTTTTTTTTTTTTTTTAATAAAATCAGAATTTGGGGACAACTGAAAACAGAGCTGAACATGGAAGCACCATCACATTGTAAGGGAAATGCTGCGTAGGTGGGACTGGGCGCAGGAAATCTCCTTTCACTGAGATGCAATGACCCTGCCGAATTGTCTCCTGCTTTGCAGAGAGGTTGCTACGTTGTGTTGCGCCTGGTATAAAACCCCACTAAATCTGTGTGCATTCCTATATAACCTCCTCTGAAAACAATTAAAAAGATCTTGATCTGATATACCTGCTCTTAAGTAGAACTCCATATGTGAGCATCTGGAGGCCCCAGGGTGCGACTCCAGTTGCGTAAAGCTTAGAGACTAAAGGCTTGAAATCTTCCAGGTTTGGAGACTCTGGTGATTAATCTGTGCTGTTCTTAAAAACAACTTTGAAAAACCAGATTATGGTTTTCTGGAGTAGGCACTATGACAGGGCGGGTTGCCAGGCTGAGCGGAGCGATGCAGGCGCTTGCAGGGACAGCGTTTGCTCTAGCACGGTAAACGGGTTCAAAAGCAGCATCCTGCGGGATGGCAATGCTGCCAAGGAAGACTTTGGGTTTGTTCAGCTTGGAGCAGAGAGGGCTCCGGGGAGACCTCATCGCGGCCTTCCAGTACTTAGAGGGAGCCTATGAACGGGAGGGGGATCGACTTTTTACACGGGCAGATAGGGATAGGAGGAGGGGGAATGGTTTTAAACTGAAAGAGGGGAGATTTGGGTCAGACGTTAGGAGGAAATTCTTTACTCGGAGGGCGGTGAGGCCCTGGCACAGGCTGCCCAGCGAGGCTGTGGGTGCCCCATCCCTGGGGGTGTTCAAGGCCGGGCTGGATGAGGCCCTGGGCAGCCTGACCTAGTGGGTGGCCCACGGCAGCGGGGTTGGACTAGGTGATCTTTGAGGTCCCTTCCAACCCAAGCCGTTCTGTGATTCTATGATTCACTGAGTTTATCAGCCTACAGAATGGTAAGCCATGTAAAAGTACAACAGCACCTTGTACTCTGACAACTGTGCAGGCACTGTAGCTTTGCACCTGGATTGATTTTACTTTTTTTTTTTTTTATTTAGGAGAAATGCAGACATTCTCCATACATCTCTACTGCACAGAAGCAGACGCAGCCAAGTGAGATGATAACCCCTGTGGAAGGGCTGGGCAACATGCTGCCGAGTGCAGGAACCAGAAATCAGAGGCAGCTCCCACCAGTGACTCTGAAGCCAAGACGAGCTCTTCGTCCCTCAGTCCCAACACCTTTGGCAGCTAGTTTGTCTGTCCATCCAATCACCTTCCTAAGCCATCTGCTCTTACACTAAACCAGGTCAAACCCTGGTTTTTCTTAAATATACAGTAATGCCCAGAGAGCAGCCGTGCCCACTGCCTCCCGGCTCTCCAGGAGGAAGGTCCGGAGAAGCAGGATGGGAATATCCAGCAGCCAGGAGAGGTGTGAGCCTGTTCCCCAGCCATGCTGCTCCAGGGACAGAGGGCACCAGGCTGGGACGTGCTGCTCCGTGAGAGCAGCAGAGATTTCACTTGGTTGGGTGAAGGGCTCCTGGGACTCACCCTCCAGGATAAATGTGAAGTTAGACCTTCAGCGGCGCGGGGAGTGGGAACCCACCTCTGAAGAGAAGCTGCAAACACTGCTCTTAGCAATTTAAAACTATTTACCTAATCAGAGTTGCTGCTGAACAGCAGGGAAAACAGTGAAATCACAACTTCAGAAGCATTATCTTGATTTAGATGAATTCAAACTCTCAAAAAACAAGCATGTTAGCCACCCAGAAGTGCATGAAGGACTCTTCCTGGCAAAACCAAGAAGGCTGACAATTGTATCCCCCCACTCACAGGGAGGGAAGTAAATGCTGAACCACAGAGCTCATGATAGAGAGCTCAGCAAATTACACCATTGTTCTGCATGCCTCTAAGGAGGAGGATTTGTTGCCAGCCATTTTCTAGGATTTAATGTGTTCCCCCCACTTCCCATAGCAGACTAGAAGCCAATTAATGCTGAACAAAGTGGTGAAAGTTATCTCGAGTTTTGCTTTGATGCCAAACCACTGAATCCAAAGACTAAAACGTGGCTCCAGCTGCCTCACCTTGCCTCACCTCGAAAGGGTAGGATGGAAGGGAATTATTAATTCCATCTCCTACTGTTCCCAGCACTTCAGGAGTTTATTCCCAGCAAGAGAGCACTAGGTTTTGAATCTGCTTCCAAAAAATCTTCAGCTGTCAAATTCCTCAGAAAGATGTGTTAACAAGAAAAATTTCCCAGGAAAGCAAGTGAAACCTTTTTAGTGAAGAGACAGAATATATTTATTTTTCAATAATAAAGTCCTAAAATAGTGACAAAGCCACAAGGGTCAGAATAAAGCTAGTGTTCCTCCATTAAAGAGAGAAATGTTTCTTCTTTGATGTCTCTAAAGATGCACAGTTAGTGAGGCATGCATCTTCCCAGGCAATCCTTTGCAATTAATTTTTTAAATCAGTCATTGAAATCACAGGCAGAAGCAACAACTAACCATTTGGATGTATAGTGATTTTAAAAGCAAAATGCCAAATCCACATGTATTAGTATTAACTCACATCACAGATCAAAAAAAGAGTACTAACTGTAAAGCTGTTTTTGTAGGAACTCAAAGCAAAATAAAAGAGAGGTATTTTCAGTATAAGAGGACATTGATTTCCCCAGTACAGATTATTTCCCTTCCTTTAAAGTATTTCCTACCAGCAGCAGACAGATTCATGGATTAAGTCTTTGGCGTTCACCTTCTCTTCATCTCATCAGCCAAATGACCCTTATGTCCAGACAGCTCCAACAACCTGGGAGGGTTAAAGCTGTTATCCACAAACGCAAGGTGAGGAGATCCATATTAACGTGACCTCCACGCTGCTGCCTGAAACACAGTGCCATCAGAAATCCCTGCCCATGGACCATAAATCTGCCACAATCCCAGCACCTCCGGCTGACCGCTATTTCCTAGGTACTCCACCCTTCACAGCACGGAGCCGGTTTAGAAAGCCACCTGCATCGGGACTGTCCCTTGCCAGGTGACAAAGAAAATCAGAGAAGTCAAGTCATATTCTTGGAGCTCCTCCTGCCCAGTGACAGTGCACGTGCAGTGGGGTGAGCACAGCAGATCTGAGGGTGACAAGTCTGACTCTGTGGGGAGCGGGACATGGGAGAGCAAGTCAAGCCCTGGAGGTATACGCCAGCAATCAAACTGCAGGTCAGCTGCTCCAGTTAACTCTCATGCATGGAAAAACTGGTTCTTTGCAATTCACAGCACTTAAGACACAAGTCCTACTGCAATCCGGAGCACCACAGTTTCATCTCATCCTTTTCCTCCTCCAGCCTGTTTGTGCTGTATACTGAGACTGAAGATCTTCTGCAAAATGGATTCTCATTTTTCCTTATTTATACACAACTGGAGCAATGGGGTCCTAATCCATCACGGATCTTCCTGAGCGGCAAAGACGTACAAAGAGTGAGCAGTAACCACGCCACCAAGCAGACTCTTTAATGGGGAAGAAAACAGTATAACTCACCATCAGCAGTGCAGCCTTCCCAGTAAGAAAGGCACCCTCTCTTCTACCCAGCCACAGTCTCCTTTCATTTTCCCTGCTCCCAAAAAGCAAAGCAGATTATTTAGTTACGAGGCATTTGAAGCTCCACACAAGAAAGGCAAGAAAGAAAAGCCCCAGAATCGTGGAGGCAGCTCTGTCCAGCAACTTCCAGCCTCAGCACCCTGCTCCAGAGTTTAACTTTTGGCCTCCAGTGGGCCTTTGCAGCTCATTTCTTCCAGAAGGGATTTCATGAGCATTTCTAAAGCTATTAGAAGTGTAAACCAGCCACCGTTGGTGGACCAAACTGAGCCTGTGACAGCAGAAATTGCTGCCTGCACAAGTCAAGTACAGCCAAAAATAACATGAAGAAATCAGCACAACTGAGATGCTGCAGCAAGGAAGAATACAACAGAAATAGGTTAAAAATTAGCTTCTCATGCAGCACGGAAAACAAAGTAATAAAATAAACTCCAAGATGAACTGGTGGTGAAGAGGGACATTTCACTGTGTCATCTAGGTTATGTAAACAAATCTTCTGGCTGTGCTTGTGTTTGGAATTGTGTGAACATCAGGACCCTTGCTGCCAAGAGCAGCTGTGACACTGAAACACTCGAAGCACATACCATTATTTGCTTTAATTCATCCGCATCGCCAGTCTGGGATATCGAATGCTTTTGGGTGATAGTCTCAAATCATTTGAGACTGCCAAAGTACATTTGAAGAGCCTATCGCTAGCACAAAGGGCCATAAGTAACATACAATTTGGAAACATATTCAGACACCAAGAACTAGATAACCTAAGATACTGAGCACATCTAAACTACTGTGCCCCATGCAGCAAGCCATGGGCAAAGGAGAAGCCACAAGAGGAAGGAAGACTTTGTAACATGGTTTTTAGGATATTCCACCAGCACTGTTACAACCCCTCTGAGAGTTTTGCACCCCAAACAAAGCAGGGCAAGGCAGCTGCTGGGTGTCAGGGAAGCTTTGCAGTTTTAAGGATGACATACGAGGACTTTGGGTGCCTTCAGTCTTTTGAGATTTGAATTCAATAAAAGCTGGAAAGTTAGAATAAGGATTTGACTTCTGATTAGGGAGATGCACCACTTGCCTGTTTAGCTGTGAAAAATCGGAAAGCTGACTCCATGCCATCCCTTTGCAGACCAACTTCAAGCCATCAACGGCGAAATGACTCTCCCATTGGTGTGTGACTACTGGAGCAGCACCTGGGAAGAATTAACAGATTCACAATACAGGTCTTGCAGTTTTCTGTGTTTCACTGCAGCTCAGTATTTAAGACCTACAAAGCAATCTGTTCGAGTCACTCGTAGCCACAGCAGAAGTAGCCAGTCACTTCTCTCCTCAAACTTGTATGTGGTTGGAACAAATGGTGGCCCCATAGGTCAGGAAGAGGAAGACAAGGGTGGTTGTACCAGTCTCCCTCGTGCCCTTGTGCTGAGCAGTGACTGACTGGAGAGGACGCAAGGAGCAAGAGGTAAGCCAGATGCTTTCAGTTAGGCACAAGCCCTTGCAACTTCAGCCAGGCAGCATTACACCAACGGGCATCTATTCTCACCACCACATGGTCTTACTGAAAGATTACGCAGACCTTCTCTGTTCCCATCTCCGTTTGGGAGTTTTTTTCCCCCAAGGACAATCAGAGGGGGCTGGTCTTGTTTTTACCTGCACGTTAGCAAAAATAGGTAGAGTGCACAGCTTTCACTGATGGACCTATTTCTTTTGCAGCACCAGGAGCTCTATGTGGCCCCAGCAGGACCCCAACCCGACTACACGCTGGGCACGCACACTGGGCAGCCTGCGTGACCTGAGCAGCCTGCAGCAGAATGGACAAAGTTGTGAAATCCAAGATTTCAAATCCACTTCTCAATCCCAGGTGAACCTATGCTTCGAGAAGAGATTTCGTATAGAGGGTTGAGTATTTGAGCATTCAAGTGGTAAAACAGACAGACAACTCCCTCCTCGTACTGATCCAAATTCATCTTGCTCAAGTGATTGTACAGGAGGCAGGGGCTACCCTGAGACCTCCTCCCAGCTTCCACGGCAGGCGGCTTTTCCCCTCCCCAGGGTTCAGAAAGCCTTGGTTGGGCAAGGAGCATGTTGGACTCCTGGGACTGCCTTGGGATGGAGGGCACAGTTTCACTGAACTTGTTCATACAGTGGAGCTTGGCTCTTTTAATGCACCCAAATACAAACACAATTACCACGGCAGCAACAACAGATGTGCGATGGGATCTGTTTTCCTGTGGTTCAGCTGCAACCCCAAACCAGGAAAGGTACTTTTGGTAACTCCTTATTTTGCATGACTACAAAGGTCAAGGCAAATCAGATTGTTTCTGAGATTGGTCTCCTATTAACTAAGGAAAAAAAAAAATCTTATTGAGGGCCAAGAAGCCTTCAAAATACCTTGACTAGCTACGCAATAATCTTTGTCTTAGCTGTTAATACAAAAAACATGCAGTTGCAGGCAGCATGGAGAACCTGTGTCTAACCCTGAGACTACAAACTTCCCCTGTTTGCACTACAGAGAAATCAGAGAAATCTCAATAAACTCTACATTTCACAGGCTTATGCCAGGCCACATGAGACTAGTTTTATTTTTCTCTGTTAAAAAAAAAAAAACAAACAAACAAAAAACAAATTAAAAACGCCAATCGCAAAAACTACTAAATAGTAAATGTTCCACAATCTGCATATCTTATTCAAAAAAACCCTGATGTCAGAATCTTCACTATGCTCACCAGCACTAATAAAAAGTAAGACAATATTCTTCAGATGAAAAAAAGAATGAAATAATAATTATTAATGTCTGCTAAATTAGCTAAATTATTAATGTTGTCATTATGTCTGGGATGGTAATAAGAGAAATTCCACCTCAGCCAACTAAAGGGTGTTCAGATCCATTGTCTACAAAAACCACAGGATGAGGGAGCCGGCAGAAAGCTTTCGAGATGTTTTTCTTCAGGGAGCATCTCTACAGGCTCAGCACAACGGACACTTCGTTGATGAGTGAGGCTGGTTTTTTCCCCAGCTTTAGCTGGACAGATCTCATTTGGAGTCACCAGAAAGACAAATCAGGAGCTGTTATTGTTAAATATCTAGAAGGTACAACTGCTACCTGGAGCAGAGCTGCATGAAGACACTGACCTAATTCTGCTTCCCGACAGCCCCCAAAGCTCTGGGTTAGTTTTACCCAAAGACAGCCTTGGTTCACAGCCACTCTCTGAGTACGGGCTGGACTATAAACCCATCTGTTTTCTGTGTAGAAACCATCATAATGGTCACCATCTCACTCCAAACCTGGTATGGCATTTACCCTACATGTTCAGACCAACACAAAGGACATAATTTCCAACCTGCAAGCCAGGAACCTTGCTGTCTTCGTGTGAGACGAGAGCTCCTCTGTGTAAATTACTATCCTGAGGATTTGGAGTCAAGTGCTTTGCTCACTTCCTCCCAGTTTTCAGTTGAGTATAGGCTATTCTTGAGTCAGAGGAGCAGCAGGGACTCATGCCAGCATTATTGGCCCATAGCTGTCTGGTAATGTATAAACCCCATGAGAAATCCTCCGAGTTGGCCTTACTTCGTTCTCTTGAGATGATATAGCAGAGGCCCCATACAGTTGCAAGTGTGATATCCACAGAGCTCACACCACAGGCCTGCTCAAACGTGTCACCTTGGGCAAATGACATAAATTCGTTTCTCCTACAAGGCCCCGTTCTGGAGCAGACATCTCCAGGTGTTAGTGCAAAGAATTATAAAAAGACCAGTTTATTTCGTACTCTGAGATAATACATGACTCGGTACAGAACTAAGCTTCCCATGGGACCCACCACCAGTCAGATTTGTCCCCGGAGCGGCTGCATTAATGCGAGCAGAGTCACCCCAGGTACCACGATCAGCCGCATCCCTCTGCAGAGCTTGGAAGCACTCCTGCAACAGCAAATCCACCATAGAACTAACGCCAACCTATGAGGGAAGTGCTGCAATGATTAAGCAGATTTATTTGGGAAGTTTTTAATTGCACAAGATTGAATTTGTTTATCTACTCCTAAAATGAGAATAAATAAACTTCCATTTTATTCTAATCATTATGGGGAAAACTCAAGACTCCTCCCTGCTCTTGAGGGAGTTTATAGGCAGATATAGCACAGCAGCAGTTCCCCAAGAATGGCCATTTCACACATGGAGTGAAGTTAAAAACAAAGAAAAAAATCTAGCCAAGTTAGAGTCCAGTGAGTTCAGTCAGCTTTAGACCCAAGACCTAAAAAAAGACCTTCTGCCCTTTCATTCCTTTTAAATTAAGAGAGCACTGAGGACTACTGTGGGCGACAGAGGGGTCCTCCCTCACTAGGATGTTGAACGCACATTAAAGAAAAGAAGACAGTACTTGTTTTGTCATATAGTTTTGAATGGCACGCACGCCTAATGAGAAGACTGAGAGGATAAGTGGGATTAACTGATTGCCCTCCTCAACCCAATAAAACTGGGTAAGCGTCTCCCCGTTTGGTGATAAGCCTCCCAGAAATGGGACAACAGGATCAGGGAGAGAGAAGGCAGCACTGTTGGCAGGACTCTTACCAAGACCCAACGCAGGAGGCAAACCACGCCGAGGATGGCTGACTCAGCAGCACGTCCAGGATGCCTCTTTTCACGTTCACAGCCTCCATCACACCGAGATGTCCTAGTCTGGATGTGCGCAGCTGACACTTTCAATATTTCCAGGTGAAAAGCTGGCACACGCACAAAAATCCAAGACCTTGTCTGCATGTGTAAGTGAACTTAATAAGTAATGTACGGTAAGAAAGAAATCAAACAGCCTCAAATGTTTAATTTATTAACATTTTTCCACTGGGAACGGATATGAAACCAATCACAGTTTGATTCATTTTGTCTGTTTCTATCAGTCCACAAACACGCGGTGCGAAATTCCAGGTAGTGTGAAAAGGTGACACTAATTACTTGGCAGCACGATCCTGCAATCTGTCCTGCCGTACAGCCTTCCCACAGGGCCCAGCTGAGGCCATACCCAGTCAGTGACCCGGAGAAATCATCCTCTGTCAAACATCTACAATTTAAGGCTGGAGGTTTTACAGGAATATTGTGCGGATGCAGTGCGAGGGATTTCTACCAGCTCTACTGCTGCAAAGCAGCTAGGAAGCCTACTTCGGTCTGCAACTGAGGCGGGCTGACCCTGGCTGGAGGCCAGGTGCCCACCAAAGCCACTCTATCACTGACCCCCTCAGCTGGGCAGGGGAGAGAAAATCTACAGGAATTCAGAGGGGAGATTCTACTTAGGCTGGGCCTAGCAGTAGGAGTAATTAAGTTGAATATTCCTGCAGATTTTTTTTTTGTTAAAATGAAGAGAATTTTAATATCTATTAGTGGGATTTGCCCGTGCTCCTACATGTTTTCATAGCGGGGAGGAAGGAAAGGATTCACACCATCTAACTTCAGATGCACGCTGTTGCCGTTTGCATCAGAAGGGTTTGTTGCCTTGGCTCACCAGGCGGATCCTGTAAGGAACCAGGCCCCCTTTTCACAGCAGTTCCTAACAAAAATGGTTTAAATTATCCCATCAAGATGCTAATTTCTATTGGGCTGTCTAGACCCTGGAGAGACCAGACTCCTAGCCTGGCACCTATGTTTTTCCCAAACTGGTTAGCCCTCCTGCAGGCATGCACCAGACAGTTTGCCATGGGCATCATCACAGAAGCAACCCCTAGAAAGACCAGGCGAGATGAGAGGTATTTCTCACCATAAGCATTAAAACATCACGAACATGACAAATAGGAGGCAAGAGGAGAGAGGTCCAAATAAGGCCAAGTATGTGGGGAGTGTGGGAAGAGGGGCTGACTACAGTCACCTCAGCAGGTCAGGTTCGGAAAAACCAGCGTTTGTGTTCCCCTCCAGAAGGAAGAGAAAGTCCCCACCACTCTCCCAGCTCCAATCCCACCAGACGCTGCATTTGCCTTTCTGCAGCCTGAGTGGAGTTTACAAGCAATGAAACTAAAGCCACCAACTATCAGCAGGCAGATCCTGGCTCCGCTGAAGTCTACAGAAGTCTGGCCACAGACTTTACCATAGACGGGCCTGGTTCTTCTGCTCTCCAATTTATCTATCAATACTAGTCCTAGATAGCAACTCAAGGGCCCTTCTTGCTACAGCACATCTCACCATCAAGGCAAAGTCAATGAGAACAGTAAGGCACATTGCAAAAGGCATTTTTAAAAATCCCCCTGCAATCTAACCAGGGCTTGCTGAATTAGTTACTGTAAAACTATCATCCAGTATTTTTTTCCTCTATCTTTTCTGGTCAGAAGCCACAATATAAATGCTCAATGAGAGTAATAACTTTCCTGTACAATTCTTGCCATAGAAGATGCTTATTTGTTAAGACAGAAACTCTTACATCATCTTCTAAAGGCAAATGTTAGCAAAATAACAATTATTTGAAGCTGCTGATGCCATCACCTATAATCTTCTCTCTTCACTTTAAAAGAGCCATTTCCTCTCTATAACAATGAAATTCTTAGCATTACAGGTTAGCACAAATATTCTTTTAATGCAGACACCTTTACAAGCAAGACTCACCAGGAAGCTAGCATTAATATGTCACCTTGTAGACATAGCAAAATCAATCTTTTTCAAAAATTGGCCAGCAAACAACATCAAATGTCGCAGAGCTAAGTATCATACAGAAAGATAGAGGCTATCCTGGCACACAGAGCTTGTACCTGAACAGCTGGGAATTGAAGCTGTCTTTCAAATCCCCGTTTCGCTGCTTAGCTCTGCTAGTAACCAACCTCTTCCCAAGACCTTTTCTGTGGTACCCTCCACTGTCACTCCAAAATATATTAGCAATGAATAAAAGATGCTACAGACAAGGTCAAGTGACAGGTCAATTTGGAATCGGAGCAGTCACACTTCATTTTGCAGTACTGTCAGAGACTGAAAGAGCAAATGTCACAAACACTGTGGTGGGGGCAAGTTCTGCTTAATGACCAGCTCTGCGTAACACCGAGCCCGGCCGAGCAGCTCATGGTGGGCGAGAGGCCCCTCAGCCACCAGCGACAGGGCGGGCAGGGGGGGCTGGAGGGTGCGCAGCTCCTGGGTCCGATCTGCTGAGCCAGGCAGCTCACGGCACAGAAGGGTTTATGCCTGCGGGGAGGGAGAAGTTTCTCCACAAACGACCCCCCAGCCCACCGACCCATTTCCCGAAGGTTCTGGAAGCACAAACCGTCTGTGGCACCTGATTAGCCTAATGAGTGTGAGTGCCCGCCCGAAGGAGGGGCAAAGAGATGATAAAAGGGCATGAATTAAAGGCTCGGGGGTGCACGCACCCCTCCGGGACGGGACCTCTCAGCTGGCTGGACCGACGCTGGACCCGGGACTGGTGAAATCATTTCTCTTTCTTTTCTTCTCTCCCCCCTCTTTTCTTCCCATAATCCCTACACCTCATCTTTTTAGACATTAAACTGCTGATCAAGTCTGGGACTAGGAGTGGATTTAGCAGCCCCTAGACTAGCTCCGAACCTCCTGACTCAGCAAGAGGGCTCTCCTCATCCTCTGGCCTGAATCGATCCCCAGAAAAGCCCGGCTTGTAGGACATCTTTGATAACCACGTGTCGTTGTGCCAACTCCTGTTGTAAGAAACCTCGCCACCTAATGTTAACCTTTTTGAGTTGAAGTTGCTTTTGCCATGAATAAAATGTTGAACTGATCGTTTGGTGTCACTTCACCTTAATTTAGCCTGAGGGAATTTCGAACTCTCCACAACCCCTCCCTGGTCGGTCCGGGTCGGGTCGTGACAAGTACTTGACCTCTAAATCCCACTGTTATACAACAATATCACTTATTCAAGACACGGGCTGAGCTCAGTAGAAAAGGTACTCTGTTTGCATCTTCTAACTCCCCTGGAAGTACAGGTTAACTTTAAAAATTCCCCTCGTTACCCATGGAGCCTCAGTGGTTAGTTACCCCTGCACCAGATGCTGTACAAGGCAGACGCAGCAAGGAGGAGGGGGAGCGTGCCAGGCAGGACCTGCTCAGGCCTCTGCAAACCAACCCAAAAGAAATCATTGAATCATAGAATCACAGAACGGCTTGGGTTGGAAGGGACCTCAAAGATCATCTGGTCCAACCCCGCTGCCATGGGTCACCCACTAGGTCAGGCTGCCCAGGGCCTCATCCAGCCCGGCCCTGAACACCCCCAGGGATGGGGCACCCACAGCCTCGCTGGGCAGCCTGTGCCAGGGCCTCACCGCCCTCCGAGTAAAG
>JAVKLA010000040.1:20538328-20557591 GCA_034782735.1 Sagittarius serpentarius
CCATCAGGGTGTTACCGACATCCTTCTCCTACTCAACCCAAACCACAGCGCTGTGCCAGCTACTGGGAGGACAATTAGCTCTGTCCCAGCCGAAACCAGGACAGGATGTTATGCTCACCTTGCTGCATTTTGGAGTTCAGGGAAACGTACATCAGTGCAAACTAAGTTTTTGTGGGATCCCACGTTGTCTACCTTCCATGGCTTTCATTAATTTCAGTTTCCCCATATGAGATATTCCTGTATCATCAGGGGAGCTTTTGTATCCTTAAAAAAAAAAAAAAAAAGGTGCAAAAAGAATAAGTTTCTTTCCCTTTTTCTTTTCTTCTGATAGAAAAATAAGCTTTTTGTGCTACTGCTGTGTAAGCCTGTTTATACGGGACCACTCCTGTGAATGCAGACATGCAGTCTAAGATACCATACCATGTACCCAAGGCAACAGCTCTCAGCACGCTATAGCAGCAAATGTATGCATTTTTTGACTATTGTATGCTGAAAACCCAAAGAGCTGCACCTGTACACTTAACAACAAGAATTCAGATAAGAACAGTTGGACAGAATTCCCTGTTGGCATGAAGAGTGGTTGGGCAGCGTTCAGGCGGGACCGTGGTGTAACCTGCTGCGTGCGGGCATGGCGGGGGTGAGCACATCACCCCCAGTGCTCCCCGTCAGCCCCATCTTGCCAGTGGGTGCTGTATTGTTGCTACAGCTGCTTTAATTTTGGAAATTCTTCAGTGGAGAATAAAGGGGCATGTTTTTCATCCCCCTAAAGGTTCCTGTTTTACTTCGCTCTGCAGATGTAGTGAACAACCGTTGCAATGTTCGATGCTTTGCCCCTCGGCTGTGTGTTCTGCTCTCGGTGCTTTGGGGTGTCGGCAAGAATGGAGCCGCTGGCCCGGGGCGTCCCTGGGAACCTCCTCATCTCGCTTGCCCGTCATCTGGAGCTGGATTTACAACCTCCTGACGGCTGAAACTCCACCTGGAGAAAACATGGAGCAGAGGAACGTTTTCTGATTAATCTCTCGGGTCCTTCTTCCTCCGCGTTGCTCGAAATACAGATGGTCTTTGCTGGGGTTAGTTGGATTACGCTCACAGGAGTCAGTTTTCAGGATGGCAGTGTCCAAGGTGCTTCTATTTTTAGATCACTTAGAGCTGTAAAATCCAGCTCTGTTCAACTATCGACACTTCAGTGATTTTTTTTTTTGTTGTTTATTTTTATTGGTGTGAGACTGTTCTCCAGCGCCGCAGCGATCGCTGGGAAAATACAATCTGACAAAAATTGCTGGCTTTGAAAGGCAATGATGCCATTTTGACCAGGCGAGGAGCGTGCTGCCGTTACTGAACAGTGCCGAGATCTTTATTTTGAATGTTTCTGCCGTCACCCTGTTTTTATGACTTACTGTAGCAAGATCTGCACTTGGCAGGCTTTGCAGATATTCCTGGGACCTGAATGCTTCTGCAGCCTGGAGCCTGCTACGGAGAGAGCAAGAGCAGCCGGAGCCCTCTTACCGCAGAACAGGGCATACCAGTGGCAATGTAAATTGTTGCATTTCCTCCTAATGCTGATTACAAGGCTTGTTTAAGCTTTTGTATGTTATTTCCTGGTTCCAGTTCCCTGTTTCAAAGGAATTTGTAAGCTGCTTGCTGGTTTTATTTTTTTTTTTTTTTTTTTTTTTTCCTTCTCTCAGCGTTGACATGGCAGCCAGACTTGCTGCCTGTACTGGATTTATGTGCTTCTCTGCTCTTCCACTTTGTCATTCAAGATGCGGTGGTTAATTAAAGCTGCTCTGCGAGCAGACGGAATAGCTTTCCTTCCCCGCCGTGGGGCTGAGCAGCGGCTCCCTGGGCAGCAGACCTGCCTCTGGGGCAGGAGCAAGTGCCTTTGCTCCAAAAGTGCCCGTCTACATCTTTTAGCTGCAGCTGTTACTCCCCTGCAAAATGTGGAATCGGAAACTTCCCCCCCCCCCCCAATATTCAAATAAGCGTAAGGAGCATTCAGATGTCCATGAGTAATCCCAATCCCAGCTCTCCCTCTCTCTGGCAGAACAAAACGCCGCTTTCTTGTGCTGTTTGCGTTGGGGCTTGCTGGGCTACTGTGCTGCTTTTTGTGAGGCTGGAGCAGAGCCGGGGCGGTGGGAGCGGATCGGAGCGGCTCCTGCCGCCTTTCGTGCCCCGCACAGCCAGCACGTTCACGGCCGGTGGCCCTGGCGTGGAGGTCCGTCCCGTGGGGTGGAGGAGCCCGTCTGCTGTGGGGAGAGCTGAGGCTGCCGCAAGGAAAGGGGTCGGAGGGAGCGTCGTGTCGCGGGGTACCGTGCTCGCCTGTCACTGTTAAAACACTTCTCTTTTTTTTTCTTTTTCTTCTCCTTGTTCCACGTGTACTGTTGCAGAGTAATACATAAACAGGGGTTTCTGCTCTCCTCAATGTCCTTCTCTCTGTCCTTCACAGAATATTCTTAAATCTTGAAATAATTAGCTATTAGAAACATAAAACCGCATTTGCTCCCTTATGTCAGTTATTCTAACAGCAGTATCCCCATGGCTTTGCTATCGTTTATTACATACATAGCCTCCTGGCTGTGCCGGGCATTTTACTTTTAATATACGTCTATGCAATGCGTTTGTATGGGCAGAATAGAAATCTTGGTTTCTAATGCTAAGAATGGAAAACAACAAAACAAAGAATTGCAATTTAAACTCAGGATCACCTACAAAAGGACAAGGGAGCTCACTCACAAGATCAAAAAAAAGAATAAAAGATGATGTGAAGGAGAAACATTAAATACCGATATCCTAAATAATGTTGCATAAACCGTATAAATACTTTGGATGGCAAAGTAAATTGTTTTCTGCACAAAGAGAACAATTCTTGTTCTCGCTGCTATCACAGTAAATCCCACGAACATCAGCAAAATCGATAGTGTGGCACTTGTAGGAAGCAACAACACTTTTTCTCTGATTAGTAGTCCTGCATCTGGGTAAGGAAGGTGTAAAACAGGTCAGGAGTCTGGCTCTTCCACAGCCACTGTGGTGCAGGCTCTTCCATGAGGGTGCGAGGCTTTCTGCAGACGTCCCCGTGAGTTTGTTCACCCCGCGGTGGGGACGGGAGTGCAGGAAGGCTGACCCAAACTTGTTTGACCTTTGTTGTTTTTTTTTTGTTTTTTTTTTTTTGGTAGAAAGCTTTGGTGGTTCCTTAGACAAACATCCAACTCCGGTGAAATCGTACAGGGAACAAAGTCTCCGTAAAGCAAGAACTGCCTGAATTTCTCCGACGGTGCAGTACAGAGGATATTCTCTTGTAGGTCCTCAATTAGTCCTCACAACCACGTCTCCTTGAGTCTGCAGGATTACCTGGGTATTAGGTGCACTTTTAAAATTCAAAGAGGGGAGCATTACTTGCCATACACGAGGAAACCAGCAGACTCGCAGCTAATCCCATCGGTGTCAGATTTGATGCTTTCTGACGGGACAGAGCGGTAGGTGCTGGGGCTGCGTTAGCCACGGCATCCCTGCCCGCCAGACAAGCCTGCCTGCTAGGAGGTGGAGATCGCCGGGAGAAATGCCATTCTAACCCGGCACTGTTGCAGAAGTCAGGGCTGCGTGTTCGCTTGCCTTGTCTTCCATTTGTTTGTGTCACAAAGCGCTATTCAAAGAGCGCGATCTTCCATTTCGCGCACAGTCCCCAGATGAAGACCTTTGTTGGTTGTTTCTGGAATGAATACGTGCTGCACGATGATCAAGTTACTGGTGAGTACAAAGGAGAGTCTGCCGGAGTGCAGAAGTTAACTCTTTGCTCAGCGAGATCAAGGCAAGCAAGAGCAGAAAAGGCTGCTCAGAGGAGGGGCATGGGAGAGGACGGGTCCTTTTGCCAGTGTAGTCTAAAGAGGATCTTAGAGCATCGTACACCCCGTGCTCCCCCCGCCGTCCAGGGTCCTAATCATGCGTCTTAAAGCACTAGGTTGTTTCAGGATTTCCTGGCCTGCGATGGGACAGTCTGCTTGGCAGCATGGCTCCTGAGCCTGGGTTTGCCGGTAATCGCAGGTGAAGCGATGAGGAATGTCCAGATATCAGTGAACCAGATGGGAGTCGTTCGTGTTCCACCAGGATCTCGGGCCTGCTTCTGTTCGCTTAGTCATGTGGTGGATGAGTGGTGGATCAATGTGCTAACGATTAGTGGAATTGACTGAGTTGCTTGTCCTCTTGCAGGAGGATGTTTTTGACCAAAGGGGCATGTTTTTTTCCTGGTTGACTTGTTATTCCTCTCTGTTCTAACTACTTCATTCCTAGATCCTTCCACCTTCTTGCTGGTCCAATATGTTGGCAGGGAGTGCGGTGTAACGACTCTCTAGGGGCAGGTGGTACCTGGGTGGAAGCTGCTGATGGGAGAAAGGCAGCAGTCGAGAAACGGGTCGAGCAGCCGCGTAGAGGAGATTAGGAGAGCTCGTGGAAGTGACGAGAGGGTGAAGCTCTTACTGGCGGAGGAGTTCGTGGAGGCAGAGTGCGCTACTGAAGTAGAAACCTGATTGTCGTTAACATCAGAGCGCGGACTTGTTTGCAACCGCGCTGAGGTTTCAGTACGCCGTCCGAGTCCCGCTGGGTCTGGCACTTCAGCAGGAGCTGGACCAGGTCGTTTCTGGCCTCGCAGCACTGCGAGAAGCAGCTGCGCGTCTCGCAGCTATGCCAGGGTGGAGGTCTCGTGCCTCCGGGAGCTTCTTGCTTAGCATCCCATGTGCTTCCACCCGGACATGGCAGCATGTGAAAAGAGTTTTTTCTCCTAGAAACGGATCAAAATCCATCTTGTGGTCTGCTCAGGTATCTAACAAATTTGAGAAGCTTGGTCAAAGTGGACCATTTTGTAGTCTTTAAGGATGTTGAGTCTGGACCTGTCTAACCAGAAGGTCGCTCCCAGCACAGCTGGTAAGGCACTGGCTCCAGCTTTTACAACTGGATTATCCAGGACTGCAGTTGTCCTGGCACACCCTTGGTATTACATCTTCAGATACTCGAGCTGATAAGCCAGAAGAAAGGGAATCTTCAGTGGAAGATAAATGAGATTGCATTAAAATCTAAATGGAAACAGCTTTGGCAAAAGAGGTCTGTGAATCCCTCGATGTAATGTGCATCTCAGACTCAGAAGTCAATTTATTCTGAAAATATGGGAGTATAAAAAGTACATCCAAGCTTAAAAATAAATAAATAAAATCATAAAGCATCTGATATGTGCTAGGAGAAAAAATAAAAAAAAAAAAAGGAAAACATTTGTTAAAAGCTTCATTGCAGGTAATGCTAAGTAAACAGGTAACAGCTTTTAGTAAGTGATACTAAGGTCTTTAAGGAATGAGCTATTTGCCCTTCAGGGCAACAAATTTTAATGGATCCGAGGAAACACAGCAGTATGACATACTATTGAACTCCACCCATGGGTTCTTTTTCTGTCCCTGAAAACCATATACAAGTAGACCTATAGATAAATAGATATGAAACATTCCTGTGCAGGCACCCTGAGCTTTACCTCAGAACGCTTAACATTATCTCATATATCTTGGCATTAAAAGAGAGAGGCGAGTAACCCATGAAAACATAAAAACAGCTATAAGAAGCAGCAGTGGAAGAGAAAAAACCAGCTATAGACAAATTATTTCCTTTTTTTCAGAGCATAACTGAATGCTGCTTTGCTGGAGACAGAGGAGGTTCATATCCTTAAAAGAAGATGAAAAGGCAGGGTTGATGCTAACATTTCTGTTTCATGCTTAGTGACCTAATACATGGTCATGGCTGACACTTGCATCTCTTGGGATTGCATAAATTAGACAAGCAAACCAGGGAACATCTCCCTGACCTGTGGAGGAGGTTGTGGAAGGGATTGTTTTCTCCCTGGATCTGTAAGTTCACTAGATGATTGTTCTTCCATTAGAAAAGAGTATATAAATGCCTGAGAAGGAAAACGCAAGCTGCTTCTCCATGAGAAGCAAAAGAGACTTCTTTTTAAAAGAATTCAGAACTGGCAGGACGTGGGGGATGAAGATTAGGTCTTAAGAAGTAGTTCGGATCTCAGTGCAGAGCTCTGTATTTGCCTCCCTGGTACGACATTTACGGCGACAAAAACCATGTAGATATTTGACTGTGGGGAAACCCTGGTTAGCATGGAGTGACTGAATCGGCACCTTTGTCCCCTCTATCTTGTGGATGCAGCCTGGTGTCTAGGGAAGGGGCCACTTGTGGTGGTTCTGCAGACCATGTCTTATTTCTCCTTTATTTTGTTCTTGTGGTGATAATTAGGTCCTTTCGTTCCCTTTAGCTGGGCTCATACCTCCCTTGAGTCCTATTCTGTATTTCTTTTGCCAGTAAGATTTCCACTGTCTCTAGCTAAGTTACGTGCGTGCCCAGGACCGAAGGGGAAAGCCTTTGCAGTGGTTTTCAGTTAGAGGAAAACACATCATTTGGTTTGACTACACTGACACAGGGAACTGGGCATGTATTTGGATATTTGGGAACCTGGAAAGTGTGTGATCAGTTGGTGTTTCATTTATTCATTGGTTATTCTGTACCTTGTTAACTGGAGAAGACGAGCTTCACGTACGAGTACTGGGCCAATGTTACTCTTCCTTCAAGACGAAGCACCTGGAGGGATTGGGTCCTTAATATTAAGGAAACAAAGTCACATTAGTAGAAGATTTGCTCATAAATGAGGGAAGAGCCATTTTGCCATGTTTGTGCTGAAAAAAACGTAACGGAAGGGTTTCGGAGAGAGCTGCCGGGTTGGATTCATTCTGCCTACCGTTCCTCTATCATGTGCTGCCATCTTGTCTCTCTTTGGAGTCCGACCTTAATAGGGGAGTGATCCTATTTAAAATGGGCAGGATGAATCATCCCCTGGCGTTGCTCCTCTTTCCCTGCTGGTTAGAAGGGTAGGCACCTAGTTGGGTTAGACCCCACATTTCGGGCAGAGAAATTCAAGTGGGATGAGTCCCACGCAGACTTTTTAGCATCCCTTGCCGTCTTTGATAACTTCTGCCGCAAAATGAGTTTGCCAGCCAGCTGGCATCAGAGTCCAAAGGTGACTGAGAACCTCTCAGAAATAACATCTACGCTTTTCGCTCAAACGCCTGTCGTACATGACGTGCCTGGACGGCTGCGTCCGAGGGGGACAGGGCTAATTCGCACTGGGAACAGGGTGCGTGGCACGTAACGCTAAGGCACTTACTGCAGTAATACCCCGGGGCAAAAGTCTTGCAGAGACCGACAACAGGAATTGCAACAAGCGGCGCGCACAGCCTCACGCAGCGGAGAAAACATCTGCAGAAAAACCCTTGTGAGAACAAGACGGGTCATTGAAACTGGAGCATGTGAAGTGATACTTGCTGCTAAACAGCCAGTAAAAAATGGCGTAGGCAGCTTTGGCCAGCTGTTTCATAAGCTAATGTGTCGTTGTCTTACCGGTCATTTTGACTTGAGTTATTTTTAGTTGGTGATTTACCTGTTGGATCAAAGAATAAGTGGTGGAATAAACAGATCACCCTTGTCCTGTGACGAGGTGTGTAAGTGCAACAAGCGTGCATGAAAATGGCATATTTTTACAAAATGTTGTGTACTATTTTCTGGAAATCATCCATAATTACAGCCGGTGTGATAACGTGATGGTTGTTTGCTTGTTCTCCACTTGACCATCAGTCAAGGTCTGAATTCCATTTGTGGGTTCAAAATACTCTCAAAAAATATTCCTGATTGTGGGGAGAATGAACATTATGCTTTACTCAAGGAGCCAAAGTCTGAGTGAGGTGGAACTTGTCGGAAGTCACAAGGTCCATGTTTGTCTTATGATGGGACATCTCAGGATGTAAGTTACTGTATCGGCCGTAGTAGCTGGGTGCGTTGTGGGAGGCTGGGAACTTTCCAGCAAGTCTCTGCAAAGGATGGCTCTTCTGATGCTTTTGTGGTGCTGGTGGATTACTATTACCCCCTTAAATCCTTCTCTTCGTCAGAGCAGTGCTATGAATCAAAATTATCTTTTTCCACTTGAAGATGGTAAATGGAAATCTGAAAACTGGGGCTGTGAAAATTATGTAGGTCGAAAAATACGCAGTTTCGGGTCAAATCCTGAAAGCAGAAAGGCCACTTTCCATTCTTGAAGTAAATCAGGAATAATTTCACTGAAACCAGTGGGTTGACAGGTACATAGGAATTATTCCAGATAACATGCACCAAAAATACATGGTCTCCTGAGGCACTGCAGCCTAAGCCTGTGTCCTTCATTATCTTCAGCTGGGCATTGCTTTGGGTTCAGTTTATTCAATCTTAACGGCTGACCTTACTGGTGCTGTGTGGGTTGACGGACTATATTTTCATTCGTCTCTCCAAGCTGAGAATGACAGGACTGTTTCTCATGACCAGACCTTTCCGGCTCTGTAGTGGCAGAGCTCCAGCGTAATGGATCTTCATCGTGTTAAACCAAATGAGGATTTACCTTTGTTTCAGGTAAAAGATAATAAATGAATGCTATGTGCATAAATGCACAGGACTCTCCTGTCGTACCTACTTCTTCCCATGGCATGTTTCCAGAGAACTCAGATGTGCTGCTGGCAGTAATTCTGTCTGGTCAGAGGATTTCTAGGCAGTCTGCGATTTATGATGAATTACTTGGGATAGCTGGTGAGAGGAGCTTTTTACCAGTGTTCGGAGTGAGGTGTCTAAATGTGTTTAGTAATTTTTGATCTGGGTCCGAACAGGTCTACGAAAGCTAGATGTTATCACTGGGGAGCTGTGCTGAAGCTTGGCCCAGAAATCCAGTCACTTCTTCATGAAGTGCTTGAAGCTTTTAAGAATGGAAAGTCCCGAGTTGCCTGTCTGTAACCACATCCTCGGGGCATAACTATATCCTGTTTGTCTTCTCTTTTCCCTTCTGTTTATCATGTACCTTCCTATTGCAGGACTAAGAAATTGGATTCCTTTTTCTGACTCATTACTCTGCTGTTCCTATTTGCTTGTCGCTGTTATAGCCACCTACAAGAAACCACTCTGGCTCTGAAAGCCTTCCCGCTCACTTTCCCGTCTTAGCTCCCCCTCTCTCAGGTATTATACTGGTGAAGCATCAGGCTTATATCTTAATGAAACCTAAAGAGTAATTACAGTTATGTAGTTTGCAATGCCGTTAAGTCAAATAACAAAGGCGAAGAAATTCATAGTAAAAATGTCAAGGGAGAAAAACTGTCAGTTGCATTTTTTTAAACTGCCTTATTTGATGGCATGCTGTTGTTATTTATTATTTATGTGGCACCAGAGCTGTGCCTGGCACTTTAAACGTGAACAAAAAGACACAGGTCAGATTTTACACAAAATAGACTGGTAGAATATGGATAGGCAGCAGTCTGTACGGGAGGGGGGGGAATGCTGTTTTTCCTGAAGCGGGAGAAGGAAAATGTGGGCACGTTTTTGGGCTTTTTGGTGTTTTTTCTTCTTTTAAATAAGATTTATCAGCAGACTTATGAAGGCTTTGATTCTGCCTGTGGACCTTTAGACTAGGATTTGCAAAGTGGGAGATGAGAGATTTCTGAATTGGAGCTTGTGATTATTAGGCTTGGGAGATCTGTCTGATGTCTATAAATACATTGCTGTGGGAATATGTGGCAGGAAAAAGAGGAATTTAGGTAAAAGGCTAGAAGTGGTAAATGTGCTAATGGACAAAACTGGCCATAAATAAGGTTATGCCGAGTCCTTCGGAGGTGATGCCCAACCATCTCAACCACGGGCTCTGGAAAGATACACCAGTGTGTTTCATAAGGCCAAAAAGCCCAGGTACTGCCGAGATGTGGAAATCGGCACGTGGCATGGCTGAAGGTCTCCGGTGCCTCCTCACGTGGCCGGTGTTCCTGCTGCGTGCAGTAGGCTGATCCACCGCGGCTCAGCAGCGAAATCTGCTGTGAGGAGCAGTGGCCCTGGCAACATCTCGCGAGCAGGTTATGAATAAACAGGAGCAAACGCTGCAAAGCAAATCCTGAGAGAAGAGGCCCGTAGTGCTGAGATACCCTGGGTGCCTTTTTTTTTTTTGTTGTTCTTTTTTGCACTTTTGCCCCTTGTCTGTTATTTCTGCTCACGTGTTTGAAATAGGAGAAGAAACTCCAGCCTTTTCTCTTGGGGTACCAGCCTCCCTTGTTTATGAGAGATTTATTCCCTTTTGAGTCTGGGTTTGGGCCTCGTGCAGGAGCTCCCCAGGGAAAATGGTTGAGCTTTGGCCACATGTCATGGTTTTGAGTTTCATCCCATTCTTCTCCAGCACATCACCACGGAGGGAAATACGGGTGCCTGGGGAGAGAAACGCTGCACAATACTGTCATGTTCTGAGGTTTGTTTCAAAATCCTTTCCTTTCTCAAAGAAAAGTCCCAAACACGTAACCCTCATATAATTGGTGTCAGATCAGTGGAGGAAACGCTAAAAATAAAGCAGGACAGAGAAACCGTTGACATAGCTAATGGAGTTCCTTCAACACAGAGAACCCTGAAGATCAGTGCTGTCGTCATATTGTGAAACTAGCCATTTTGTGCAATCACTAAAATATGCTCTTACTTTGTGAGAGTCTCCACTGTGAAAATAAGTGCTATAAGGTGAATGATGTTACGGTGTGGGTTTGCAATCAAACATGAACACCATGGGGTATTGCAAAGCAGAAATGTGGTAAAATATATTTAGGTGTGTCCTTGGGAGCTAGTAACGCCAATATAACCAAACCTGGGTCATTCATGTAACACCAATAAACCATTCTTCACCACCAATAAACCATAGTCACTTCACAAAACGACCAGCTTCACCATGATATGTCCTGTGGTATGTACAGGCGGGCTCAGGGGCAAGAGGAGGCACAAGTCATTTGTCGGAAGCCACCAGGGATCCTGTGCCAGAGCTCACATGCTATGAATCAAGGATTTGGGGTGGATGGAGAGCAAATAACAGAAGTGTCCCACCCTGCTCTGTCCTGCATCTGCAGCATGAATCATGCCAAGGCCAGAGCCCGCGGCATCTTCTGCTGCTCTTACTGATGGGATGCTCCATCTTTCTAAAGTTACAAAAAAAAAAAAAGGAAGAAAACTCCAATCTGCCCTTGTCTTTGAAATAACTTTTCTCCTTTCTTCATTAATCAGGAAAGCTGTTACAGCTCTTGACAGCACTCTGGAGCAAAACAAAAGGGCCTAATTCACTAATAGGACCTAATGCATAGTTAAATTCTGCAGTGAGTCAGTCTATTTATCAAGACAGTTCAACTTGAAAATTAGTCATGTAGAAAGATTTTGTTTGCGTGTATGGAGTGGGCACATTTTCCTGAAAAAGGCGCATACATACCGTGAGGACTTCAAGAACAGAAGCCTCACGCTTCTCAGATGTGATGAATTTATTTGAAAGTCGGGTTATTTCTCTGCCCAAATAGTGGAGGTGATCAAGGTGCAAAGTGTCTACTAATACAGTAGTACAAATAAATTCTTCTCTGGCCCGAGGGAAGAGCAAGGCATTTGGAGTGCCTAAGCGGTCCCTGGTGTTGCTGAAGCTCTCCCGGCGGTGTCCGTTCTTAGCCCATGTTCTGGGAGACTTCTCGATAATTGCTGTTTTTAAAAAAAACAAAACAAAACAAAACCAGAAACGTGGAAAGTGTGCTTTAGATACCATCTCTGTGACAAATTTTTGTGTCCAAGCCTGGAGTTTATGCTTTCCTATATAGCTGATGGAGAAAAAAGTATTTAAGCCCTTAACTGGATGTACATTGAGTGCTCTGGGTCCATAGGAGGTGTGTACCTGCTAGCACTGATATGGAGAGCCTGGGCTTCACGTGCAGGCACCTAAACCAGGTGATGCTCAGTGTGTGTGGGTCTCCCCCATGCACTTGGAAAAAGAAGGGAGCACCGAAGAATGGGAAAACGTGAGCTCTGTCTTGCCCTGCTGGGAACTTTTCTGAGATGGACTCTTATTCCCATATGCCTCCAGAAGATGGGTCCTACCCATTTTTGGATAAAAATGACTATTTTTGTCTCTGCCCTGTGAATGGACCCCCTGTGTCAGCCGGAGACAGCTGAAGCACAGAAACCCAAATGCTTGTGCCAGTACAATGTACAAGGCTGTACTGAGGGTTGCGTGAGTCTGCTTGGGAGCCACCTAAGTGGGCTTCATAAAGAGGAAGAAGTGCATCATCTGGACGTAGCAGGGCTGCTAGAAGTCTGATATGTAGTCAATATGCTGAAGCGTACAGTTCGTTAAGACCCAGATATGGGCTTTCAGGAAGGCATCACCTGTAGATAAAGGGCATTTCTGGGGAAAAAGCCCATGGCTGCTATTTTTAAGTATAATGTATTGTGACTGCTTGTGTGGCAGATGGATACGAAAACCATGCAGATGACCTTACCTTTTATCTTTATGTGTATTTGGAAAAATGACAGTTCAGATTTAATGAGGATATCTACCAGGTGAATGAAATGCTGTTACACACAGTGGTCGAGCTGAGATCTTTGGTTTTGGCGCCCAGGCTGCTCAGCAGGATAAACCAGAGCAGTTCCACTGAAACTGCACTGTGATGGTCCAGAGGAGTCATCTCCAGATTGGTTGCTTGACTGGTTTATAATGGTCCAGGTGTTTGAGTTTGCCTGATACATCCCATTATAACATCTGAGTTTTATAGCATATAACTGAGTGACATTTTCAACTCTTCAAGGCTTCAATTTTCCCTTTAGAGAGTCCTGCTAGGACTCAGGTTTTCAGGACTATTTCAGCTAATATGTTTCAGCTGTTTAACAAAATGAGCGTAAGGAAAAGGATGTTATTTTGCTCATCTTAAGATATGCTTGGAGCCATTTCTCTGAGGCAGCTCTGGCACCTTCATAGTGTAGAGCCATGCCTTGATAGTTAATGGAGGCATGTGCTTTTCTTGTAAAAGAAGCTTTGACCAAGTTACAAGCACCTGAAAATCTAAATGTGTGATCAGTGGAGACTTACGGGAGCTTTTTCTAATTCAAAACCAGAGGGAACAAGCGTTGCAGAAGTCACGTTCCATGCATTGAGGAGGGAAAAGTAGGGTGGGAGGATCTGAGAAGAAGCCAGGAGGTGTTAGATGATGAGGACTAGCTGGTAAGACACAGCATTGTCTTGAGCAGCTGGGCAGCTGCTCACTAAGGGTGCTGGGTTTTGTAGCCCCACGTAGACGCCCTCGCGCTGCTCTGCGTATTCTTCCAGATCGGAGGCATTTGGAGCAAGGTTCCCAGTTTCTGTGAATCAAGTACGGCAAAACAGGGGTTTCTGGATTTGGGCCCAAAAGGAGATGCACGTAGGCGCAGAAGAGATTTTCAGAAGCGCTTAGTTGTCCAATCTTTATTGATTTCAGTGTACAAATAGTTACTTGGATACCGCTAGAGAAGTATGTGTGCCTTTACACGCCTTTAAAATTTCAGCTGTAATCAACTGCAGCGAGACCATCTTCGGGAAGAAGACCCACAAGGATATGAGTATCTCTGCGTAGTGGAGAATGTGGGCATGGAGGAGAAATACCAGCTCAGGCACAGGCGCATGAAGGGAACACAGAGAAATCCTGAGTAAGTTCTCCTTTACTGAATAAGAGCGAGCGCTTGTGGAAGAGCAGCATACAGGCACGTAATTGAAGATTATTGTGATAGTCATCCACAGCAACCAGGAAAACCTAGTTCTTGCATAATGCTCAGCATGTAATGCTCATAATGTGCTTGTTTTGGAATAAGAAATTATTTCTTAACATGAAGAGCTTGCTTTATTTTTGTTCACTTCTGTGGGGTGAATCTCAGAAAAGACTGACCAAAGCTCGGATATGAATTCAGTCTGTGAGTAAGCGAGCATCAGGATAGCGTTGTAAAATAAGCCTTGTGACTATGTTACCGTGGCTTAACAAGTCCCTGCCGAGCCCAGAGGAAGTTTACTGTGATGGATCAGCTTGCATGTGGCAGCTCCTTATGAACGCTAACTGAGCTTGTAGATGTCTCTGAGCGGCTCCAGCCCAGCTTGGGGCGTGCAGACCCCCCGGTTCAGGCGGATAAATGATCAACTGAACTCAAAAAGGGACAGACTGGGGACTTGACCCAGTGGCCTGCTTCTTGGAAGCTTTTGGGATTACTGTAGTCGACTCATAGGTTGCCTCTTCATAGGCCTTATTTTTGTCAGCTCCAGCACTTCCCATTATAAGTTTCTATTCTGGTTGTGTTTGTAATCAAGGATTAGGGCTGCTGGAGAGAGGATGAAGAAAATGGTCTGTGTCTTGGAGGCCCTAGGAGACATGCCACCGACAGCTAAGCAAGGCAGCGTGGAAGCGGTGGGCTTCCTGCGTGGGGTAACACGAACCGGAGGGTGGTGGAGCAGCGGAGGTCTCTGCATGCAGTTTGCCTGCCCAGCGCCCACCTTCTGCCTGTCTCAGATTCGTCTAATTACACATTCCAGATACTTTTCTACTTTGCTTTTAATTAGTGTTTCTACCAAGACTTCAAGTACCTGGACCTAAAGAATAATTACATAGCAGCTCACTAACTAACGCTCCTGCACTTGAAACACTATGCGAACTGCAATATATCTGCTGCTTACCTGTAAGAGCACTCTTTCTTTAATTAACGTCTCTGGAAGACCATTACGAATCTGTTTGGTCTTCCTCTCCCATCTCTCTCTCGTTGTTGCTCTTGTTCCTAATTTTTCATTAGCGTGGTTTTCTCTCTCGAAATGAAATTGTAATTGATGACCTGAGTAATGTTTTGATGGACTTTAAAGGAGGATGGGGTGCGGTGCTGCCTTTGAGCGCAGAGCCTCTTCCTGCAGACGCAAAGTGTGCTCCTGCACCTCGTTGCCTTAGGCTGACCGTTAACACACAGCTAATAATCTAAATAGAAATAATAATAAATAATAATAAATCTGGGAAAAAAACTAAACCCTGCTGCTTATCATTCCTTCCTCTGTTCCTGTAGAATTTGTGTGCTTTTACCTGTGTCTGTGTGCTGCTGTGGTTTTGTAACAGTGCCCATCACTGGATTATCCGAGTGCCTGGTTGAGCAGCGTGATTTTTCTCTCCCAGAACGTGAGAGAGTCCTTCAGCTCCCTTCCCTGCACAGCTGTATAACGCCTGCTTGCTCTTACAAGCCTGCCTGTTGCATTTGCAAGAAAGCAGCTAAATGCAGGTGTGCAGATTCAGATATGCTTGGCAGGGCAACCTGTGATTTAATTTGTTTGAAGGTGGTATAATACTTCTTAGATAAGCTTTGTTAATAGAAATGTGCAATCATATCTCTAAAGGAGACACTTCGCCAAATATCAATGCAATTGATCTTCTTTTCAGTTTTAATTAAGCCATATCTTCTTTCATGATAGCACACCAAATTGTTTTGCTGCTTGTTGCAGACACAAGGGTTTAGCCAAAACCCTTCTTATTGCTGCTGGAAAATCTGAAGGCTTTCATCCGGTGTACTGGAGAGGAGTAAGAGTCAGGAAGGTGCTTCCACAGGTTGGTGGTTTTTTTTTTTGTTGTTGTTGTTGTTACTTTTTTTTTTTTAATGAGTGCAGCTGCCTGTGGAAAAAAATATGCTGACACTCTCTGAAACATTGTGCTTTGGGCCAAAGCTGGGAAAGTGGGTTGAACCGTTTTCCTCTTGCAAAGCAATCGATTGAACAGAACAAACTCTCCCTGAATAATTGCCACTGCAGAGAGTCGTCATTGTGGGGGCACCAGGATGCAGTTTGTCTTCAGGGTAGAAGCCAAGAGAGCACGCTTTCAGGGAAAATCCAGCAAGACTAGCAAATATATTATTAATCATATATTATTATGAATTTTTAAGATGCGTTTCCAAGACTTGGGCAAGTTGGAGTCCGATAGCAAACGCTAGAGTACGACTTGATGAGTCTACACGTACTCCAAGGCTCACTAAAGGCAATAGTGAGACTGCCTGCTACCATGTTTTGTTTAGCAGTAAAGTGCGTGCTGGGTTGGACCGAGGTCTTCTGCTCTGTGGGGAAAAGACTTTTGGGCTGTAAAACATGGTGGGTGGTGCAAGTTTAAACAAATGCATGCAATCTGGGTGCTTGCATAGGAAAGAGAGATTCAAATTCAGCTAGTGCTAGGCTGAGTGGAAGTTTCTGGGAGAAATATTTGCGAAAATTCTTCCAGTTTCTCTGTTTTATTGCGAAATGTGGGTAGGCCATTTCAGTAGAAGTTAGTTTTCAATTTAAGGAAACGATATTTATTTGCAGTAAATAGATATGTGTAATACCTGTTTTACCATAGGCACAACTGCTACTGTCAGTAGCTCGGTTCATCCTTAGCCAGTGTCATTAACGGGGTGAGGGGGGGATAACCAGTCCTTCCCATCACACTCCAGTTAGTGGTGTGATCCTGGTAGTTGCAGTGAACCAGTGGTGTTGAGGAAACGGTACTAACTTCTGGTCAGTGGGTTACCTGATACTCTGACAGATGAAGCAATATTGCCTTTATTTCTCCGAGTACTCATGCATTTGAGTAGCTTGTGATTGCCAGGTTGTCGAAAGTGCTCAGGAATATCTCGTCTCTTAAACCGTGCGTAGGAGTGCTGCCTGTCACAAAGGGGTGTGGTTATTTAATATGTAAATGCTTGTGTGTGAAATGAGAGCGGGGATTGTGGAAACTATTTGTGTATATCTTTCCAGTACTTTTCGGGTCTGTCTTTCACAAAAAAATTTGATAGCTTGCACTTAACCTGGCAGAAAAACTGCCATAATTGGAGTGGCGTGCCTGTTTTTTGTATTTATATTTATTTCAAAGTACAAAAATGCTTTTTGGAGGAAAAAGCAGGAGAATAATAGCTGGCATCCTAAAGGGAAAAAAATTCAATATGAAACAGCCACTAAAGTAGGTCAGTTTTGAAATCTAGCAACTTGTCAGTGCCTTTTAAAAATAGGAACTGTCAGGTGTGCAGGTCTTCTGTCTGCCTCCAGGTTTTTTGTCTGAGTTTTGGTAAATTCAAGACCCAGATAGCGCGATGACTGAATTGACATCGAGGTGCTGTTAGTGTGCTTCTGCTTAAAGTCACCCTGTTCAGGATCCAGATGCCTACGTTTGCTGAGCAATCCCGAGTATGCCCAAAGCCAGGAGGACTTTCTGGGAAGCCCAGAGATCCCGACCGTTGCTCAGGTGAGCCGCCCTGGCCGTAGCCTCCACCCGCGTCCCATGTTATGAGCAAGTTGCAGCCACGTTGTCACTTCCAAAGTCACGACAGATGATTAGAGTAGAAGAGAGTGGTGGAAGAACCTCAGGCCTGGAGCATCTGGGTTTCCAAAGCGCCGGTTGAGACCTCTGGGCAGCCTCATCCTCATAGATGGTGTTGATGTAGGTCTTGAGATGAGGCAGATGGGGGTGAAGGGAAGGTTGGGTGATGAATTAGTCCGTGTTAAGGAAAAGGATGAAGGAGGAAATTCTTAAAGTAATGACACACCGTGGGTTTTTTTTTTTAGGAGTGACAGTATGAGAGTGCAGCTGAATGTGAATTCGTGCCCAAGACCTGAGGGATGGCCGAGTTTATACAGCATCTCCGTAGGAAACTGTGTGAGATGGCTTGTACATCAGCAGCCTCTGTTATCCCTACAACAATGCCATCACTGTCAGATGCCGTGTTGTCTATCATTCATTGCAGTGATGTAGCTATGGGAAAGAAAGGAAATAATTAAAACTTGGCCTAAAACACTATTAGGCTGGGTTAGCAGAGGCATTATACACTGGGGGATCTAAAGAACAGTTAAAACTAAGAGCTAAGACTCTTAGCGAGCTGCTATCTCCATGGTCTTTGTTGAAACGGGAAAGGCAGACAGGACACACGGACATAAGGGAAGGACTGTCACTTCAGGGGAGTTTGGCTGAGGGGTAGCAGCAGGTTGCTCTGCTTGGCTGGAGAAGAGGGTGTCTGGTTGGGTCCTTGGTGATGGGGGGACATGTCCTGTCACAGAGGATGGACCCAGCGGTGTGGTAAGCGTGACGAGGGTGGGGTCCCCCCCAAAATGTAGCCCTAGAAGGGGGGTTAGAGGGGGGAGGCTCACAGAGCTGACCTGGTAACACCGGTTATGTGTGAGGAGCGCACACACAGGAGCAGCGGCCGTGGTTCTGCAAGCAGTGACTTCAGTGGTGATGGACCCCCCCGAGGTGAGCGAGGTGGTTTGAATCCCTCCTTAGGTTTGTCAGCATTTGGCTGCAAGGCTGCGGGTGGGAAGGTCTTGATTTATGTGGTAATACTGTCTCTGCAATCAGTTTTTCAGTGAGAGCTTCTGTCCTGCAGCACCGTAGCCCAGATGCCTGCAAAATCTCTGAATTTGTTTTTGCCTCAGTAAAAACAGTGGAGCCCTTTCTTTGCTCCTCTCTAAATTAGATACTACTCTGGAGAAAACACCAGAGCAATGTAGCGTATCGGTAATAATATTCAGTGTGAATCCCATTCTGCAGTGCTTCCTTACAGGCATGAAAAGGGTATTTATTAGATACAGAAATCTCAGTCTTGGAGTGTTGTCTCTCCGTAAAGTATGCTTTTGTCTTCTGAAAAATAGCTGTTTGGTGACATGAAGATGAAGGACTGCAACCTAGATGTGGCTGTTGTGACACTTGGGAAGTTAAAGCTGTAGAAGGGTTTGGCATTCAAGGCTGAGGTCTGTGGAGGATTGGAGGTGACACTGTCATTTACATCCTTGTTCTCTGACAGGTGAACAAAGCTATAGTCTTGCATTGCAGACATACTGGGGGGGGAGGAAATGAAACCATCTGTTTGTTATTCATAGCAGGGTTAGAGCTTTCTGTGCTTGTTTAAGTCCCTTGTCTTTCTGTGGAGCAAGCTAATGTATGTGCTAATGTAGAAATTTGCTGAAGCTTCTAACAGCATGAAAAAGGACACACTCAATGAAAAGCTTATCAGTCATTATTAAAGCTTGCCAATGTGGGAAACTGTGTGATCACCACCGATAGCCCCTCGTTATCATACACCTGCTGGCACTCTTCCCAAAGGGAGATTGCTGTCGGAGCCCTTTGCTGGGAGGGCTGAAATGCAGATAGCTGGCTCAGAGCTGCTTTGCTCGGTGCAGAGGCATCCCGTGCCATGGTGGGCATGCAGCCTGGATGACTGAGATGCCTTATGGCTGCCCAGTGTTACGTGATGACTTGCAGACTGGTGAAAATTGGGCCCGGTCTTCCCTCTTTTCTCCCCAAGTGGTTTGTGGGTTTTTTTTTTTGGGGGGGGGGGGGGGGGGGGGGGGGGGGGGGGGGGGGGGGGGGGGGGGGGGGG
>JAVKLA010000040.1:20558050-20572898 GCA_034782735.1 Sagittarius serpentarius
AGAAGCCCCATCCCTGGGAACATCCCAGGCCAGGCTGGACGGGGCTCTGGGCAACCTGGGTCTGGTGGAAGGTGTCCCTGCTCACTGCAGGGGGGTTGGACTAGATGGCCCTTGGTGGTCCCTTCCAACCCAAAAGCCATTCTATGGTTCTATGATTCCACCTCTTTCTCCAGCCTGACTGCACTGTGAGCCTACCTGCACTGGGAAACCTTTCCGTGGATTGAACGTGTTTTAGCCAATTATTGGGCCACCTACAGTGAGATCTGTCTGGTCTTCCACTAAATCTGTCCGGTCTTCCACCTACATGTTTCAACTGACATCTGCCCTTGCTCAATGCCAGAAGGGAGTTGAGCTTGTGTTGGGAGAGAAGGATGACTGGGAAGAGCCAGGAGCTGGAAAGCTTTTCTGTCCTGTGGGTTTGGCTTCTTTAGCTTAGCAAACTGCAAGCTGAGAGGGGATCCAGTGCTCTTAGCAGAAAAGGCAAAAGTGGTTGTTTAGCTATTTAAGCCAGAGAACAGCAGTTGAGCAAGAACAAATCAATATAAAACAAAGCAAGAAGACATTTGAGACTCTAATTAAGAAGGAGATTTACAATCATGGGGATAGTGAGGCTCTGGAACAGTTTTTTTCAATAGTAGCAGTGGGGTGAAAAACAGCTCTGGGCTTTCAAGGTGGATAGTTCATAGAAGGGGCAATGTGTTGGAGATGCCTGTAGTAAGAGTTGCAGCGTGGGGTGGTGAGGTTCCAACGTCTTTTATTCCTATTGCCTTTATATTTGGCTACTTATACTTGAATTTGTCTCGTATCCATGGTGTGGCCCAGTGTGGACGTGGGCATCTGCTCTTTCCAGCTCCAAGGTTTCCATCCGGAAGGCCCCAAATTGTCCTACATGAAGCCTCCCAGCCTGCGAGGTAGCGTGTCAGCATTTTTTTTTTTTTCCCCCCAGGAAAGGGATGGTCTGCTACTGTTTATATATTTGAACGTAAATAATAGTTCTGTCCCTATTGTATGCCCTCAGTTTCTGTTTAGCTGGAAAGCTTGTCTGGACTGCCATTTATCAGTGTGTGACTGCAGTTTTTTTACCCGAGTCTGTCTTTGGAAAACTGTAATGTTCCCCTGGCATGAAATGAAACAAATACAACAGTGAAAGAGGATGTGTATACTGTTTTTTAATGAGAAGTGGTTTATTCCTGGGAGGAAAGGGTTTACTTTACTAGAGAAAATAAGACAGCATTTCCAGAGCCTCCCATGCAAGTCAGTTCGTGAAAAGCTGACCTCCAAGAGGTACACCTGTACCTCCCGTTTGCCCACTGCTACTACAGAGCTCAGAGTCCATTAGGTTCAAAATAGTATCTTCTGACATTAGCTTTAATCTCTCCTGTAGGGTAGATTTACTTCTGTTTGTACCTTTTACACAGCCTACTCCATCCCTGCCTGCTCGTCTGCTTGAATTAGCCCGTAAATTAGTCTCATCCTCCTGTCCCTGGGCACACGATATTAAAGTTAGGAGGAGATGGGGCCGAGATGGGCATTTTGCCTCCCGTGTTATTAGCTGGCCATAGCAACGGGCTCGTAATCACCTGCTTGCTTCTACACCAGAAAGTAGCTACAACCCTGCTGCCTCGCAAACCGGCATCTGCTGGCATCCGTGAAGAAGCCGCACGTGGCAAGGGGGTGGCTGGTGGTGCCGGGTGCCAGACCGGCATCCTTGCCCCTCTCCCCAGCCGAGCCGGCCCCCCGCGAGATCGCCCCAAAAGCATCGTGTGAGCGTGCAGCAGGTTGGCGTGCTGGCCGGCAGCCCGCCGACACTAGCTCAAGGTGTGATTAGCTAACCAGAAAGCGTTGCAGATAGTTTTACTAAAACACCAATTGCTCCCTGCTGTGCTGTTCCTTTGCTTGCAGCAATTTCTAGGCTGCTGCTTCTCTTTGACAACACCGTTCCGAACACTCTCACGTCTCTTGCTTTATTTGCAATAGAGGTCATTTCAGCTTAAGTTGCCTGGAGGTTTTAGGGGCACGCTAATAAAGCCTTGTGGGAGGTGGTCTCATTTTTACATAGTGCTTTGCTTATTGGAGCTCTGTTTAAAAGAATACGAGATACCTGGTGTGCCCATGGAGAGAAAAGTGAATTGAAAGGTCAACACAGCCTTTGTGTTCCCACTTTTGCCTGTAGAGATTTTTCTCACAGAGAAAAGGCTGTGGTCTGTAATTTATTGCTCTGAGAAAGTGCTGAGAGGGCTGTACTAGGAACAGCTTGGAGAAAATGTGATTATACACACACACACACACACACACACACACACACACACACACACGCGCTGGCAACTCAGCAAAGGAAGGACAGAAGGCAGTTCACCGTGCCAGATCATGTCTTGGTTATTTGTGCGTGTCACTTAAGGTGGCCAAAGATTTGTGGCTTTTGTAGAGGTTTATATGCTGTCTTGTATTCTAAGGAAGATGAGCTGGAGCTTGTAGCTGCTTTGCTCAAGACCTTTGGAGAAGCTGAGGGGTATGGTGAGTGAGCATGGAATGTAATTGCAGCAGCTATGAAGTCTCTGGAGCTAATGACAGGTCCTGAGTTTTGCTGTATAGCTGAACGTGGGGTTTTTTTGCACAGTTTGACTCTGTCTTCTATGCAGAACATGTGCAATCCTTGCCTCTCTCCCACTGTGCTCGTCTTTTCCTCCTGAGGAGGGTGAAAATGAAGATACTGGTTTTCGAAGAAGCCCTGATTGAAGTCAGTGGGATGCACTTCCACGTACTCTGCACCTCTGATCATCTGGCTTCTCTGACTTCTCATTCTTCCACTGTCTTACACTTCTGCAGATTTACAGATTCCTTGGTGAGCTTAGGCTTGATTGCAGGATTGAAACGAACTGCCTGGACTGAGCCTTTCCTTATGTAGGCTTAAACCTGTAGCCAGCAGCCGTTCCCGTAAATGACTTGCACTAGAGCAGACAGACCAGCAATCTGTTCTCCACAGCAAACATGTCAGCCAGGCTGTGGGTCCTCCTCTTTTGCCACAGTCTGCTTTCACGCTGACACCTGCCATTCCCTGGGGAACATGGACCTACAGCACCCTGAGGGCTGTGCCTCACCATATTCCTACTGCATCTTATATGGGACGTCAGCAAGATGGTACGGACCCCAGCTGGAAATGCTGAACAAGAATGCGGCCCTTTACTTTTCGTATTTAAACTGTCTGAAAATGTACAAGTGATGCAGCAACCTCTGAGTGATGATCCTAGTGATGAGTTCCTCATCTTCTTCTACCCCACCGGATTTCTTTTATACCAAGAGAGACTCACCACCCCTTCTACCTGCCCCTTTCTTATGGCTGATTTATGTTTGAGGGCACCATAAAGTACCAAATGACTGCAAGTTGCGGGAACATTGTAGTACTCTGGCTTTGAGGCTGCTAGTTGTGTGAGGGCTTTAAGGTGGGAAATAAAGTACAGACCAAATGCCTCAGCCACATGTGACTGGCATTTCAGCATAAATGTGAACTGAATCTGAGCTGGGCTGCATGAGGCGGGATGCATTTTTGTGGCAGAAGTGAGCTAAGTGAATCTTAAGAATAAAAATGAAGGGAGGGGGGGAATCTTAGGCATACTGTTTTTGGATGACAGGCTAAAGCAAAAAGAGGGTCACCAGGAAAATAGAGATGACTGTGTTATTCTGTCACTGAAAAAAACCTTCCTGAGAAAGATTTCCACTCAGGAAAGTATCAGCTGGTAAAGTTTGTGTCTCGGTTTTTCTCTAAGGCTTCGCGGACCTTTTAATGAAAACAGAAGCTGCCGAGTGGTGTTAAAGTGTGGCTCCAGAAGGTCAGTTTTGTAGGTGGCTGTGTTCTTGTGGTGTGTTGTAAACGCAGGTCGTTCAGCTTGTGTCCGTGAGCCACGAGCCTGTAGGTTAAGAACACGTGGACCTTCGGGGTGGGAAGACCATTACTAGCTGGGATGCCAGAAACCTTCCACGTTCCTGTCAAACAGGTTGCCCACAGAGGCTGTGGAGTCTTCGTCCTTGGGGGACAGTCAAAACCTGGCTCTTCCCTGGAGCAACCTGCTCTAGCTGGCCTGCTCGGAGCAGCGGCATTGGACGACCAGATGATCTCTAGAGGTGCCTCCAACCTCAACCGTTCTCTGTTTCAGTGGTTTATCCACACTTCAGTGGCAAGGAAAGGACTGGAGCTGTGTAGTCCCCTTTATTTCCATCTACCTTCTTGGCCTTCTGCCATCCTACTACATATACTGCCACCCAAGCTGGGAAGCACTTTCATTATATTTTGGAATGTGTCCCACTGAGGCACTCTTTTGGAATAACTGTCACAAAGAAGATATCAGCATAAAGAAACAAAGCGTATATCCATGCCAAGTGGGTTGCCAAAGCTACATAAACACACACACACACAAAAAAGTGGTGGTTTGGTTTGTTGTTTTTTTTTTTTTTTTTTTTTAAAAAGTTGGATAGTGGTACAAATTAAATTAGGAGATGGAAATAAGCAATTAAAAGTAGATGAAAATATGTATCCTGCATGCCAACAAACAAAATAATATGTCAAAAAAAAAAAAATGTTGTGTGAATTCAAGCCCCTTGGAAAGTGTGAAACTGTTAGGGTTTGTGTAGCTGATCGTTTGATTTGCCTGGTAAGAAAACAGCGTTAAGAGCAGTTAAGCTGCAGTTTTCCTGTTTTCCCCATCGTTTAAAAGGCACTCCCAGTGCTGGGATGAGAAAGCAGCGCTGCATCTGCTGTATTTCTACGGCAAGGTGGAGGTCTGCACTGAAATAAAGTATTTTTTCCCAAGAGCAGAAGAACAAACTCTTCCTTCGGCTTAGGGCATGGTGGTGTTAAAACTCTCATCGCCGCGGCTCCTTGCGTCAGAGCACAGACTTACAGCATGCCCTGAAGTCCCCAATATTTTATGATCTTTGTGTGGTTCTTGATAAGTCTTTCAAGTAATTGCAGGTGTAATACCAGTCTGCTTTAGCATGTGGAATAAACCAATTAAAGGCAGCTGGTAGTCTGTGCCAGATTACAACAGTCTTAAGATCTAGGAGAAGAAAGCGAGAATGTTGTCCTCAATTTTGCCTCAGTTCAGTTTCCTTTCAGCGCCGTTTCCTCCCCTCTTTCCTCGGGAAAGCGCGGCCCAAATCCTTCTGTTTGCAGGGAGCTCTGCTCAACGGTAGTTTCTGGTTTGAGACAGGTTACGAGCTCAAAATTTTCAGTTGTCCTGTTTGGCGAAGCTGACTGTTTGGGAGACAGTTAAATTTGGAAGTGATGCTAACAGTTGGCCTCAGTGTGCCCGGTGAAAGAGAAATTAGGTGGCGTTGTGGATGAGGCCAAGCTGTAAGGAGAAAGGAGGGGAGGAACACGAGAGCGAAACGTGCCAGCATTGCACTGTCTTGAAATATTTCATGCCTGATTAGTTGTGTAAAGTACTCTAGTTCATATAAACCCAGCTCAAAATCCAGGATTTTCTTTAATTTTTTTTTTTTAAAAGAATTTGAAATACACGTCTAAATGAGAAGTTACTGTAGAAAATACAAGGTTGAAAATTTGCGATCAGTCTTGTGAGGAGGTGATGTAGCCAGAGTGCCGCCGTTTAGACCACTTAAAAGGGCAGCCTTGGGTAAAGAGGAAGGCAGTTTGGGCATCCCAGGCGCTGCCTTGCAGGGGAGCGGAGCAATCTCACCTTCAGCACTTTGGCATCTCCCGCAGGCTTAGGCTTGGGCTTGGGCTCCGCTCCTGGTAGGATTCGGTGGGAGATTAAGCTGCTTCCTGACTTCTGGCATGCAAGTAAGAATACACTGGATACTTTGCTCTCTGGAGATCGAAGATTACCTTGATGCTGAACACAGGAAGCAGCAGGTTGGGGTGGGTTTTTGGGGGGGGGAGGGGGTTGTGTTTTTTTGTTTGGTTGTTGTTTTTTTTTTTTTTTTAAATCCAGCAAGGAATAGGTATTGTAATTCAGCCCCAGAGCCACGCTGGTATTTTGCTGGGAGTGGTGGCCTGCAACTACTCATACGTTCGTGCAAGTATCCATGGCTTTTGTATCAACGTATGTACAGTGTCGTGACACAGAATAAATAAAGCATACATTAATAAGAAATTTATATTTTATATATATTGTAAAGCTGCATCATTGGCTGCTTTCCCTTCACCTGTTTCCATTTCTTTTCCTTCTTTCAACGGTCACTGTTCTTGTATCCTTCATTTTTTTCAAGCTATCCATTTCTTTTCTCAGGCTTTTTCTTGCTCCCTATGATTTCCATTTATATTCCCTCCCATGCTCCGTCCCTACCCCTTATATTCCCCATGCCCTGCATATTCTCTTTGAGAAACTCTCGCATGCTCCGAGCCCAGCAGAAATGCAGATCTTTGCCCAAAGCTTGCACAAAACTTACTACGCAGGCTTAACTCAGCACACGAGGAGTCTCATCGGGGGTTTTGACAACCTCTTTCTTCTCCAGCTTGCCCTTGTAAATGCTCCAAGGGAAGGCAGGCTTGATAGCAGGAGGCAGCGTCGGATGGGTGTTAGCAAATGATTGCAGGCAAAATGACTCGCTGAGCTTTCCGCACCTCTAAGCGCATGGGCAGAGAAGCAAAGATTGAGAGACAGCCCTTGGAATAAACCCCCCTGTGGCAGTCGTATTTGGAGAAGTGAGAAATGGCAAGTGGGACAGTGAAGCAGAGGCTTCTTCGAGTGTGAGGAGATTGCTCTGGATTCCTCACAGGTTATGTTTGGTCACTGTTGGGGCAGGGCTTTATTGCTTTCAAGGCTTACTTGTTCGCAGATTTTTATTTTTTTTTAGGATCAATATAGTTTGACTTATCACAGGATAATCCTGTAGCGCAGTGCTCAGGTAAATTTGTTCTTCGTATCTAGATTCCTCTCTTGTAATGCTAAATAATGTCACCTCTTTTCCCTGAAGATGTGCTGTAAAATTTGGGGGCTTATTTCAGAAGTTTCAGCTTTCCGTGATAATAAAAAAAACCAACAAACCAACCAACCAACCAAAAAACCGCCATAATCAGGCATAAGTCTTTATGACCTTCTAGAAGCAAATGACTTTTGACGTCTGCAGGACTACTTGTTTTTCTCTAAAAACTCAAGAGTTGTCAGCCCCCACGTTACTTTTTAATGAAAACTGGGGGTGACTGTTCTCCTGGAATACACTTCGAAGAGCTTTCTCATGGTGCTGTGCAGCCAGACACCAGGTCCCCTGCCCACAGTCTCAGCTGGGGTGGGACATGTCACCCCCGAGCAGGAGAAGGTGCAGCTGAGGGGGGGAACACCCCGAGTGTCACCCCAAGACTGTGGTGCAGCCGCCAGCCAGCCTGGGGAATGGACAGGGTTAAGCCCACCCGTTCTTGCAAAAGCCATTTATCACAAAATGGATGTGAATAATTGCGGCATCGTCAAGGTGCGTAGAGTGTAAGTCCACTTTCAGCAAAATCCACGTGGAAAATTTCACCGCAGGGAGGGCTGGCATACTTTTCCCTGTGTGGAAGCCAGTGTTGGAGCAAGCAGCACTGTGCCACAGCAGCAATAACTTTTTTGTCTTTTTTTGTGCAGTAAAATTAACAGTATTTGGAGAATAAGGTCCATAAATAAAGTGTTATGTAAGCTTTTAATGATGTTATCTTTTTCACTTACCTTTGGCTTTACTCAGCATCTGGTTTATGGCATCTGTGGTGCTGCTGGGTTTTTAATGTCTGTGTGAATTTAAGTCAGAGCTGAACTTCATAAAACTGTAATAATGGCCAAATGTTTAAAGGCACATGTGTGAAATGTACAATTAACTGTGGCGTGAGTGAAGTAATTAAAAATTACCCTGAAATGTAGGAGAGCTCCGCGTGGTATTGTGATTCTCCGAACAGCTGTTGTCTGGAGTCCGTTTTATTCCTTAATTATTTTTCTTCTTAAGTCCTTCCTATCAACGCCCAACCTTAGATTTTTACAGCAAAATAGAAAATTCTTTGGTTTTTTAGCATTCTCTACTGTCTGTCGAAGCAAGCCTGCCTTTGAGGATATGTGGTCAGGACCGCCTAAAATCAGGCCACAAAATGAACCGCCCTAATTAAACATCTAAAGACGTAGCTATGCCAGACCGCCAGCCGGTCCTGAAGGTCCCTGGAAGCGGTATTGCTGCTTGGTCTTGAGAGGTTGCTGGCAAAGCGTGCTGAGATCCAGCTCAGCCAGAGCTGTCCTCTGAGGAGCCTACAAGGGTCCATCTTTCATCTTCTTGAGTGGTTCTTCTCGGCTTCCGGCTGAAGAATTGACTTTCTATGGCACTTTTCTCGTGTTACTTTTGCTTGCGTTTGTGACGTACAGTAAGCATCTGGGGGGAGACAGTAAATAATCTCATAACTCACGAACATTTGCCCTTGCACTTGAATGATGAGAAAGTTGGGCCCCGAATTAGTTAGTCAAGAGACTAACTTGTCCCCAGCAGAGCCTTGACGGGCTTTCTGCTTCTGAAGTCAAATATGTATTTTTCTTTTTTATTCCAGGAAAGCAAAGCCAGACTTGAGCCAGGTGCAGATCTGACAGCAGCCCACTGGTGCAGAGAGCTGCTGTAAAAATATCTTTTCAAAACTAAGAGCTGGATTTGTAAACTATTTCCAGGATACGTGCATTACAAACAAATGCGATAGCATGAAAGGGTGCAAGAGTTACAGTGTCATTAAGTCTTCCCTGCCAGCGAACGAAACTGCTAAAACGCTGTAAGGAGATAATGCTTCATTATGTTTGAAATTAATTAGTGTCTTTAAGGAGGCCTATATTTTAGTTGTCTGAATCTGAAAGGGTGACTTAAACGTTAACATCTTTGCTTTTTTTTGTGACCTCAGCTGTGCTGTCTGCTTAAATGCTGCCTCGGGGGAAAAAAAGACCTGCTTTTCATATGTACTTCTCCTCATCCACAGCATTTGAAGTGAAATAATAAGTTTTGAGATAAGTGCCCTGCAGGCCCTTTGGGGTGTCACGGTGCATAAGTCTTCCTGGAAACTATACCTGCGGAGCTAAAAATAGGGAAAGTTGTGTGCTGCTTTTCATTATGTTTTTGATGAGACGAGGGTGGAAAACAGGCATTGACTTTTCCTCGGTGTTGTGTGTTATTCACACAGGTCTGAGCAGCTTTAGTTCCGTTTATCGAAAACTGAAAAGGCACCAAAAAAAAAAAAATCTAGGGAAGTTTTCGTGTTTGGAGAATTACATAGAGGAGGGAGAACGAGGGGACATGGAAGGAAATTCAGGAACATTGCTGAGGCAGTAAGAAAAGAAAAAGACTTAGTGTGTTATTCAGGGTTGGGAGGAGCTGCAGGAACAAATCATGAGCCAATGTTTCAGCCTGACGTGTTAGCTTGGTTTTCTCTCTGATAGATGATCTTTTGGGAGACGCTAGATATAGACATCATGGGTAACAGTCAGACTTTGCTTGGAAGAGTGAACGCAACTGAGGTGTCGTCCAGACCCGTATGTCCAAGGAGGTGGTCCACAATCGCCCCATCTAGCTACCAAGCAGCCAGGAGCTGAAGGGTGGCCCTTCTCCCATCAGTGGGCCATCTCTGCTGCCTTCCTGCTGTTTGCCTGGGCTACCAGTCTCGCACCTCCCTGAGATTCCCACACTCCACTTCCCAAAATACCTCCCTGCAAACACACAGCTGCCTCGCTGCCCTCCTCCAGCTCCCTTCCCAAAAGTGTCCTGTGCAAGTGTCCACCAAAACTTTTAATTCCCAGAGGGTTTCCCTGATCACTGCAAACAAGGCTAAGCACACTGCTCTCTCCAATGGATCAATAGAAATACCTTTTAAAAGGGGGATGGTTTCCAGCCTGGGCTGTTCCAAGTCTGCTCTTTTCCCTTTTGGACCTGAAGATGGCTTGTTAGGAGGTCTGAAGGAAAAAAAAAACCAACAACATTACCTGTGACTACAGCCTTTGCTTGGTTTGATGGTCTTAAACCATCCTTACTACTGTGATGCTACTACAGAAGAAAAACCCATGAAAGAACAGAGTAAAATCAGATTTGGCTGTGAATCAGTAGCTGATGGAGAGCTGGGAATCAGGGTGAAACACTGACCATTACGGCATCGTGGTTTGCTTCTGTGGTGCATTCTCTCCCTGCATCTATTACTTGAAAGTCCCCACCTTTCTAGAAATGATAAGCTCTTTAAGCAGAATTGTCCCCAGGGTGTTTGAAGAGCGCTCGTCATAGCGGATGGTAGCAGTGGTCCTGAGCTGCATCCGGGACTCCCCGTGAAAACAAGCCATCTTGTTGATGAGTTTATGCCAAAGGCTTCGTGTAGCTGTTGGCTCAGTGAGTGATATCCAGGACATACGGTTGTGTGTGACACTTGGTGGCGCCCCCCCCCCCCCCCCCCACTAGGTGTATTAATATAATTTTCATATTTAGATAACTTTTCTGTAGGTGTGCCCACCAGGAGATTTCTTGATGCTGACCGGTATATCCAGTCTGTGTTCTTCCTCGCTGTTTTCCCAGGCTATAACCGATACAGCGATGGGGGCGGCAGGACCCTTGGCTTTGTTTTTCTTGCGTTTTCCTCTTGTGGGGAGCAGATTTACGCAGTGCCCATGGAGGGGAGCATTGCTCTGGGGATGCCTCTGCATGTATTAGAGGGAGGACAGAGTACTTCATTTTCACAGAAGGGAGGGGGAAAAAGAATTTTTTTTTTTTTTTAGCCGGTGAATTTTTAAATGGCATTTACCGATGCTGTTCAAGACTCTTGAGTATTAAGATAAATCTTAATTTACCACCCAGGGGCACGGTGGTGCTGGGAAGCCTTGGCGGGTGGTGGGCTGCCCAGGCAGGGTCGGGAGCTGGCCTTGGAGCATCACCCAACGGCCAGGGACAAGTCGGTCAGGGAGCTGAGGGTCAGGAGATGGTGGGGCAAGCCAAGGTGCGATGGGGACGTAGAGCAGAGCGCGCTGCTGAAGGCGAAGGGCTGAGAGCAGCCGCTGAGCCCTGGCAGAGGGGCCAGGGTGGCCTTCCCTGAGAGCAGGCGCTGGTGAGGGATGCTCCGGGCATGACTCGCTCCATCAAGTGGTGATTGATTACAAGAAACCTCTGACAATTGACTTGTTGAGGCATGTAGGATGTTTAATTAGCACAAGAGTTCAGCCATTTATTGTATCGGTGTGTACTTAATCATGCACGTCTGGGGCGGTCTGCTCTGTAGCTCTGTTGTGGGCTCATAGGATTTAAGGAATAGAGATATCCCAGATTCGACGAGAAAAGTTATGAAATCCAGCACAACTGCATGTTTTTTCTTTTCCACGCAGTCTCTGCCTCTCTCCCGTGTAGGAGTGCTAACCTCGATGCTTTAGAAGCTGCAGACAAGCTGTGAAATAAATTAATTTTCGTCTCCAAGCCAAGTCTCTAGGATCATCTAAAATAGCAGGCTGATAATTTTCTGCAATTATTAATCTACTGAGAAAGAGTATTAATAGTAGAAATCTCTACATGTTTTGTTTAGCCTTCAGTTTCTCACAAACACTGATAAGAAAAGATGGTTTTTATGGATGTTTTGGAGAATATAATTTTCCAGTGCTGATAATTTAATCCACAGATTAAATTTGACCCACTTCTCTCAGTGTCATTATTTCACCTCAGGTACTTATAATCTAAAGTCCTTCCTCTATTGTACTGTGCTCCAAATCCTAGGAGGATTAAATGTAATTATGTGACAGACGCATGGGATGGGAAAAGCTAAAACTGTATGCATTTATTTTTTTACCTGCTGCGGAGTTTTGCCTTCCCTCATTAAGAGACACGATGAGGAGAGGAGGTTCTTCCTGCCATTAACACACCAGATGGGAATATTGATTGCTGTGCAGCTATCCCAGGTTCTCATGCAACGCTCGGCACATGTGATAAGGCTGTCAGGCCATGGGGTTGACATTAAAACTGATAGTCTGGCTCTGGGCATCATGAAATTTTCAGGCACAGCAGACTACTAGACTTTTGTAGCTGGCATGCTCTTTACGGGGTATATGTAGCCTCTAAATAGTACGTGCATTATGGAAAACGAATAGGAAATGGTTAATGGATGTCAGTGGGAGAATGAAAAGAAATGGAGTCTAACTTGGGTTTTTAGGTAGCAAGTACTTAAAAGCAGCAGCAAGGAAAATATAAGCCATATTTTCTCGCTGTGTTATTTTTGCTGTGGTATCAAGAGTTTTATAAAGAAAATGGCTCAGCAAAAAATAAAATAAATTAATTTTATGAAACTTTGCTCCCTGTGAAATTACATGTTTTGGAGCCCAAATGTCCTATTCCAGTTAGAAGTTATCTTTTCAAAAAGTACCTGTGAGTTACTGCTTAGTGTCTTCAGCCCTCAAGAATCTGGCAGCAGTAACGTGCAATGCTGCTGTTAAGAACAACATACTCAAGTTATTATCCTAGAAATCCTGCTAAAAGCCTTTTTTTTTTTTCCAGCGGTTTTTTTTTTTGCTGCAAACTAGAGTGTTTTTATGTATAGATTATGACTTTAGAAATATTAGGAAGATATTTGATATTAGAACCATTTGAGTAGTGACATGAAGGTACATATAAGTTTTTTCCTATAGGATAACATACTGCAGTCAGAATTTTTTTTTAAGGAAATGAGTAATTTCAGAAACCAGTGATGCCTTATATTTAAAGTATCAATCCAAGTCATCCCCTCTTGGAGAGATGCGGTGTGGTCAATGCTTTAGGCTTTGCCCTGAACATGAGTAGGTCTAATCTGGCTCACAGATTTTGTTGGAAATAGCACGGTTTTGATATACCGCTTTCTGACGGTGCATAACCGTTAAAATAGTCTAGTTTCTCGGCTGTGAGTTTATCTATAAATACATGCACATTATTTATACGTAAACCAGAGCATGAGCTCCTATTTGTGCACAAATACAAAAATACTTCTGGTTTTGAACCGCTGTTTAGAGAACTGCTGGGATGTTTTTAGTTCTTCGAAGCAGGCAGATAAGATTTTTGAAGAGTGTTTGAGTCTGAGTGGTATGCCTCCGAGCTATGAAAAGTAATACCTACCGCTCAAAGTGCTGGCAGAAAACACAGATAAGCTTTACCCTTTTTCCACAGAGAGAGACCCGCTCTCTTGTGCGTACCTTGCCTGGCAGGCTACGTCTGATGGGGCCACGGCTGGAAGAGAACTTGCAGTGACTACGAGGTCGCCCAGATTTGTTCACCGCTGTTCTCCCTGCATAGCTTTTCAGCTGTTTTGTGGTGTTTTTTTTTTTTTTTTATGCTTATGTCCCTTCATTTGCATGTGATGTGGAATACGTTGCTTTATTCTTCAGCACATGAGCAGTTTTAGCGTTGCACAGTTGTTTGTCATGCTATGCCACTTGCGTATTCGGCACTAATCTCAACCGTGCTCTTGTTTTATGGACTTCGTTCAGTTAACTGTGTTTTTCTGACAAATTACCAGCCCGTTTTTCCAAAGCTGTGCTCTGGCTTCTCTGTAGATCTGTTTGAATCAACACAAATGCTCACCATCCCAACTTACCCTCTGGCTTATTGCAAAGTGTGTCACGGTCTCTTTCTGTGGCACGTTCATCAGAAGAATAATGGCTGACGAGCACCGCTCAGAGCAGAGCTGAGTCCTCTGCTCCATCAGCGGAGAGCTCTGCTCTGACCACTGCTAACAACTCGAGGTAGAAGTAGGGCGTGTGGCTTTAACAACAAAAATACTAAACCAGGAACAAAATTATGTATTTAGATGAATTTTGTAATACTGAAACTCTTCATGTAAAACCCCTACCTATTCCTGCTGCAGAGCCATGATTATGGAACAGGACTGTGTGAAAATGAACATCTTTGCATTACTTAGCATGGCATTTAACACAGAAGTATTTCCATAAATCCATTGTTTCCAGTAGCACAATAATTACCCTGTTTTCTCTAAATGGACCTGCTTTTTTGGTTTGCTCTGTTTTTACAGATATTTCTTACTAAACATTGCTAGTAAATTCTTGATAAAATTCTGTATTTCCTGGAAAATGCTGATTTTTGCAGATGAAATCAAAGTTTGTTTTCGTATGTAGGTCTAGCGTGGCATTCCATCAGTGAAGGTGAACAGGTTAGGAGCATTATCCATGGCATTTACCTGGCTGTGGACAATTGGTCTTGTCACGCAGACCTAATTTCCTTCTACGAGGTTGCACGTTTAACTGGCAAAGCTAAATTCACCGAGACACTGAACTTAGATTATTAGAAGCCATTTGACCTAGAACTAAGTATCACTCTAATTAAAAAGTGATCCCTGCCGCCTACCAAAACCTGACATACAGAGAGCCTTAAGGACTGGCAGCTCTCATGAGCAGGAGTAGTTCATGGGGAATGGTTGCTGGTGGGAATTAGTGCTAATGGTGTGACAAATGCTGCAGGTGACTGAATTTACCACCGATTACCATAGAATCACAGAATGCTTTGGGTTGGAAGGGACCTGAAAGGTCATCTGGTTCCTACCCCCCTGCCATGGGCAGGGACACCTTCCGCTAGCCCAGGTTGCCCAAAGCCCCATCCAGCCTGGCCTTGGACACCCCCAGGGATGAGGCATCCACAGCCTCTCTGGGCGACCTGTGCCAGCGCCTCACCGCCCTCACAGGGAAGAACTTCTTCCTCACATCTCATCTAAATCTGCCCTCTTTCAGTTCCAAGCCATCACCCCTTGTCCTATCCCTACGTGCCCTTGTAAAAAGTCCCTCTCCGGCTTTCTTGTAGGCCCCTTTGGGTACCGGCAGGCTGCCGTAAGGGCTGCCCGGAGCCGCCTCTTCTCCAGGCTGAACAGCCCCAGCTCTCGGCCTGTCGTCTTCATCGGAGAGGT